>QEPC01007501.1:2029963-2054917 GCA_003113815.1 Sphenodon punctatus | reverse complement strand
ATTGTTATTTTTATGTTGTAAGTCGCCCCGGGATGCCATGGCATTAGGGGGCAGCTAAGAAATATAAATAAATAAATAAATAAATTCCCAGGCTCACCTCCAGTGACCCATGTCCTGATGACCACAATGGTTGGTTTTGGAATCTCCGTCTTCTACAGGCATCCAGCAGTACTCATCCATTGCTTGCATCTTGTCCAGAATGCGGTAGCATGGCTGCTTACTGGTTTGGGCAGCCATAATCACATTATGCCCACCCTGTGTTCTGTACGTTGGCTGCCTATAGAGTAACGGATCTAATTTAAAATTGTGCTGCTGATTTTCAGAACCCTGAATGGTTTAGGCCTGGCCATATGCAAGACCTGCTCCTGGAGCCTTGCCCTGATGGTTATATGCACTCAGAAACAACCCTCTGTTTGGGGACCCAGCTATTGTGCCTAAAGTCAGCAGGCTATCAGGCCTTTGCTGTGGTGGGCTCCTCAGTGTGGAGCTCACTCCTCCAAGATGTCTATGTCAGTTCCTCCCTCTTCATCTTTAAAAAGCACCAGAAGACTTATTTATTACTCAGGTATGTTTGGAATCCCCTGCTGGTTCCCCTCAGTGTAGTCTGTCCTTCCTCTTTACCTTCCCCTTTTAAATGGTTTTAAATAGATTTTATATTAGACAAACAAAAAACCTACAGTTTAAAAAAACCTAGTTAAGGCAGATTCACATCAAGCAAACTTTAACAAACCGGGAAATAGTATGTTAAGGCTCCCGCCTTAACTTGCACATCTTGTAAGGAGTGAAGTTGTTGTATAGTGTCGCATACTGTGCTTGCTTACAACTTAGGCTCCATGCACTCATACTTTGCCGTGATCTTTCAACCCCAATCCTCTTCCTTTGCAGGTTGGGGGCAACACTTAAAGGTAGGATGACATGTTCCTCCCTGTCTACTATTACATTGTGGATGAATGAAGCCTAAGTTGTAAGTGAGCACAGTATGAGTGATTTCAGACGTGACGGGGTGTCATTCGCCCCGTCACGGAATCACCCTATTGATTCCCCACCGGGATCAATACCGGCACGTCAACAGATGTGCCAACTGATCCCGGCAGGGAATCTGGGGAGGGGACGGGGTTGCACGGCGCTACGTGCGGCCGCACAGCCCTGCCCTCCCATGCTCCCCCAGCAACCCGCCCTCCCGGAGACGGGTCTCTTATACACATCTAGATGTGTATAACCCCTTTCCTGGTGTCTTCTCCTCGCTTGGGTATCCTGGGCTATACCTTTAGTTGCCCCGGGGGGAAATAGGCTCCCTCCCCCTACTCCCCTGACAGATTGCTCCTACCACAAACTGGCCTTGTGTGGGGAACTTCTGACTAGTGGGTTGGGGCACCCCTGAGGTGCTTCCCCCACTCTACCAATGCAGCCCCCTGCCTCCTGGGAATGGGCTTCCTTCCAGGTTGCTCCCACCACAAACCAGCCTTGTGTGGGGAACTTCTGACTAGTGGGTTGCGGCATCCCTGAGGTGCTTCCCCCACTCTACCAATGCAGCCCCCTGCCTCCTGGGAATGGGCTTCCTTCCAGGTGGTAGAGTTATACGTTAATGAGGGACCAGGAGAATGTGATCCTTCCCCAATGATGTGGGAGGCCCATCGCAAGGTGCAGGCCTATTTGGCACAAGGGACTGGTGCTTCTATAGCAGCAACTTTGGCTACATCCGTAAAGAGGAAGGGGCGAAATACTGCAAGGAGATAGCAACCCCTGCCCCCAAAGCCACCAGACCCCTGGGCAGGGGATAAAGAACAGTGGTCAGCCTCCGAGAATGATGAGGAGTGGGAAGAGTGGAGCGATGTGACTGCTGGTTCATCGGACGGGGAAGAACTGTATGAGACTGAGTTGGAAGACGTATCCTCGAGTTCTGGGAAACTGTGGAGACAGAGACCATGCAGGAGAAGGTATTCACTCTCTCCAAGGTTTTCTCCGGCTTAGAGGCTCAGGCATTATCTCCTTCTCATAAAGACTTCCAGCCACGGCCAAGAGCCCCTCCTGTGATGGTCATAGGGACCACTCTGCAGGGCTCCGAGTGGAAGGTCAGTACCCCAACATCTCCAGTCTTACACCTCGGTGGCTTGGCCACCGTTAGAGGGTCCTCATCCTGAATGGTTTCCACGGTCTGCATGGCAGTGTCACCCCCCGCAATGGAACCCGGCTATGGCTCCGACGCATCTACTATTGTCCCAACACCCCAGCCTGAGAAGCCCTGCTCCGCCGTGGGATGCCAGGCAACTTGGCAACATCCACCACAATAATCGGGTCCCTTCATGGCCCTTGCCGCTCCCAGAGTGGAAGGTCCCCCTGCTCTTCCCTGCCAAACTGAAGGTGACGAAATGGACACCAAGAGGGCCTTTAGGAACAACCTTTATCCACAAGATGAGTCCCTAACTAAACTTGGCTGCCCCGGCCCCTGAGACTGCCACCCCGGCCCTTGTCGGTGGCATCCAGATCTGGGACTGCTACCCAGCCCTCACCGGCGACCGCTGATGCTAGGTCTTTCCCACCACCCCTTTTCTGTCCTACCTGTCATTGTTTTACTCCATTATTTCACCCTATGGTTGGTACTCCTCCCCCCCTACCCAATGGGGTACCCCGTTAACCCAGTCCATTATGCCCTGCCACCCTGGTTCCTTATCTTCTCCCTTTTGTCCCTAGCCCAAAATGCTCTTTCCTGTGGTCAAGTAGCTATATCCTTGGTCCAGGCTCTATTGTTCCCCTTCCGGATGCCATCCCAAGACATCGAATTCCACTAGACAGTAGTATGCCTGCCCACTGAATCTTCCCCTTTATATGCCCCTGCTGTCTTGAGGTTTGGGTCATCCCAGGGTATTGGGCGGGGGGGATACTGTCAGGACTGGGTCTTGAACCCCTGGCCCTGGGAGGTCTGGAGTGTTGCCTCTGGGGCTGGTGCCTCTCTAGACAGTGATAATGGCAAGGTCTGGATGCCTGTGTCCTCTTTCAGGCCTCCGCCTCCCTGTGTTGCCACGCCCTTCCCCAGCTGTGCCTTGTTTCCCTGGCCTTGTCTCCCAGTTTCCTGATTGGCCACAGGATGGGAGCTGTGGGAGCAACTGCTCTTACCCTTTCCTGTTCACAAGACGCTGGGAGCCTCTTGTGAACTTTTTCTTTCATTCCCTTTTTTGTGCTGGATCCTTCCCCCTCTCTTCCGCCCTGAGGGTGGCTGGGTCCCTGTGGTGAGCGGTTGTGGGTTCCTAGTCCTTTCCCCCTGTGTCCCTCTTGGATGTTTCCTTGGTGTAGTTCTCGTCCCTCCTTGTAGCCTGTATCAGTGAGTGTGCCCTTAACCCAGTGTGTCTAGAAAAGTCTCTCCCCCTGTTTGAGGGTCTTTCCCCCCCAAGTGTGTGTCCCCCTGTATCCCTGTTTGGGGCTCTTTCCCTCCCCCAGTGTGTGGCCTCCCGTATCCCTGCATGGGGTTCTTTCCCTAGAGTGGGTGCCCCCCCAGGCTCCTTGTTTGGGGGGGTTCCCCACCGAGTGTGTGTTCCGCTGTACCCCGGCTTGGGGGTCTTTCCCCTCAAGTGTGTATCCCCTCATATCCCTGTTTGGAGGTTCTTCCCCCGGGGCCTTATCTGGTCCCCTTCCCCCTCGGGGCTGGTGCTCCCCTGTGTCCCTGCTCAACCTCCGTCTTCCCAGGGGCGGGGGTTCTCTGCTTATCCGGCTGCCCCCCAGCGTTGGCTCTGCCTGGCGCCTCTATCACTGGTGTTTTGCCTTGAGACCCTTCGAACCCCGTTGCTGCCTTCCCCCTCCCTTCTCTTCCCCTGTTCCTATAACCTCAATGATGAGCCGCACTCTCTGAGACTGGGTTCCCCGGCTGCGGGAACGAAGAGCAGTCTTGAGCTACTCAAGAGACCGGCTGAGAGGTTTCCCCTTTCCTGGTGTTGTCTCCTCGCTTGGGTATCCTGGGCTATACCTTTAGTTGCCCCGGGGGGAAATAGGCTCCCTCCCCCTACTCCCCTGACAGGGGGATGAAGGGGTTTCAACTACAGGTTTAGAATTTCTGATCTATTGGAGAGAACATTGGACTGGTGTTCTAGTAACAAGTCCCAGCTTAGCTAATGATATCTTGTGTGAGCTTTGTGTGTCCCATTAGCTACCCTGTGCCTGTTCCCTATCTCTACAATGTAAATAATAAATACACACACACACACCTTACAGTGTTATCATGATAAAATTAATCTGTTATTACACTGATACAGTTCATGTGTTGGTTTTGATCTATAAAGCCAAAAATAGCTTGGGCCCAATATCCTTTAAAGACTGCCTACTCCTCTCTGTGTTGCATCATGGGCCCTTTTCAAACGGATGCCCCCCCACCCATGTGTGCAGGTGGGTGGGCGGTGGGGGAGCATCCGTGGGAACTCCGCAGCCAGTGGGTGCGTGTGAGCTCCCATACTCCACCCACCTCTACCCATGCACTGAGCAACAGGCGCCAATGGCAGATGCTCCGTGTGTGGAGGTGGGAATGCCCCCCCCATGCACCGCACACCCACCACGGCACTCACCCATCCACCCACGCACTGCGGGGAGCCACAGTCCGTGTAAAAAAGCCCATGGTCTCTTCAGTCAGCTGGGTGTGGCCTTCTGGCTCTGTCCTTGGCATGCCAAGTATGGATGGTGAGGCTATTAGCAGAGGGGTTCTGGGTGGCTGCTCTTCATATTTGGAACTCTCTGCCCCCTGAGGTTCACCAAAGCTTGAGCTTATGCATACTAGAAAAATGCAACACATTTTTCTTCAGGTGGACTTTTGGTGGCTGGGGATAGGTTAGGGATGAGGGTGGGGGGTAAATTTGACTTGGTTTTATTTTATTCTTTTTAATTGTTTATATATGATTTTATTATAACCCACCCCGAGCTTGTTATTCCAGGGATAGAAATTTAAATAAATATCTACAGTATGCTGTGATTCAAATTTCCAATATATATGTACATATATAATTGAAGGCAATGTTATATTTTAATTTCGTCATGCAAGCTGTTGAAGAGAAGAGAATATGAAAATACCAAGTGCTTTGTAATTATTTTGCAATAAGCACTAATAAATAAATTCTAAATGCAAATTAAATCCTTATTTAATATCCTAGAATGCTATTTCTACAAAGCCAATCACATTAAATAATTCCGTAGAATCTTGACCAAAAGATACAAATATATTGATCTAGTTAGCAGTACTATCTGGAGCTCAAGGGAGCCATTGTACTTAGAGGGCAGTCAAGTAAAATAAACACAAGCAGCAAAGTGAATAAGCTAGCATAGGAAAGTTATTGTAGAAGATCCATACCAACCTAACCGAATATTGGATTGCAAAAGAAGAAATCTCATAGGAGATTTTTTTATATGTGGACAGAAAGGGAAGATGAAAGGTGTAACAAAAAGTTTTGTCTTCATTTGAATCTTTCCTACGTGAGAAAAAAGAATAAGATTTGGTTTGGGTTAGAAAGTGGGGTTTTCTTATCTGAACCAAACAAGTCTGTCTACTTCTGTAATTAGCTGTAGACTGGTGGCAAATCTATAATTATCTGTGGACTTGTGGCAAAGGTAATAGTAACTTCATTATGGTACACAGTGGCAGATAATATGTAGGATTTAGCAACAAGCATACCTCCTTATAACATTGGTAAAAACAGTCAAAGCCTTATAACAGAACGACTAGGTAGCAGAATCTACTGCTTAATCAGCATTGCAGTCTGCACAATAGTATCTCTATCCCATGCAAAACCACAAAATATTATGCTCATTGCAATACCTTAGGCAATAAAAGATCAGCAATTCTCAACCCCCTCTATAAAATAAGTGTTAATGATTCTCTTGCCTATTGCCTGAGAAAATTCCAGCCCCAAAGAATATGGTGGAAGCTGAGGGTGCAAAGCAGAAAGCAGGATCCTTTATATATAAAAAAAGTGATGCTAATGAATACCCAGGACAAGCAGAATTTTATTCAGCTCCAATAAAGTCAGTGGATTTAAACCAGAGATGAGTTTTGCCTTGAGTGTTCAGTGGTAGTATAGTAAGGTAAAGGAGAAAGGTCATAGTGTGTATATACTGGCACCATGATAATGCAGGAATTGTCTCTGCTGTAATAACTACGAACCCACCATTGCTCCAATAATTTGTAGGTAAAAACATGCTTGTGCTAGTACTGTCGCAAGACTCTGAATCCCCATGATTAAAAGCTGACCGCCACAGTGTGTTCTATAAGGGGAGATTTTGATTTAAAAGATTCCTGTTTTGTTCTAAACCTAAGTGATATTGCTAGAGGAATAATCAATGAACCACAGTTCCATGGCTGTGATGTTCCAAGCTGATCATCCAAAGATAGGCAATTTTAGTAGTAGTAAAGAAATCCTCCGAGTGCTCCTACAGCAACGCCTGTGATATGAGAGGCACATCCGTCTGTGGAGAAAGAAGTTTACTTGTTATTAAGCATGGTTTTAGATAATTCACATAAAAAGTGATGATTTCCTCTCATTTCTTGCCTTGACTACTGCTGCCGCCTCCTTACAGGCCTTCTCTGCTCTCACGTTGACCCTCTCACATCTATTCAGCACTCCACTGCAAGGTCATCTACTTTTCCTGACACTTTTACTACGGGTGTTTTCAGACATGACAATAGCACGGACTTCCACACTTTCCCAAGCATGGAAATCCGTGCTCTCGTCATGGCTGAATACAGCCACCAGTTGTTGGCCTGGGCTAACCCAGGGTTGCATGGGACCATCCCTGAGGAATAGTCTGGGCTAAGCGCTGCCACAGCCCATGCAATAGATGCCAGACCAAGGTAAAGAGGGGTGTCACGTTTGATGGCTTCGCTTTCTCTTACCCTGGTCTGGGTCTATGGCACTTCTAGGCAAGCACGATGGCCTCCATAGGCTGCCTGTCAGGGAGGGGGGTGAGCCACTCAGAGCATGGGCTGTGCAGATGCACGTCTGTTCATCACCCTGCCCTCTCCCTGGCCCAGGCCGCTGTCACTCTTGTTTGGCGGCTGGGCTGGATCCTGCCCGGAATGTGGGCCTCACTCCAGGCAGGATTAAAGTGTGATGGTGTGGGGCCCGGACATCCTTATTTTTTTTTTTTAAAAATGGTTTCCATTCTGACAAACCCTTGCCTAAGGCTGGTCCTGGTCAGTTGTATAGCAACCTTAACTCGTTTTCGGCATAGTTGTTTGTGATTTGTACAAATCTGTTCATTATTCTGAATAGATTTTCCCAAAATAAATCAGATGTAATTGATACAAATGTCTGGAATATTTCTTTGTGTGTAGTTTGAGACTAATGTTGATCAATTATGCATGATCACCTAAAGCACACTTTTAAAAAAATCCCCCACATACATGACTGTCTTACATGAATCCTGCAAACTAAATAGCTGAATGTTTTCAGTAGCTTTACCTGCAAATTCCTTTTCTCGTCTCTTAACTCTTTTTAATTGTTCCCCTTGGTCTTTGTTAATTCTGGAGGAGTGTCCTAAACCTTCACCTGAAAGGAAGAAAATATTCATTTGCATGTAAATTGTATGAAAATAGAAAGATTCTGCCTATGGTTAACATACTCACAAATGAGATTTAAAAATGGAACTGATATTTTGCTTTTATATATTTTTTAAAAATCACGTTTACCAAAACAACTTTTTTTTGTGAAAAACTTTCACTTGGGCATAACTTTTTTAAAGTGAAATTTTAAAGCTTCATTTTAGAGGTGAAAAATGTTCCTCACATTTAAAAATTCTCCATACTTTGTCCCCACTAGAAAAATGAGTGAGATGAGTAGGTTCAGAGGGAGTAAAAGTGAAAGGATTTTATTCCACTTGACCAATTTTTCTCTCCAAGAATTAAAAGGAAAAAAAAATCAGTTAGTACTCTTTGATAATTCATTTCATGAAAATTTTCCAGTGCAACAATTTTAAAAATCTTTTCCAAATTTTTATCCAAATAATGTACTTTGTTTTTATTAGTTCTTGAAAGCCTGCTCATCCCATTTCTGAGATACCTTTAGCATTCAGATTTTTGGCAAAGTCCACTTAAAAAGATACTAGGAATGTGCCAATGTGGTTTGGAAGTTTGGAGTTGAGACCGAATTCGAATAGTTCGGTCAACCAAACCGAACTTTCGAACCGAACTCGAATTTGACTGAACTGTTCGGTTGAATCTGAACCAGTTCGGAAGGCTAAAAAACCCGGTTTTGAATGTATGAACTCGGTTTGGAAGTTCGGAATTCGACCAAACTCGAATGGTTTGGTCGACCGAACCGAACTTTCGAACGGAACTTGATTTTCAAACCGAACCAAATTTCCGAACTCGGTTTTGTTCGCATATTCCTAAAAGATACATTTAAAAAACTCAGTGATGCTTTGTGTAACATGTAACAGCTTATTTTGTATAGGGCTTCAAGTGTGCACGACCTTTTGTAGACAAATAAAAGACCAGTTGAAGATATATAGATAGAATTTGGTTGAGGGATCCTAAGTTTCCCTTCTTTTCTTGATACCTTTTTTCCCCTTTAATATTCTTTTTTTAAATTTGGGCATTAGAATGTGAGTATGAAGAAATTAGTTTTCGGTGATTTTGTTCCCCGGGGAACTGAGGCAAAATGCACTGAAGTGAAGGAGAGTCCTTCAAGTTGTTCTGAGTCAGGTCCTTGCTGTTTATTATTTTTCTTCTGAAGTTGCTGCTTTCTCGACAGTTCAGATTGCATTACTGATTGCTTGGGAGAAGGCTAATAGAACTCCAGGTGAGGAATAAAGAACCTGCAAAACCTAGCATGAATTCTTAGATGTATGTGTTTGCACGAGACTTTGAATATGGGAAGCACTGCTGATTATTTTTATTCTTGTGGAGAAATTAAAAAATTAAAAAATACATTACATGCAAAAAAAGAAGAATGAAAGGGTGCCACCCTTTATGATTAAAGTTAAAGTCAATAGGAGCTGAGGAACTGACCTTAATGGAAGGAAAGAGAGAGAACAAGAGAGAAAGGTTTCAGTTGCTTGGGACTGAGAGCAATGCTAAAAAGAGGGCTTTTGATTTGCAAGGCATTCCTTGCATGCTTGTAACTGGCTGCTCTTCTAATTTAAATAGTTCCACTTACTGAGATTCCCAAAGCATCCCTCTTCAGGTCTCTGCCAACTGAGAATGGTTGTCAACCAGCTATGCTTGTAGAAGTCAGAGAATCCAGATATACCACAAAACATAACTGTAGGGAGAAAAAAGGACAAAAGTAGGGATGTGCAAATCATTTTTGTTATTATGATAACAAAAACAAAACTGTGTTTCCTTTTTCATTATTGTAATAGCAAAACCAAATAATAATAATAAATTATTAATAATGAAAATGAATTTTAATTTTTGAAATAATGGGAAACAACTGAAAAATGTATTTCTGACTCTAATGTTTTTGTTTCTTATTTAATTCTGATCAAACTTGTGGAGATTATACCCCCAGTGGAGGGCAGTATGTGAACCAGATTTTGGAAGTCTTGGATAAAGGGAATCAATTTTATAAGCAAATGAATATTGTGATATTAAGAAAAGCTGCATATACATTCCTGGCTACAGCTTCATCATCTTCCATCCAATGTGCATGACACCTGGAAAGATTATGTCCCTCCCCATGATTACCAATCATGCCAAATGTCAAAAAGGTTGAATAAAGGGTCCTGATGTTATAAGACATTAACTTGAAAATGCATTTCCTGCGGTAACATTTTTATACTTCCATCGGGCAGGGAACGTGTCTATCTTATTCTTTGTAAAGTGCCAGGTACATTGCTGGTGCTATATAAATGCTAATAAATAATAATAATAATAATTAAAAATAATAAATTAATTAATAACAAATGTAACATTAGCCATCAACCTTTTTTGCATTCAAAGATGGGACTGGATCCGCCTCCCCACTGTAGTCTGCTCATCGTAGAGTGCTTTCTGCATTCCCATTGGTAGAAACACCAGCAGGGACCCATGACTTTCCCAACAGGAGTGCAGAAGAGGTGGCCCAGAACAGACTCAGAGCTCAGTTTCTTCCAACCTGCCAGTCCATTCCACGCCATGGCCTCTGATACTGCTGCCGGGGTAGCAGCAAAAGAGAACAAACCTGGAACCTTCTCCCAAGAAGGCTCCTGGCCCGTTCCCCTTTATTACTACTATAGCAGCAGCAATGGAAGCTCCCCGTAGCTTCTCTCTACAATCTGGTGCAGAGGCAGGCCGGGAGATAGCAGAGGTGGGGAACTTCTGATGCTGCTGCTGCTGCTGGGGCAGTGGCAGAGAAGAATGGTCTCAGAGTCTTCTCCCAAGAAGGCTCCGGGTCTGTTTCCCTCTGCTGCTAACTCAATGGCAGCAGGAGAAGCTGCGGCAGAGAGAGTTCTGCCACAGCTTCCAGCCCCTCCACGTCCCCCCATACAAGTGGTTGTGACAACAGCTATGTGTAATAGGCAAACACGTAGCTGCTGTCATAGTGGGCTCCACACTGCTGGAGCTTACACTGTGGGTGACTGGTGCAGAGCCATCATGTAGCAGTTCCACACTGACAAAAACCTGCCCCCTAACAAATGTGACACTACCTCCCCACCCCCACGTTTGTCACATTTGTTCCCACACAAAGCTTCTGTCATTCTCACAGACTTAGTAGAATTCCAGGAGTTCTGAATCTGCTACTTTTAGAGCCCCAGAAGGGGGCAGAGCCAAGAGCGATTGATAGGCAAACCTTAAAGGGCCAGTGCCTGCTCCACACACCTTGGGAGAAAGATGACAAATGTGAGATGCAAGACACATGGCAATTGAAGAAAGTTTTAAATGCCAAAATAAAATAAATACTTTAGCCTGACTAACACTTTCTGAAACCTCAGGGTTGTGATTCGTCACTGCTGGAGTAAATAAATAACTTACAATTAAAAAGCAAGCTAACTGTTGCTATTTCTTCATTGTCAACAGGTTACATACTGTTCTCCATGAAGAGGTCTTGAAGGACAGACTGGAATATACTGTATTCGATCTCCTGATTTGTTTTCATCATAGTGGCACAGAAAACACCTTTGTAATAGGGGGCTCTCTGGAACAGTTCATCTGAGCATCCTTTCTAGGAATAGAAGAAAACCAGAGAGTTATCCTGTTTTCATGTAGTGATTGATTTACTTCACTTCAGAGTAGGGATGATAGCGTGAGTTCCAATTCGCAGCTGCAAATATTGTTTTGGGATAAATTACCTTGGCACCAGCATTCATCTGGGAGCTGCCTACACATATTTTCATCTCTCCAAGTACTTAATCTGGGCTTCTTAACAAATCCAGATGGGGCAGGGTGAGGAGACTTTTCTACAGCCTGACGGAATACAACTGGTATATTTAGGAAGCTACAAGTTATTATCAGACCACTGGCATGTATAATGACATTAGATAATGTGCCTTCAAACTACTCATTCTCTAGCTACAATTTTACAGTACAGTTTTTGGTATGATAAATTTGGGAATGTATCAGGTACATGATAGTAATGGCAGTGATAATTATCCAAACCAGTTGAAAGACTGTTCTGTGATGTGCAGGTGGGGATAGCTTCTTACACACAACCAGAATAGATAAACTGCACAGAGGGATTGGATTTGTTTTGTGGTGCAGGTAGAAAACTATTGTGAAAGGTGAGGAAAGACACACTGATTTAAAAGACATATTAACTAGCTCCACAAATATCTCTGGAGTTCGGGCTATCTGCATGTGAAGGTGGGAGAGAGGAGACAGAGCATACATCACATGGTCTGGCTTATTTACAACTTCAGACCCTACATTTGACTCCAGACAGGTCACATGGTGCTCTACCAGGTTCTCTTGATTGGCTAGTTGAAAATCCCTTTAGCGCGGGGCACAGAGTGCAGTATGCAGACAGCTTGTGAAGCTTCATTGCACTTCAAAAGATTCAAGATCTGAGTCAACAAAGCAGGCTTGTGTTATCAACTTGAGGGTGTAGCTATAATAAGGACATGGCCTCTTGAGCCTGCGGGACCCACACTCCCTGCTGCTGCCACTGCATTCCTTCCTGCTGGGAGGGTGAGATGGTATCCCATCTTCTGCACTGGGACCCATTGCAACCTCGCTATGCCCCCTGTATCAACTCACTTTGGCTTAAGTGACTCATTTTCATTCTTTACCCCACTGCAGCACCATTGGAGTACACATTACCACTCATTCTGTCAATTTCACAAGAAATAACAAAATTGCAATCAAATATGCCCCTGGAAGTATTTATTTATTTATATTTACATTTATTAGCTGCCTCCTCATGCCCATGGCATCTCCCTGTCGTATGTCATAGTGTATCATGTACGTTTCCTCATGATAGCCTATAAATCTCAGTTAACAAAATCCAGTACTTACCATATGTGCAAACATGAAATAGAAAAGCTGGTGTGATAAGGAATAGCTCAAGCAACCAAACTTTGTCATGATGTTCCTACAGGTATCAGTAACAATGCAGGGCTCACCGTTGTCCTTCCTGCACAATAAATATATTAGTCAGTTTTTAAGATATGCATGGGGAGTCCAAACAGAACATTCCAATGAAGAGGTGCAGCCTCCTTTTGGAGAAAGTGCATTTGTGTAATTCCCATTCATTGTCTGTGAATGGAAATGCAGATTAGGGAGACAGAGACCTTTAGAACAGGAGTTCGCAGAGAATATTTGTTAGAGAAATGAAACCTACCAAGATCCTAGCAGCAACGTCAAGCATAAATTGCTCGTCTCCTCATTGAGACAGCCTGTGGTGTTAAATGCTGTGTAGGCAAGAGAGGGGTCTGTGTGGTTCCATGAATGAGGAAGCAGCCAAAAATCTGGTTCTAAAGTTGCGTTAAATTCTGAAAGCAAATCGAAGAATGAGGTGTTAATGAGAGCAAATCTACGCACACCTCCCTGATTTGTCAGTACTTCAGCTCACCTGCTTTCTATGCTGTATTAGCAATGGCAGATGATATCATAGCAGGCTTCCACTTGTGTACTCACCCACAGCCCTTCGGCTGTGCCCGAGGATTGGGACCGAGACATAAGCTTACTTTTATAGACTTGTGGTGGGAAGAAGAGATGTCCCATCGGTGAATATGAATTTTGCAAAGAACTGGAGATTTGGAGAAGGCTCCTCCTCCTGGGGGGGAGAAGGAGGATGTGGATAGTAGGCAAATTGAGGTGTTAGGGGATTGAAGGGATTGTTTAATTTATGTTCTTTAAATGAAGTTTGTATGGGTTAGTAGAAACTAAATGTATTATAATTGTATGCAGAGGGGGTGGGGAGAAATTAATATATATGATCTTTTTCTTATGTTGTATTGTGGAAAGGACTCCCTGGTGAGAGCAGGAAGGAATGAGGGGGGTGAAAAGGACTCCTTCCTGGGTGGTAGCAGGAAAGGAGTGCGAGGAGGGTAGAGTAATGGCGACTGAAGGCAGGTTTGGTAGATATGAATTTGTTAAGTTATTCTTTAAGAATGTGGGGGTGTTTTTTTTCCATGAGTCTTGTTGATCATATTGTATTTTTGTATATTGTGTTATGAGTTGTTTCATTTTTGTTGTGAGCTGCCTCGAGTTGCCTGTGGCAAGAGAGTGCGGGGTACAAATAAAAAATGAAATGAAATGAAAAAATATCCAATGTGCATTTGATTAAGAACTCCTGTTTCTAATTTGCCAGTTAGTCTATGTCTGAGGTGGAGCACCTCTGGCCAATTGGACAAATCCAGCTTGCAGCTGTTTACTGGCCTCTTTTCAGTGCTTGGACATGGCCCACCCACGGATCCAATCCCTACCCTCAAGCACTGAAAGAGTGAGCTCAGTGAAGGGAATGAAGATAAGGACATGTACTCAAGGATAGGAGATGAATCTATGGCATAGATCTGTGATTAGGACCCTCCCCTTTCTTCCTCACTTGTTGCACACCCCTTAAACACACCTCCCCACAACTCCTATCTGGCCCATGGAGCTTCTATGATTTTCAAAGTGGTTCATGGAAGGGAAAAGGTTTCCCACCCTTGTCTTATGTGCTGTATGATAATAATGGTACATTTTCTTTATGTCCAGAGTAAGACCTCAATCCTGTTCCTACTGAAAGCAATGCTGGCTCCCTGGAATGGTTGAAAGGATCTTTAACCTGCTGCTTTGGCGATGCAATAAATTAATTCTAGAAAGTTGTCCCCAAAGTGTGCCATTCCCATTATGAAGCCGTGTAGCTGATCAAGTGAGGGAACAGGTATGAAGGCATGAGCTTCACATAACAGGTCAAATTATCTTTAGAGATTTCAATGAGAGTCCAAAAAGATTTCTGTGTGAAACAATGAGTAAATGGTAGAGCCAGGATTAGAACTATAGAATCCAGTCTCCTGTTTTGCCTGCTTTAACCACTGAGCCCATACCTCTTTACCAAGGTCTTCAATATGTTCAGTGTATGGTGCATTTTGCAAAACAATTCCTCTCTATTCCCCTTTAAGTGGACTCCTTGCTACTGGACTTCTTCTTTTACTCTGCTCTTTCCATCAAAACTCAGGTATTGGATGGGGTTCAAAGATGTTTTTTTCCAGTTGTTGCACAATTTGCATAAGCTTTGCCTGTATTTATCCAAGGCTGACCTTGCCACAGCAACCCATGCTCTGGTGATCATGAGTCTTCATTTTTGTAATTTCCTCTTTTAGCCGTGCTTCTCTGTTGCTTGCAGTTTGTTCAGAATGTGGTACCGCAGAGTCCAGACACTTACTGTTTGGGTAGCTGCAGGGACGTAGCAATAATAGGCATAGTCACAGTAGGGGGCATATGCAAGTAGCATGCATACGCACACTGGAGTGGAGTGCCCCAGCAGGGGGCCCATTCCATCTTCTCGGCACTAGGGACAGCTTGCACTGTTGGTTATCTGTGCTCAAATACCACCCACTGCTGACGGATTCCATCACTGTACCTTAAGTCGGTGGGCGATGGGGAATTTGCTGTGGCAGCCCCCTCGGTGTGCAATGCACTCCCTTCAGATATTCATCTTGGCTTCTCCCTTTTCACTTTTAAAAAGCACCTGAAGACTTTTTTTTATTCTCCAGGTTCTTTTAGGGTCCACTGCTTGTTCCGCATAGGGTCCGGTCCACTGCTTGTTCCGCATAATGTGTTTTCTCCTCCCTATTAATCTTCTCCTTTTAAATTGTTTTAAATGGATTTTACATCATTTTAAAGTCATTTTATTGTATTTACTGTATTAATGTTGTGAAATGTCCATAGTGCCATTCAGGAAGGGAGCACTATCTAAATAACATTTGTTATTAATATTATAATTATTCAAATACTATCACGGGTGCTTCTATAAGACAATGCAAAGGGGGCAATAACATCTACATTTAGTACTGTATGCAGTAAATAGTGACAACTCCTCCTTTTCTTCCCCACCTGTTTAAATGTGTCAAGGAACTGAGGTAATTTATTTTTACCTTTGAAATATTCTGGGTCACTCTGTGCAAGATAATAAGTTGCTTTTTCAATCAGAGACGACAGCTTCCTGAGCAAGTTTTCCACACGCACACGCTGAGGTTGCAATTCATGTCCCAAACCCCACTTCTCCAGGGCTCCTTTCAAATGAGCTACAGACAGAAAGAAAACAAGCTTGTAGGTGGGAACATAACTCTGTTCAAAAAGCAGGGAGTTTTGCTGCTTCTTCTGGCAAATACCATTTTAAATAAAGAATGAGCCTAAACTATTTATTTATTTAAATTTATACCCTGACCTTCCTCTAAGGCTCAGGACAGCTAAATTAGCCCTTGGTGGACCCTACCAGAAGGCCTGCTTCTCATCTTGGCCTCACGACCCTTCTAAGGTTTTAAGATCAGTATGTGCTGGCCTCAGGTTCGTCAGAAGGGAAGGAACCTGGAAAGAGCACTTCTCCAGGAGCATGTCTCTTAAGGTACATTCACCACAATGGCAAACACTCTCTTGCTAAATGTGTGACTGTGTTTGCCACTGTGGTGAATGTACCTTAAGAGAGATGCAGATGTGAGCATTCCAAGGTCTCAGTGACAGGATTTGACAGTTGTAGGCATTTAGCCTTAGAACCTTGAGCCTGTGGCAGTCACTAAGCTGCCTGTGAACGTTAATCAGTCCCTATGGAAAAATGTTCTTGTTGACTTAATAAACATAGCTGAGTGTTAAAAGACTGAAGCTCAGAAGTATTATTCTTAGACAGAGACATAACAAGGCACACTATGGGTACAGCCAGATGACCCTGGCTGGGACCGATCCCCATGTGCCCTGGGGATGGGCAATTTCAACCACCATACTGCAGGGCCAGCATGGAGAGCAGGGCAGATGGTCCACTCCCTTTTGTCACGATCCTCCACCCTTGAGGTTGATTCTCTACACAGAACACCGATGCTACAGCTACTTTAATTATTGTAATGTGTTACATGTTTGGTGCTCTGGAAACAAGCCTGCTTGCTTGGTTTGCTGGCCAGTAAACATTCTCCAATAAAGCATTTAAATCTTTCTCAGAATCTGATCTTTCTTGGGTGCTAATTACATTGGGGCTGACTATTGTACTAACAATTTCCTTTGCTTAGATCATCATCAGACAGGCTGCAGTTATTGAAAGTAAACCTCCAGTAAGAATTGCAGTTTACTCTCCCTGTGTCTTTCTTAGGTTCTAAACCCCTCTGCGTAGGGACCTGTCTCTAAGGCTGTATTCTCACCTGCGGCGGTGGTGGCGGCAGCGAGAGGGGCGAGGGAAGACGCGGTAGCCCAGCGGAGTTAGCCGACGGGAAAAGATCCGGTGCGGACGGGGATCTGCCGCGGCTTCTCTCACACGTCAGGGCAGGATTTTGCACCCTGGCGCGCGAGAAACAAGCCGTGGCAGATCCCCGTTCGCACAGACTCTTTTCCCGTCGGCCAGCTCTTCCCTCGCCCGTCCTGCTGTCGTTACCGCCGCCACAGGTGAGAATACAGCCTTAGTATGCTTCTACAGCACAAGGTACATTGCGTGTGTTTATATAAATAATAAATAAGAGATTATTGCTGCATTTTATGGTTTTGTTGACTACAGGGCTTGCAAAGTTAGTGTACAAATTAGTCTGCACACTAACTAACTTGCACAGTTAGTGTGCAACAGTAAGGTGATGCTGGAGTGGGGGTACAAGAGATGCATTTGTGTGAACTAGGAGGGATTTCCAACCTCAAGGTGAGTGAGACCCCAATAAAACTATGTATTGCTACCTGCCTGTACATCGCTGTGAGCCATAGATGCAAGAACCCAGGTTGAGAACGATTGCTCATGCAAAGACTGATTGCTTTTGCTTTCAATTTTCACTATAGGCACTCATTAATTACGTGATTTCCTCAATAAACTTAGGGTTCCTGTGCATAGCAAAAGGTTATTTACAGTCACCAAGTGATGGGAAGTATAAACCCAGGTATGAATGAACCTCAGTGGGTGAGTGTGAATAGCAGGTGCTGGGAATGCCTTCTGGGGTGTTAACTGATGAGACAGGGCCCCCATTTGCCCCAGATTTACCCGCCCATGTGAAGGGATATATTATATTGTGATTATGGGTTATGTTGTTTGTCGCCCTGAGTTGCCAATGTGCAGGAGGGTGAGGGATATAAGTATTTGTAATAATAAATAAATATAATAAAGGGTGGCCACCTGACATTTGTCCCAATTTGGGCCAAGGCAGCTCCACACGACATCATCCCCAGAAAGGTGCAGAGCACACTGCATGGGGTAACCCGACCTGAACTGGCACAATGCGCTGCTCTGGAGCCACCTCCTGTCCGATGGGGTGGGCCACAGGGCAGGCTGCATTCACCACCGTGAAGTTGCGCTAGCAGTCACGACTGCAACTGTATGGTGGAGGGGGTGGCACATGGATGGGTCCCGGCCAGGGGAACCACTTGTCCATCTGCTGGGTTCCTCGTGGTGCCTGTACAAGGTGGCTGAGGGTGGCAGGGCATGGAGCAGCTCCAGGGTCCGGTGGGTTCCCAGCCCAAGTGTTAACACCCACAGTGATATCCCAGAAGAAAGAAACAGCTAGGGCAGCTTCTTCTTCCTATGGTTGGTTGTGAATCATGGTAGGGGGCAGGATACCGAGAAGAGGGGTGGGGCTAGTGGGTGGAGCGCAGTGGGGGAAGAACACCTGCCCATCAATTAGGTTTGTTGGGCTAAACCTATGAGTGTGGGCTGCTCGAATGCATAAGAAATACATACAGGGGCTGATCATTTATTAGGTTCTACATGCTAAACATGTGAGTGGGGGCTGGACAGACCAAACATGGACTCCAGCAGGCTCCTATCCTACCTAAGTGCCTTACAGAACTCACCAGACCATATTATATGGTTTCCCTTCTTCCCCTGAGACAGTTAGGATATTTTTTTGGATCCCACAGGTTTAAAGCCTGTTCAGACTTATCAACACAAACGGTGTGAATTAAAACAGCATTTGGAGAGGTTAGTGAATGACTCTATTCTGGGAATTTATATTTAAGAAAAGCAGATTTGAAAGCTACAGGCCAGATGGAAACCACTTGTGGGTCAGATTTGATCGGTGGACCTCCAGTTCGACAGTCCTGAGTGGGGGTCGGGGGTAGAATTGTCAGATAAACATTTCCAAATTAAGGGACACTACAGAGCTGAGGGGGAACTGAAATTCAGGGTGTCCATTATGTTCCATGGAGCTGCGGTGTTCAGAATAAGATATGTCTACCTATAGAGCTCTGAAATAAAGGACATACCTTAAAATAAGGGATACATGGCAACCCTACCTGGGAGGCATCATAGAACAAATGCCATTTCTGGGTTACCACTTCAAAAAGACAAAAGACTTGGTGTTCCAGACCCACCTCACTTCTGTGCAACTTGCTTATTAAATTTTCCAGTCACACAACAGCAACTCCAGTCTGGGCATCCACCAGCAGTTCCTCTTTCTCAGGACAGGCCCTGCAGCTTTTCCTTAGCTTCCCAAACCGAGTCTGATCGCATCCTTTGAGTCCAATTGGTCTGATATGCAGGGCTCCAAAGCCAAGCACCTGCTGCCTGCTAAATGTGTAGCTTGTTACATGCCTGAGAAAGGGCCCTGTGTGGCCCAAATGCTTGTGTGTTCTCGCCAACAGAAGTTGGTCCAATGAAAGATCTCATCTGAACTACTTTGTCTCTCTTACATTTTGGATCAACGTGGCAGTTGCGTCCCACTCCTGGAACACATTGGGTACAGCCATACAAGACATTACTGTGTTTTGGGCAACCGTACCACAATTTGGGCATCATTGCCACAAAATGCAGTGGCTTGTGTGCCCGGTGGCTGCCAGATGTTCACCCCACCCCAGAGCAAGACTAGAAGCTGGCTTCTACGCCCTGCATCCTCCGAAAAAGGCCAAGGACACAGAGCGTAGCAGCCTTACCCAAAGTGGGGTAAGTCTGCCCAGTCGTGGTAGCATTCCACCACCCATGGGGCCGGTCTCTATCTGCCCCACCCTGCAGTGAGGTCCACAGCTTGCGTATTAAGTTTTCCTCCAAAGGGTTTTGAGCAGCAGGTGCCATCACCATTCCCACACAGCCACGCCATGGCCAAGGATGGGATAGTGGGTGGGGTAGGCTGGCCAACAACAGTCCACCTACCCGGTTTCCCCACAGGTGTCAGGCATTCTTATTTAAAATAAACAACTTGATAATGTTGATATGCTACTTTGAAGGAGTTTGCAATACAATTAAGTAAGGCTTACTCTAGCCTCTTGGTGAGCACTCCCTTGTGCAACACACTTAGTACAATGATGTAAAAACATAAACAAGGCAAGAGTTCAGATAAACAAAAATAAAAGTTCAGTTTCACCTATGTAAACAAAGTCCTGGTTCCAATATGCAAACAGGAGTTTTCTCAGATAGCCTGGTTTTCCCCCCCAAAGGACAGGACAAGGCAGGTCTGTTCTCTATCGCAGCCAGTTGCAGTTTGTTGCAAAGACAGGGAAAGGTAATATGGAATACTCTTTATAAACAGCTGAGGGAAGAGTGTCAGGTGCAACACATTACAATAATTAAAATAGCTGTAGCGTCTCAAGGTGTTCTAGGTAGAGGCTCAACCTCAGGAGTGGAGGATCGTGTCAAAAGGGAGCAGACCATCTGCCCTGCTCTCCATGCTGGCCCTGCAGTATGGTGGTTGAAATTGCCCATCCCCAGGGCACATGGGGATCGGTCCCAGCCAGGGTCATCTGGCTGTACCCATAGTGTGCCTTGTTATGTCTCTGTCTAAGAATAATACTTCTGAGCTTCAGTCTTTTAACACTCAGCTATGTTTATTAAGTCAACAAGAACATTTTTCCATAGAGACTGATTAACGTTCACAGGCAGCTTAGTGACTGCCACAGGCTCAAGGTTCTAAGGCTAAATGCCTACAACTGTCAAATCCTGTCATTGAGACCTTGGAATGCTCACATCTGCATCTCTCTTAAGGTACATTCACCACAATAGCAAACACAGTCACACATTTAGCAAGAGAGTGTTTGCCATTGTGGTGAATGTACCTTAAGAAAGATGCTCCTGGAGAAGAGCTCTTTCCAGGTTCCTTCCCTTCAGACAGAGGTTAATATCTCCACTCTTTGGGCTGTTAATGAGCTGATGATAGCTCATTAAACTTGAGGGAACGTAGCCCTGAGCAGTCTCTCACTAGTGGCTATTGCGGGCTATTAGCCTGCTCCTACATCAAAGGCTTTGGAGTTGGTAGGCTGCTTCAGTGTAACTATTTTTAGATTGTAGCCACTGAATGAAAGCTAGCACTGAAGGTACCTAATCAGGTGCAAAACCTACTCCACCTAACTAGCAATGAAAACAACAATCAAGCAGCTGTTTTCCCTTTTGCCTCCTCCTGCAGCAGTTGCTAATGTCCCTGCAATGGAGGTAAAGGAGAGAACAGGAGAGGAAGTGTAGCAGCTGTAGAGGAAGAGCACTTCTAGCCCCTATGCACACAATCACCCCCTCCCCCACACTTGGCAGCTCTGGGCTCCATGCTGCAGCTGACAATGCCTCTGCTCCAGGCTCCCTCTACTAATGGTGACCGGGGAGAAACCCCCAGCCTCCAAAGTGGCTTATCGCGATACCATACCACCATTCTCCACTCCCCACTCTTTGTGCCCTCCCTGCCTTCACATGCAAGTGAATGGCCAGAAATGGCATGGCCATTTAAAAAAAATTAAAATTATATTTTTTATTTGTTATTGAGGATCAGCATTACATATACATCTTTTGTACAATTGTTTGTTGTTTCTCTCTAACCAGGTTAACCAAATAAGCT
Source organism: Sphenodon punctatus (assembly GCA_003113815.1). Taxonomy (NCBI): domain Eukaryota; kingdom Metazoa; phylum Chordata; class Lepidosauria; order Sphenodontia; family Sphenodontidae; genus Sphenodon; species Sphenodon punctatus. The sequence goes on along the minus strand of QEPC01007501.1, from coordinate 2,033,614 downwards.
AGCTGTAACAAAATCAGAAGAACTCCCTCTTATAGTCAGATAAGTTTTACTGATGGATTTCCTCCCCCCCCCCAAACAATATCCCTTGCCTCCCAATCCCTCCCAGAGACATCCTTAACTTGAAGAGTTCCTTTTTTATTTTATGTAAGTCTACTTTGGCATGGCCATTTATGGTGTACCTGCCACCCCAATTCCCTTTCCACCACCTATCTCCCAAAGCAGCGTATCCCTATGCCATACCTCCATTCTCCACTGCCCCCACTCCCTCAAACCTCCCACCTTTCCCCGAATAAGCACAGAAACCATGGATTGTGAAAAAATATAACAACTTTATTTAGCAATATAAACTTTAATTTAACATTATTTAGTGAAAAATAAGCCACACAGGTGATCGCACAGAGTGGCAATTAAAGGGGGCGGCTCTCCCATCCCTGATGCAGCTGCAGGCAGTTGCTGGCTATGGAAGCTGTGGAGGGGTCTTCAGGAAGCAGGGAAATGTTGTCCATAGAGGTGCTGGTGATCAGGGGTGGGGCTTTGCCTGGGGACTCAGTGTCACTGCAGCTGAGCCCTAGCTCCAATGAAAGCACTTTGACCTCCACCGAGGCACTGCAGTCTGGCACCTCCAAGCTGATCAGAGCACCCTACCCCAAGCCAATGCCCCCTGCAAGCTGAAGTGTCTTCCCCTTCTTCTTCGACCACCCATCCTTGCTGCCACCCAGCTTCCATGAGAGCCCAGGCCCTATGCCCACTTCCTGGAGAGTGGGGTGGGTGAGCCAGGGTGGCTTCTGCAGTGGCTCTTGGCAAGCAGCCAGCTAGGAACATTCTTTAGTCTGAACAGGTATGGCGCCTGCTGCAGCAGCTACTTCTTGAGCTGGCTAGGCAGCTGTGGGGTGGAGGCCAGGGGCTGACTTGGCCCTAATTCAGCTGCTGCAGCTGCCACCACCGTGGTAGGTTCAGAGGCTGAATCAGGGCACCAGGGGGTGGGGCCACCTAGGGTGGCAAAAATCCTTTCACAGGGCCTGCTGCCAGCCTGCTGTCAGGGCTGGCCTTACTACAAGACAGTTGGGGGCCCACTTTTAAAATTATTATTATTATTTTGCCACCACAGCGCGGGGCCCCAACACCAACCCCTCCCCTGGCCTGCCCAGTCGACCACGTCCTTGTAGGCTGCGGCTGCAGTTTGCACCCCCGCCCTCCACTTCTGACTTCTCAGAGTCTCCACTCTGGAGACGTCAGAAGTGGAGGGCAGGGGTGGGGCGTGCAGCCTGCAGACTACAGCTCACGGCCACTGTCTGTCTTGGCCATGGAGTGAGGGAGAGGCAGAGGCCCTGGGAGCTGGAGAGCGGGTCCGACACGGTACCCAGGCCTAGCGGCGGCAGAGGTAAGTGCTGTGCCCTTCCAAAAAATGGAAGGGCGGAAGGGAATGCCCCCTCTGCCTGTTCCCGAGCCCAGGCCCAGGCAGTGCCCCCAGACCGAACCGGGGAGCGCCCCTAGGCCCACCGAACTCCACATTAGAAGGGGACCCCACATTTCTCCCCCGCTATCCCTAACGCTGTCCCTGCCTGCCATCCCACCATGGTGCCTTTCCTGCTGCTCCCTAGTGCTCTCCAGAACCCCCCACCCCACCCACCCACAATTAAATTCCATAATAAAAAAAACCTCTGGTTTACAAGAAGAGTTAAGACTCTTGTAAATTCAATCATGCACTAAAAAGCATGAAAATCGCAAGTTGAGCTGGCCCTCACCCCCTCCATTTCTTCTTTAAGAAAGAGAGAACTTAGGAGTTCTGGCTCCTGACCCTTCTCCCTGTCTAATCTACTTGGTTCCAGTCCTGTAACAGAGAACTCCAAAAAAGGTCAAGGACACAAGAGTGTAGCAGCCTTACCCAAAGTGAGGTAAGGCTGTCTGAATTGTGGTAGCATGCCACCATCCATGGGGCTAGTTGTCTTTAGTGCGACACTGTAACAGATGCGCAAAGCGACTCTGTTAGACACCCCCCACCCCTTTTGCTGAGTTGAAACCCATCTAGGGTTTCAATTTGCCAAAGGCTCTCCTACCGGGGAGGAATCCTCCACCCAGTGTACAGCCTAAGCACTGAAACACCAATATTCCATCCAGATACACAATATCTACACCATACAAGGTATTGTCATATGGCAAGGTGTTGAATACAATATATCTTCATCACATTTCATTTCTTATCATTCTCACCTCTTATCATATATTATTTAGGGCTATGCCCAGGGCTCCCCACCCAACCAACCAGAACTCTCAGGCTCAATATCTATATAGGCTCGTAGCATCAGTTTTCCCTCAACCTCTCCATCAAGCATTCAGCTACTTTATCATGAGGACTGCTTAGCAGCAGAGCCTCACGTAGCCTCCCTGGCTACTCTTGGGATCTATCCCACACAATCTAACACCTGACAGCCATTTCCGGTCATTCCCAAGGCTCTCAGCCTTTATACCATTTGTCAGGGCCTCATGCCCTCCACCTGACCAAGCAGGCAGATCTTCATCCTGCCTGGGGAGGCAGCAGCCTCCCATCACCCCTACTAACTGGCCATACCGTCTCAAGAGACATACCATTTACTTTAATGGGCAATCCATCTCACAATTGCCCATATTGCCAATAACAGCAGTCAGGGGTTATTCCACAAACTCTCCCTTTCTTCACACTCAGGGAGAGCCACTTGCAAAACCATATCCTTGTCACTCTGATGCTCCACTATTTGTGTGGCAATATTTGCATTCCACCTAATCTAGACCCCTGAGTCATGAGAGCTGTGCACTTGCAAACACCTCCAGTGCCATGACCATGTCTGGGTGCCCCAGTGGTTAGCCTGGCACCCATAGTGTGGTGCATTCTTGACCACATGTAAATGTTTCACCACCCTGGGTCCAGGCACCCCCATCTCGTCCCTGGAGAGCTTCTCCAGTAGAGCCCTAAGACTCTCCTTCTCCTCAGAGCCAGCCATTATTAGCCACCACAGGCCAACCCTTTGTCCAGTCTTAGTGTTCTTTATTTATAGTGTACCCCACAACACCTCTCAGAGTCGTGCCCCTCTCGTTGGCGCTCTCTTCCTCTCCACAATGTCTCTCCCAGAGTGGCACTCCCTGCGCCCTCCAGCTCACACAGGGTGATTTCAGACGTTATGCGGTCCCGATTCACCACAGTGGATTCCCAGCGGTGGCAAGCCGAACCACACACACACACACACACACAGGAAGACCCCAAACAGACGTGACAGGAGCGGGATCACGGCAGGGAATCAGACCGACAGACCACGGCCCGTGGCAGCGCAACAGACGTGACGCTAATTCCCGGCTGTGGTCAAAACACCCAGAAGGCATCGGGGAGGGGCAGGAGGCAAACATGACTGACTGAGGGCAAAGGAAGCCAGAAGGGCCAAAAGGAAATGCCCACACAAGGGAAATGGGAAGGGAGGGGGTGGAGGGAGAAGAGCTGCAGAGGCAGCACACACAGCAGGCACACAGACGAGGTCACAGTGGAACACACAGCACAAACACGCGCATACACACCCAGACGGGACAGGCAGGGAAGGGGGAACACAGCGGGACAGACAACACACACGGCACAACGGACAAAGGGGTGAGGGAGGGGGGGGCAGGGACAGGGAGGAGGGGGGG
>QEPC01007501.1:1997504-2029330 GCA_003113815.1 Sphenodon punctatus | reverse complement strand
GTGCGCACAGCAGGGCCAGCAACCAGGGCCCGGAAGGCACAGGGGGTCTCACAGCCAGCTGCAGGAGGCCACGAAGGGGCCCAGGGCCGGATGGGCCACGAGGTGAACAATGTGGGGCCACTGAAGCATTCCCCGATGATATCCCAGTGCTGCCATGTGGTGGGTGACCAGGTAGTATGCCTCAAAGGGATCCTGCATGGCGAGCCCCACCTGCACATCAGAACAGAACCACACACCAGCCAGTGCCATCAGCTCCACCCTGGTGGGCTCCGACAAACCATAGTCAGCTGCTGGGGGCCACGGAAGGTGACCGAGCTCCAACAGCTGGTGATAGACTGCCCCACGGGACCACTGGTACCCACGGGCCCTGTGAACACAGCCAAAGAAGGACACGTCCAGGGCAGGGGCTCCCTCCTCGACAGGTCGGGTAGGTGGCCAGGCTGCACACAGATAGAGCAGACACAGTCTCCGCCGCCGACCACCCCACATGCGCGCACCTCATCTCCGGGATGCACACATCAGGAAAGGGATGCAGGCCCAGCAATCTCCGCATGCAGCCAGCAATCGTGGGCGCTCGCCTCATAGCCAATGTAGCGCAGACCAGAGCTCAGACTCGTATAGGCACCTGTGAGGCTGTCCGGGCAGCTCAGGAGCAACAGCATGGCCAGGGAATGCCACAGGTCACACAGGCATGGGGTGCGGACCCTGCCCAGCTGCTGGAACCGAGCACACATACAGACTGTATTATTTATTTAGCTCCAGCAATGTGCCGGGTGCTGAATAGTAATGATTAGAGACCAGTCACTACCCCAACGGCTAACAAACTAAGATGGGCAAGGGAGGGGGAGACAAAGGAGATGGGCACATAGGGAGAGACAAGGATGTACTAATGAAGCTGAGAGGTCGCAGGGGCACATGCTTACTGTTTAGTAATAGGGAAGAGGGTAAAAGTAAAAGGGAAGAGGGAGAACTTGAAAGATGAGACAGTGGGTGCTTTTAGATGGATGGCAGCTCTAGTTCTGTCCACGCCAGCGTGCTTCACCCCTAGATTGGCCGATCTGTGTAAAGGTATCTGGCAGTCTCAAAATGGGGTCATGTAGGAACAAAAGCTTTGGAACTGCTGCATTAGGGAAAGGGGGAACAGTCAGGCTTCCCTAAAGACAACCTTCAGTATAAGGAGCAGATGGAGCACAGCTGTTTTCTTTTTAATTTCAGAGAGTAGGTACAGAAATATGTTCAGGGGTGCAAAGTATGAACTGAAAGCCCTTTAAAAATATTGCTCTATTAGCAGCCAAGGCTGATTAGTTAGGGGGTAATACTAAAGGTGTGAAAGGGACTTTCAAATCAACCTTAGGATAAAATAGTCTCAAAAGCAATTGTTACTGTACCTTCTAGCACACAAAATCCCAGCACTCCATCTAAATTGATGTCCTTGTATTTATTCTCCATGAATAAAGTTGCCTTCTCTAGTGCCGTAATGATTACACTCCTCACATCCTCTTCCTCACTTTTTAAGGGGTTAGAATTGAAGAGAATGAGCAACAGCAGAAACACAGGGAACATTGTTGCTTTTCTTGGAGAAGATTGTGCAATCCAGAGATGTCAGTTGTTCACAGAAGCCCCTGTGAACAAGAGGCTCCCTGCTCCATCATAACCATTTATAGGAAACTGTAATCTCAGTGAACACTCTGTGTGTGCCAACTCCTGCGCTCTGTACCGAGGAATAAATCCTGACCCCTTTTGAAGTCAATCAAATATCATGGCTGCTTATTCTCATGGTTAAAATCTGGCATTCCATCGTTACCCTGACATAATTCTATTGACTGTGGTTAGTGCTAATGAATGCAGGGTTTGTCTGTAAGTAAAGAGAGAAGCAACAGACATACATCCGGATCTGGCAGTGTGTAAATACACATAGCGGTATATGTGTATGTGTGTGTAGTAGCACTGAGAAATCACAGTGCCCTTGGTCAGCTTGCAACCTACGCAGGATTCTTTGGTGTGCTCAGCTACTTACAGCAGGAGATATGCCAAGGAAATTCTCCACTGGCACAAGGGAAGGGAGAGGATATGTTTGGGGTGTGTGTAGGCAGTTGGCAACTATGGGGAGAAACCCCACTATACACGATCTTTTCTTTGCGTTAATTATCCCAGTGGTGGAAATTGGACTCTCTCCTGCTGTAAACTCTCACCAGGTCTGGGCAGCCAGAAATCAAGGAGTCACAACTGGTTCCCTAAAGCTGCCACTCAGTACACAGACATAGCAGACTCAGAGCCCCCATGTTCAACTATTCTCCCTTGAAATTTTGTAATGCTGATTTTTAAAATGTCCCAAAGGTGACATTGGAAACTAAAGATCAGTGAACCTGATGTCAATACCAGGCAAACTGGAGGTCATTGTAAAGAACAGAATTATCAGGCATATAGACAAACATGAAATGATGGGGAAGAGTCAACATGTTTTTTGTAAATAGAAGTCATGTCTCACCAATCTATTAGATTTCTTTGAAGTGTCAATNCGTCTTCACGCAGGCACCTCTACTTCGCTTCCCCAATTTCGACAAGGCATTTGTGGTGGAAACCGACGCCTCCAGCAACGCCATCGGAGCGGTGTTGCTCCAAGAAGACCCTGCGGAGCAGGTCCTGTTGCCCTGCGCATATTACTCGCGGCAACTAACTAGTGCCGAGATCAATTACACCATCCTGGATAGGGAATTATTGGCTATTAAAGCCGCCTTTGCCACCTGGCATCGCTACCTAGAAGGAGCCAAGTGGCCCATCCGGGTGATTACCGATCATCGAAACGTCCTCTACCTCCAATCCATCAAAATCGCCAATGCGCGCCATGGGCGTTGGGCCCTGTTCTTTTCGCGTTTCTCGTTCCGCATTCAATACCGCCCCGGAAGGAACAACATTGTGAATCCCCTCTTAGTAGTCAGACTCATAGGATAAAAGAGAGCATCCTTTCATGGAACTGGAACTGATTAAAAGGTTGGAATAAATGGTCAGTTTTCACAAAGGAAAAATAGCAGTGTTCCACATGTCTGTATTGGGACTAGTGCTGTTTAACTTATTAATTAATGCTCAGAAAAAGGGCGTGAGCAGTGGACAAAATTTGCAGTTGACACAAAATTATTCAAGATGGCTAAATCCAAATCAAACTAACTCCCTCCCTGGATACATTAGCTTTGTTCCTTCCTTCCCAACTTTCAAATCCCTCCTGAAAACCCACCTCTTCCATCAGGCCTCCCCTAGCTTATCATGACTGAAACTGTGTCCTTTCCTCACTCAGAATCTAGTTTCCTGTAACTACTAACTAAGTGAAGCACGTGAGCCTGCAACTTCTGAACCTCATGTATGTACTTGTCTCTTCTGAGGTTCACTTCTCCCTTGTCTCTTAGTTTGTGAGCCCCTTGGGGTAGGGACCTAGCCGTAACTATTTATTGTACAGTGCCAGGTATATTGCTTGTGCTATATAAATAATTAAAAATTAATGATTAATATTAAGGGGAGAGCAATGCACACAAGAGAAAATCATCTTAAATAAATATACATTCACAATTGTGGGTTCTAAATTTGGTGTTACAACTCACTAGGTGTCTTGGAGTCAATGGGTAAAAACAGACGGGTGAGCGGCAGAGCAGCTCCATGACCCTGGCCCAAGAAACTGCAGCCTACACAGCCTGGATTAGGGCACCAAACAAACGTGTCTGTGGCCAAAGAGACATTCTGTTGTCCGCCCGCCCTGGGTAGGGCCAGGAGCTGAACAAATGTGTGGATGGATGGCCCTGCCCCCCACCATGATGACCATTCAGGCATGGCAGGGCAGAACAAATTTATTTATTTATTTATTTATTTAATTGTATTTATATACCGCCCCCCCATGCCTACGGCATCTCGGGGCGGCTTCCAGCACAATGTAAAACAATTTTTAAACATAAAAAAACTACAATATCATAATTTAAAATTTTTTAAAACACCCCCCACAAAAATTAACCCACCCCCTCCTCCGAAGACCTGGGCGAACAGTCAAGTCTTACAGATACGTCGAAAGGCCAACAGGCCAATATGCTAGCCTGTGTTGGCCAGTGTGGAAAGCTTTTAGCCCAGGCTGTGTCCTCGGAGATTTTCTGATGATGCAGCCCGAGCCACCCACCCCAGGGTAGTCCTGGGCTAACAACTGGCAACACCTAAACAGATGTGCTGATGGGTCTCGGACAACAGTGGGCCAAAGCGGGCCTCAGTGGGCCACTGTCATGTCTGTTTTCACCCAATATGGACAGTGTAACAGAGTGCAGCCTGTGAAGGCCACTGGCCCTTTAAAAGAGGTTGACCATCCAAACAGAGGAAGCAGATGTGGCTGGAAGCTGGGCGGGGCCACGCAGCTAGCTTGTAGTTTCTCATGCAATTCTCATGCAACCAGTGATGATGGTTGGATGAACTGGGGGGCAGCCTCCTCTGGTCACCCAGGTTTGCAGCCTGGGAGTGCTACTGGATCCCTTGTTGCACCTGCAACATCAGGTCACAGTGGTGGCCAGGAGTGCCTTTTATCAACTCCATCTAGTGAGGAGGCATGACCCTTATTCTTTCTGATCCAGACCAGGGGACTGTCATCCATGCATTTATAATTTCGAGGCTAGGCTACTGCAATGTGCTCTACATGGGGCTGCCCTTGGTGACTGTTCAGAAGCTGCAGATGGTGCAGAACCCAGCAGCCTGCCTCCTTTCAAGGGTGTGGAGTGAGCGCATTACACATGTACTTCAGAGGCTGTCTTTACATGCCCCCCACCCCAGCTGGGTGTACGGGAGGGTGTTTGAAGCGTGGGGGCACCCGTGTAAACGGCGTGGTGGTAGGTGGGTGGGATGGGTGTCTGTCCATGCAAACAGCATGGGTGGTGGGTGGGGGTGCGTGTGCGCTTCTGGCACACACCCATCACCCACGGAGCCATCCAGAAAAACGGAGGAGGCTCCGTGGGTGGAGGTGGCTGTGTAGCCGTGGGTTCCCACGGGCACACACCCACCTCCACTCACTGTGCCAGCGCACCCATTCCCCCACCCACTGCCCATGTAAAAAGGGCCAGTCAGCACTGGCTCCTGATAGCTTTCTGGATCGAATTCAAAGTGCTGGTTTGGGGCTTATAAAGCCCTAAATGGCTTGAGCCGCAGATATCTGAAAAGATCACCTTTCCCATTATGTACCATCATGATCCCTGTGGTTGGCCAAGAACGCTGTCTTGCAGGTACCACCTCCCAGCCAGTTTTATATAGCACTGAAAAGATGTTTCTTTTAAGACCTGGATCTTAATTTGGATCAGACTTAATTTGGATCCCTTCCTTCCAGGCCAAACTGACTATGGGTGAAAACAGACATGACGCTAACCACCCTTGGTGGTTATATTTGCATGTTGCAGGGCTGTATTGGTGCCCCATGCAGTCCACGAAGGGTGGTTAAAGGGTGGTTAGCGTCATGTCTGTTTTCACCCAAAGAGACAGTGTCCTATTCCTAGATGCAGTGACGCTATTAAGCAAACTATACTGCCCAATGGTTTTAGAAATCTGCTCACTGTGTCTACCTAACTTATTTTAGAAGAGCTATAATGCAGAGCACTTCTGCCACCCTAAGGATGTACAAGAGAGCACAGTTGGGATTCCTCTTTCCCTATGCTTAACCTCTTTCCAGATGCTCAACCAGCCAGGTTTTGAAATTATAGTCCTCTAACTTTGCACACTGAATTATGCATGGAGGGTTTGCCAACCCCAAATGGTCACTCACAAATCACAAGTCAGCCCTTTCCAAAATTATTAGATGAGCTTATAAATCATGAGATTTTTCAAAAAGATAATGAAATTTGTATTTCTGAGATTTGACTTTTGACTCATCAGCATTATGCTGCATTATCTCTGTCTTTACCTTCAAGGCCCTTCATGGCCTTACTGACTCCCCCATCTCTCTTCTCTTGCTTCCCATTACATTACGCAGGAGCTTTGCTCTTCCTCTGCTATCACCCCTCACATGCCCGCAAGTCTCCTGTATCCTGAAACATCTTTGCCCCTTTACCTACGCTGCGTCTCATATGTCTAGATTGGAATTCCTCCCTGAACTCATTTTCTCTGCTCTACCACTCGCAGCCGTCAAATCCTTCCTGAAAAACCTCTCTTCCATAAGGCTTTCCCTGGTTCCTCGCTGTCAGGATCCCTCCACTATCCTTTTATTCAAGGTCCCCTTTTCTGTCCTGACACTAAGCTAAGCATGTGCACTAGTGTCTCCTCAACTTCCGCAATGTATCCCTGCTTCTCACAGACTATAAGCCCCTTGGGGTGGGAACTGACTTTAATTAATGATTGTACAGTGCCAGTTATATTGCTGCCAGTATATTATTAATAATAATAACCTACATTTATTGTGCCTTTATGTACAACCACAAGAGTTAGAAACTTACTTAAAACCACAGAAAACGGATTATGACTCAGTGTGAGTCTTGCAACTTGGGGCTTTAAGGAACCCTGGAGTCACGCACGTGGAGGGATCTCTACACAAATCTTTGTTCTCAGAGCTACGTCGAGGAGACGGGGCTGCCAGATCAAAAGGGACATGACAGAGCGCGGGGAGGAAATACTGACATAAGGAGGCCTATTAGGTTCCCTGGTGCGAGGCGTTACGGCTCTGAAATAAAGGATCCCTCCTCCCTGAAGCCAACCAGGTTTCCCCGACCCCAGACCAGAGCAAACGGTAGCCTCGCTCTCACTCCATAAATGGCAGCGGCGGTGACATGGCTCTATCTCCCTAGGGCTGGGAGCGTGCGTTCCCGCCGGGCCTCCAGAGGGCGCTTGCTCTCCTCTTTCCTTCCAAGATGGCGGCCTCCATGGTGCTGATGTTGCTGCTGTTTCTGTTGCTGTTGCTAGTGCAGCGGCGACGCAGGCAGTCGGCAGGTGGGCGGGTGTGCGTGGTGGTGCTGGGCGACCTGGGCCGGAGCCCCCGCATGCAGTACCACGCGCTCTCGTTGGCCCGGCGCGGCCGGCGCGTCACCCTTCTCGGCTACCTGGGTGAGTGACCCCTGGGCAGCCTGCTGCGCTACTTGGGGGAACGACATTGCCCTTTCCCCTGCTTGCATTTCCCCTACTACCCAGCCCAGCCTGCTGCTCTGTCTGAAAGCTCCACTCTCCCAATCTCCTCCCTGTCTGAAAGCCCATCACCTTGCAGAGGTGACACCTGAGTCCACCTCCCACCCCCAGTCTGGCACCTAACAGCAGCGCCCCCCATCCCTGGACCACCTTGCTTACCAGCCTGAGTGGGTGATAGCTACTGTTCCACTCCATTACAGTTCCCAAGGGTCCCAGCGACACCTGCCTTACAAGTTGGCCCCTACAATTTTCTTTCCCGTGCCCCCATGGGTGACACTTGCCACTATCCTTCTAGCCTGTATCACTCCTGGTATTAGCACCATGCGTAAGTGACCTATCCCCCAATCTATGACCACAGCTTGCCCACATCCCTGCAACCCACACGGTGCCCTGTAAACTGGTCCCTACTCCTTTCACCTATGGTCCTACTTTCTACACTCAGGGAGGATAAGGCCATTGCAGAAAAGCTGAATGAATTATTTGTTTCAGTTTTCACTGCAGATGATGTTGGGGAAATACCCATGCTGAAAGTATTCTTTGCAGGTCATGAATCAGAAGAACTGTCACAAATCAACATGACACTGGAAAAGGTTCTAGAGCAGGGGTGGGGAACCTCAGGCCCGGGGGCCAAATGTGGCCCTCGACAAGATTTTATGTGGTCCCTTTCCAGTGCCTGGATCTGATCCCTGGATCCATTCTCTACCCCCAAATACTGGAAAACTGAGCTCATGATAATGGAGCATAGAGGAGGGCATGCACACAAGGGTAGGGGACAGATCCACAGCACAGATCCAGGATCTGTCCCCTTCTTTTCTTGAATAAGCCTGTTAAGGACCCCCACCCCCAACCTCTATGTGGCCCTCGGAGCTCATAATAATATTCAGTGTGGCCCCCAGGACAGAAAAGGTCCCCCACCCCTGTTCTAGAGCAAACTGACTAACTACATAGTAACAAATCCATAGGACCAGATGATATTCACCCCATAGTTCTGAAGGAACTCAAATATGGAATCGCAGGCCTACTATTGGTAACTTGTAACCTATCGCTAAAATCTCCCACTATATTGGAGGATTAGAGGGTAGCGAATGTAATACCAATATTTAAAAAGGGGTCCAGAGGTGATCCTGGAAACTACAGACTTGTGAACCTGAAGTCTGTGCTGGGAAAACTGGTGGAAATGGTTAAGAACACAGTTACTGAGCATGACCTAATGGGGAAGCTTCAGCATGGATTTAGCAAAGGGCAGTTGTGCCTCACTAATTTGTTGGAATTTTTTGAGGGTGTAAATAAGCATGTGGATACGGGTCAGCAGGTCAATATAGTTAGGGACCTGTGTTGACTGTGTTTTCCCCATAGACAGAAATGAGGGAAATGCAGTGAACATGGGTCTCCTGAATATAGTGTGTTTGGATTTCCAGAAAGCGTTTAGTAAGGTCCTTCACAAGAGACTCTTGAGAAAATTAAATAGCTATGGGAGAGCAGGCAGTGTCCTATTGTGGATCGGTATTGGGTTAAAGGATAGGAAACGAAGGGTAGGTCTAAATGGTCAATTTTTGCAGCGGAGAGAAGTAAATAGTGGAATGCCCCTGGGATCTGTACTGGGACCAGTGTTTGTTTACTATATTCAGTAATGATTTGGAAAAGGGGTAAAGAGTGAGGTGATCAAATCTGAAAATGTCTTAAAGTTATTCAAGGTAGTTAAAACCTGAGAAGATTATGAGGAATTGCAGGAGGATCTTGTGAGACTGGATGACTGGGCAACACAAGGCAGTTGAAATTTCATGTTTACAACAAGTTTCCTATCCATTAACGAGTTACCAATCCATGATAGGGCACTGCCTCCTCTCCCATGGCTATTTAGTTTCCTCAAGAGTCTCTTGTGAGAGACCTTACTAAAGTGATGCACATAGGGGAATATAATCCAAACTATAAATATACAGTTCTGGGTTCTAAATTAGGGGTTACCACTCAAGAAAAGGATCTTGGAGTTGTTATGGACCATACGTTGAAATCCTCGGTTAATGTGTGTCAGGGGTCAACAAAGTAAACAGTGTTGGGAATTATTTGGAAAGAGAGAGAGAATAAAACTGAAAATATCATAATGCATCTATAAATCAGTCAGGGACCGTGTATTTTATTTTTTTGTAAAGCGCTAGGTACATTGCTGGTGCTATATAAATGCTTATAATAATAATAAATCTGTGGTTTGCCTGCACTTTGAATATTGTGTGCAGTATGGTTGCCTCATCTTAAAAAAGATATAGTTGAACTAGAAAAGGTACAGAGGAGGGGAACAAAAATGATAAAGAGTATGGGATGGCTTCCGAACGAGGAAAGGCTCGATAGGTTAAGGCTCTTCAGTTTGGAGAAAAGATGACTGATGGGATATCATAGAAGTTTATAAAATTGTGAGTGGTGTATGAGTAATGAGGAAGCAGTTATTTACCCTCTCAAATAGTTTCTGAATGTCCCCTATAGTACTAACTGCCAGCAGATTTAAAATGAATAAAAGTGTCTTTTTTCACTCAATGCACAATTTAACTTGTGGAATTTGTTGCCAGAGGATGTGGTCAAGACCAGTAGTAGAGCTGGGTTTAAAAAAGGATTGGATAAGTTCTTCGAGGGTATGAACGTTAACGGCTTTTAGCCAAGTAGGCTTGGAGGATGTAACCACTGACTGTCAGGAGCTGGGAGTGAACAACAGGGAACGGATCCCTGCATTGTGACCCGTTGGGTCCTTCTCCCAACTGACTGAGATTGGCCACTGTTAGAGACAGGATGCTGGGCTCGATGGACCATCGGTCTGACTCCGTATGGCACTTAACGTTCTTATCATCCTCTTGATACATAGGTGACATTCTATGTGGGTGGATGACCTTCAGCCTGGTCTCTGACATCCATTGCTTTTGTCGTATCGCTGCCATCGCCTGCCCATTAACTCATACCTTACCCTAGAAAGCAGTCCCTACAACTGTTCCCCACCTATCACCCTGCTGGACTTTTTCTGGGCAAGTGACACCTGGCCTCTCCAAGCCTTGCTCCTGTACCCATTCTTCTGGTCATTGTATTGCCCTCCTAAGCTATGTGGGTGAGTGATCCTGAGCCACATCATCATAGTCCAAACTATCTGCCCTATAAACTTGTCCATACCATTTTTTCCACCTCTAAAACCTGTCACCCTTCTGAGCTGTGTCAGTGAGTGACATTACTATCCAGCCCTGTTGCAACTGTTTTGGGCCTCGAGTCCCCCTTCTTCCCCTCCCTTGACCTCCCCACCTACAACATAGAACAGGGTCTGGGGAACCAATTGATCAGAGTTCATACCAGGTGACATCCTGGTGCCAAGGGAATAGGCACATCTGTGAGCTGATGGCAGCAGGGCTCAACACAAATGCCTCTTTCTTTAGATTAGAGACTGTCTTTTAATGATCTTTAAAAGGTCAAAGATGCCATAATCATCTAGGTCAATGAGGTCTCACCCTGGATCGAACCCCTGGCGGTATTGAAATCGAAACAAACATAGTTATGATGTAAGCATATAGTTAGATGATCATTTAAAGTTTCCAGATATTTATTTGTTTTTCTGAATTTTACCCTGCTCTTCCCTAATGGCTCAGGGTGGTTTACAAACATATAAAAACAGCATATAAAAAAACCCAGCCTCCCCAACACTTTCCCCCTCTCCAACCCCCGTAAACCTCCCAAGCAGCCCCTACTCCCCCGCCCCCCCCCCAATGTTTTCTTAAACAAAAAAGGTTTGTGCCATCTCCAGAAAATGATTAGGCCCAGGCTCAAACAAACTTCCGGGGGAAGGGAGTTCCACAAAACTGGGGCAGCGACCAAAAATGCCCTCCTGCGCACCCCAGTCCTATGGACAAGAGTAACAGATGAAACCTGTGAGATGACACTTCTGACCCAACCGCAGGAGTTGCACTGGAACATGGTAGGACAGGCGGTCCTTCAGATAAGAGGGGCCCAGACCATTTCGGACTATAAAGGTCAAAGCCAACACCTTGAATTGTGCTTGAACGACTATAGGCAGCCAGTGCAGACTTCGGAGCAGTGGTGTAATGTGCTCCCTGTGACTTGTCCCAGAAAGGAGCCAAGCTGCTGTGTTCTTCACCAGCTGCAGCTTCTGAACAGTCATCAAGGCCAGACCCATGTAGAGCGCACTGCAGTAATCTAGCCTCGAGGTGATGAAAGCATGGATGACAGTGGCCAGATCCGAGTCAGAAAGAAAAGACCGCAGCCTCCTCACCAGATGGAATTGGAAAAGTGCTCCTAGCTGCCAGCACAACCTGAACATCCAGGTGCAGCAAAGGATCCAGAAGCACTCCAATGCTGCGAACCCCAGTGGGGGTCCAGACTCCAGTCCCCTCCAAGTCTCAAGGCCAGCCAACCGTCATTACTTCAGTCTTGTTATGATTCAGCTTCAATCTGCTTGCCCTCAACCAGTCCCCAATTGCAGCCAGGCATTGCGTAAACACAGAGACTGCAGGCTCTTGATCAGATGAAAAGGAGAAGTAGAGCTGGGTGTCATCTGCATCTCCCTGACTTACCTAATGAAGGACCCTCTGAGGTCCAAAAGGTTGCATACCTCCACCAATTGTAGTTGGTCCAATAAAAGATATCCTTGTACTACTTTTGTCTCTGTCTGCATATTGCTGATGCTTCACCCCAAACCTCTGAATGATCTTGCCCAGCGGCCTCATTGAACAAGAGAGGAGATGGGATGGAACCCTGCTGGATCCCACAGGGGCGGTCAGGAGGGAATGACGAGCAATCGCCCATCACCACCCGCTGGGACCTCTCCAACAGGAAGGAATGGAACCGTTCTAGAGCAGCCTTGCGCACCTGTGCCCAAGTCCTGCCGTTGTGTCAACACCTCGTGATCAGCTGTATCCAAGGCTGCTAGTGCTAGCAGATATGTAGCTAGTGATACGTGCTAGCAGAGCATCTGGTACTTGAACTATAAACACTTTGAAGTATAAGAACTGTGTATTTTCACCTAGTTCTCCCTTGTTGCTTTAATAAAGTGCTTGGTTGTATTTCCGCTTCTCTACTGTCTGTACTAAATTGATTGCTAGAATGTTTCTTTTTCTCCTAGGCACAAAACCACACCGTGATATTGTCTGCAATGACAACATACAGATTGCACCTATTTCTGAACTTAAAATGCTGCAAGGTATGTAATAACTGAAGAAACGTATGTTGTATAATGGTGGTAACAAATATTCAAATCAATTTCTGATCTAAAGGTATTCCATCTGTATTCTACATTCAAAACCATGCTGAAGGCCAGGTTTTACCTCCAAAGCATAGTAAATAGTGTTGATGATTTTAAAGAGCTTAAAAAGCATGAATCCCTAACATCAGAACTTGTCACCCAGACTTAAACCAGTGCATTTTTTTCAAAGCTTGTTTAGGTAGAGATTTTTATGTTTAAATTCCATTGAAATCAATGGAAGTACTCATAGTAAAAAAGTTTACAGGATCATCACCCGAGGGTATCTCCTTTTTTCTGCAAATGCAGATTCATTTTTGTATGTTGTTTTTCTAATGTTTTATGTAATGTTACAAATCAAGATGGTGTTGCCTTCTAGGATTTCTACATTCTAGCTTGTATTTTAGCCCTTGCGTAGCTCCTAGGTTTCAGTCTCAGTAGAAAGCATGCATGTAACCATAGTGGGAGATGCATTCCCCACAAATTTCCCCCTTTGCAGTTCCAGGGTCAAGAGGGGAGGGGTGTGTGTGTGTGTCCCCCCCCCTACAAACTTTAGCCCAAAGTTACACCATTGCTAGGAGGGGGTGTCTTTTGGTATTACCAAGAACGGTTATGATCCTGTATCTCTCCAGGGCATGTGCAATTTCATGGGCAGCAGATTCCGTTTCTCTAGCATCAGAGGAACTGTAGGAATAATATCACTAGTACATCAAGAGTAATAATATCTCTATTACTCTAGTGTCCTAAAAATGTTATATCACTTTGGTTTTGGGCTGCAAAGAAAATAATCCCTTTTCTGCTGCTCATGGTTGCTGGTGAGGTGACTGTGAGTGAATTGCATACTTTTGATTTGGGTACGTAAAATTCTGACAAGCTTTTTTTTTTTTTTACAGTTGGTCCTAAGATTTTCCAGTATATTGCAAAAGTTACTGTCCAGGCAATGCAGCTGTTCTGTACAATGCTGAAGATAGATAAGCCCGCTTACATTCTTCTTCAGGTATGTTTTTTGTATTAAAAATCATATGTTGTATCATGTTGCAGTTCAGTGTTTGAGCTAAATCAGAAAACCATGGTATTGTTCACTTTTAGGGATGTGATTATTAGAGCTGGGTGAATAGTGGAAACAATTTTGTGTAAATATTTAAATTTGAAATTGGATTTTGATTCAAAGAGGGGTCCTATTTGTTAAAAACAATGCCCACCTGTCAGGTGTGCTGGTTATCCTTTCTTGCTACCTGATAAGATGTTTCGTAACCCATATTGTACTGATTTTGTCGGTTTTATTTAATAAACAGAATCCTCCTGGCCTGCCAAGCATAGGTGTTGCCTGGGTAGTTTGTCTTCTACAAAGGAGCAAGCTAATCATTGATTGGCACAACTATGGCTATACTATAATGAGCTTGACGCATGGAGAAAGTCATCCTATAGTACAAATTGCTAAATGGTTTGTATAGATACTCTTTTTCTCTCTTGCAGATTTTGTAAAGTTCCTAATATATGAAAAGTTGCAAGTTTTGTGGTTGGGGTGCAGCTGAGGAAGGAATGTTCCCTTTATAGAAACTCTTGATTTCTTTTGGCTTACACTCTATTATGAGAGACCCCTGTAAAAATCTGTGCACAATAGAAAATAGTGATGGTTCAGAAAGCTTACAGAAAGTATAAAGATTAAAATGGTTGCGTTGATAAGGAATGCTCTCTTACTGTACAGTTAGAGTATCTTGCATAATACGTTTACATAAACATACACCGATGTAACAGGGTTTGGAGCATGAGTGACTCATATCTGAATCTGGATGTTTATGTATAGTATTCAGTGTACTGATCCTATTGTTTATGCATAAGCTATATTTAAATAGCCAAAAGTAGTCTTTAGGTGCATTAGCATCCTAGTAAATTCTCTTAATTCCTTGTACATTTCAAATTTTCAGATCTAGATTTATCTTTCTGTATTTGCTGTGACTTGTATCTGTTGTGCAATTTTTATGTGCTGAATCTGAATTTTTGCTCGGTTTGACTACTTTCAATGATTTTGTTGTACCCCTTTTTAAAGAATGCACATGTATTTGGATCATTTTGATTTCTTGAGTCTTCAAGAAGCCAGGTGTTGTGTGTCTTGGATGTTCACCCTACATATTAGCTTTTTATTGGAACAATATCGACCTATACTCTTCCTCTGATTAAAAAAAGACAAGAGAGAAATGAGTTCTGCGGTTTACAGCTCCTGATAACTAGTCAAAGTGACCTTGCTTCCTTGTATTCCCTTCATCCAAAAATTGATGCGGTGACTGATCAGTACTACAATCTCATTAACTGAGCAAGTGTTTGGTTTCTAACTGAAGTTTAATTTCTCTCAGGTATGAAAAACTCTTTGGACGTCTGTCTGACTATAATTTTTGTGTGACTAATGCAATGAAAGAAGATCTCCAGATCAATAGTAACATTAAGTAAGTTGAAGGCCTATGTGAAGACTATATGTGGTTGCCCAATCCCAATGAATTTTGGGCATTTAGAAATCTAATGTTACCAACCTGTGTAATCAGAGATCGGAAGAGATTTTCTGAGCCTGTACTAGGAAAAACATGCTCATCCCCAAAGCATTTATACTACTAGGCCAGTGGAACACAACACTAGGACATTGGGTGATACATGGATGTTTCCAAACTCTTTTCCTGACAGTTATTACTTTTATAAAGCTTTCAATAGCACCACATTATTTAAACAGAAATGCATATTTGTTCCTACACAATACTCTTTACTCCCAAGAAAATCTAACATTTGAATCAAATGTTGCTGAGAGCTGAAGAACTACATGGATTTTGATACCCAGCAAGACAATGGAGGCCGCAGGAGTTGGCTGAGTCTTGTGGCACCAGGAAGGGGATGAAATTATTATTATTATTATTTTTTAATTTTGGGGGGAGCTAAGAGGAAAGGCAGGTTTTTATATCTCATTAAGACTTGATATTGGCCTTCTGCTCCTTTCCACCCCACTGCCATTTGGCTATGAAGAATCAATCCTCATGAGCTTTCTACTGAAAGCACTGGCAATAAACTAGTTAACCATGTTAACATTAGGCTTCAGTGTTAATGACTCATTGACTAGAAAAAGGAAGTGTGTCTCTGAGTCGCAATGTAGACTGCGCAGATACCATGGCATTGGTTTACATTTCATGATTTTCAGTTTTTCTTTTAAAATTGAAGGGATTAGAAACTTTAAAAAAAAAATCTAACCTTAGGTTTTGGGGCATATTTTTGGGTCGGATTTTAAAATATGGAAGTTGATGCTGTAATTCTGTATGGCCATATAATAATTGACCTTGTGGCGCATACAATGGCAAATGCTTCTTAGAATGCAGTTTTCAGGGTTATGACATTAGTTTTTTAGCTTTGTTTTGTACCTTTTTTATTTGACAAATGTTTTTCATTTCAGAGCAATAACCCTCTATGACAAGCCAGCTTCTTTTTTTAAGGAAACGCCATTAGACCTTCAGCATAAATTGTATATGAAACTTGCCAAAGACTATGCTCCATTTAAATCGAGGTATGTATAAGGTAAACCACAGCTCTGGTTTTACTAACAGTAGAACTAAACTTTGCCATCAGTCCTTTATGCAAACTATGTGTATGCTCTGTATCTGCTCTGACTTTCATTCCTGCTGCCTCCTCTTGGCTGCTCTGCTGTGGATTTCAACTGCAGCTGCTATGGCAACTTTCTTAAGGATTACCAGTCGAGGCAGGATGACTCTTCTGTTTCCTGTTGGCATTTTTAATTTTTTCCCCATTCTTATAGATTCTTTCTATAAGTATGGTTTACATGTTAATTTGGGAATTCACCATTATTAAGGAGACTGATGAGTGAATTTCATCTAACAAATAATAATAAAGAAAAATAGTATACTGTACATAACAGCAAAGCCACTCTTCTAAAGATCTTTTATAGTTTTGATGTCCCCGCATTTTCATACCCAGTCCATCAGTTTTCATTGAATACCTGGTGGTGTGTTTTTTTTTAATACGTCGACAGTTATTTAATTTTATATGTCCTGTATACATAGCAAAGGGCGTTTGGTATTAGTCTTGCGAAGCCTGGATAGCAGATTCCAGTACGGCATCCATATTAACTAAAAATCTTGCAGCTTGTCATATAAGTCCGCTGATATTCGTTCAAGTGTGAGCATAAGCCACAGTCTATTTTTCTATATATTTACTTTTAAGTTCCTCCCTGATTTCCAGGAGGACACAATTGTATGGATGGCAGCTAGACGGAGTTGTTGACACGTAATTTATTGATGTTTCACTACTATATTTGGAAATATCCCAAGTAGGGCCCAGTCTGCTGTAAAGGGTATCTCCACACCTGCAATTGTATTCATATGGGGCCAAATCTGTAACCAGAAAGTTTGCACCGTGGGACGTTTCCACCATACATGTATATATGAACCAACCATCCTGCATCCCTGCCAACATTAGTTTGGATATTTATGATTCATTTGGTGGATGCGTAGCGGGGTCATGTAGATACACAGGGTTAATTTCAACTGTGGTTCTCTAATTGCTAAAGACCATGAGCATTTATTCATTGCATTCCATATTTTTGAATTTTCTTCTTTAGTGATTGGTCTCTCAATATCATCTGCCCAATTAGAGAGATAATCAGCTTCTGGTAGTTGAAATATATTGTATAACTCTTTATGAATTCTAGATAAAATTTTACTGTCTCCGGAGTTATTAAATGAAAGATTTTCCAAGCCATATGGTTCGTTGCAAAACTGCTCCTTATCTTTTCCCAATGCAAACACTAATCTTAGCTTCATATATTCTAAAAAAGAAATTTCCCCTTTTTATACTCTTTTCAGTCTGTTTTTGCTCTTTAAATTTTTCTTCCACAAATAAGCGGTGTACTCTAGTAATTCCATTTTTTTTTGCACATGGATTTCAATTCCATAGACAGGTCACACTTCGCTGTTAGCCTGCTGAAAATAGGAGTGAATTGGGGATATACCTGGAGTCACGTACAGTTCTCTTGCACAGGCATCCTAGGTTTTAAACACCATTCTAGCAAATGGATGAGTTACATCTATAGGCCCCAGTTTGGGGGCATCTTCTAAATTATACTGTCAATATTTTTAATTCCCAAAACATTATTTTCCATTTTGACCCAGCCTGGTGTCTCTTTTTTCCTTAAGCCATAATTTGAAAGCTCGAAGAGCAGATGCTCTATGGGTGAAAACAGACATGACGCTAACCACCCTTTAACTACCCTTGGTGGTCATTTATGCATGTTGCAGAGCTGCATAGGGCACCAATACAGCCCTGAAACATGCATAAATAACCACCAAGGATGGTTAAAGGGTGGTTAGACATGACGTCTGTTTTCACCCTATGATAGAATTTTTTATTAGGGAGACTCATGCCGCCTGTTTCTTTTAGATGTCAACATAATTGTGCGCCTTATTCTGGGCCCCCTTTGTTTTTTGCCAAATAAATTTACTAACTAACTAATTAAATATTGAGTAAAATTGTTTGGGTAAGTTTAGTGGTAGTGCTGACAACATATATACAAATTTTCACTGTTTACTTTGCCCATCCAAGAAGTTTGTGTATTGTACCATTTATCAGCTTTACTTTTAAAGTCTTCAAGCAAAGGCAAAAAGTTTTCTTTGTATAAATAATGAAGATTTTTGGTAATTTGGACTCCTAAGTATTCAATGCTATATTTCTATAGTTTGAATACATTTAGAGGTTGTAAGTCTTCCTGAGCTATTGCCTGTTGGTTATATAGCCTCATATGAGACTTTTCTAAATTGACCTTTTATCCCGAGATCTGTCCAAATCCACTCAGTAAAATTATTAATTTTGGTGCAGATTCTTTGATGTTTGAGATAAATATAATGGTATCATCTGCATATGTGGCTATTTTGTATCATTCTTTCCCATCGCTAATTCCCTCAATATTTGAGCTTTGGCAGATTGTCGCAGCAAGCGGTTCCACTGCAGTATCAAATAAAATAGGTGATAGAGGGCATCCCTGTCGGGTACCTCTCTTTAAATTAAATGACTCTGTTTTGGTCCCATTTATCAGTAAGGAGGCTTGAGGCGATTTGTAAATAATTTTTATCCAATCTAAATAAGGGCCCCATATTCCAATTTTTTTTAATGTTGTAAATAAATATTTATGTCCTAGTCTATCAAAAGCCGTCTCTGCATCGAAAAAGCTAATGGTAGCAGGTGTTGTTTTTTTGTTTTGTTTTTGTTACGGAGGTTATCCACCCCAGAGTGCCCTGATATGAAACCCATTTGGTCAAAATCTATAATTGTATTAGTACTTACAGTTAATCTGTTTGCCATCAGCTTGGTCAATATTTTAAAGTCAGTGTTCAGTAGAGATATTGGTCTATATGACTCACAGTATTCGGGATTTCTACCAGGTTTGTGACATACTATATTTGTCTCATACGTTGTGGAAGGTAAAGACTTTACCTCGAAAATGGAGTTATAAACATTTGTTAATGGGGGGGCCTACTTCTTCAATAAATTCTTCATAAAATTCAGCTCCGTAACCATCTGGGCCACAAATTTTATTATTGGGCAGTTCTTTTATAGTTTTTTCCCCCCACTTCTATTGAGATTGGTTCGTTTAAGAATTCTCTTTGTTCAGCTGATATTGTGGATAATTTGATTGTATCAAGAAAGTTTTTTATTTCTTCCTAAGAACATAAGTGCCATACTGAGTCAGACCAATGGTCCATCTAGCTCAGCATCCTGTCTTCAACAGTGGCCAATCATGGTGGCTTTGGAGAAACGCCCAACAGGTCACAATGGGGGAACCATTCTCTGTTGTTTCCCCCCAGCTCCCATCATGTTCCCTGATCCTATCTGGGTAATAGCTGCTAATGGACCTATCTTCCAGAAACTTGTCCAAACTTCTTTTAAACTCAGATATAGGACTGGCCCTTACTACAACCTCTGGCAGTAGATTCCACAACCCAATTATACGCTGAGTGAAAAAATACTTTGTTTTAAACTTGCCACCCATGTTTCATGGAGTGTCCCCTAGTTCTAGTACTAGCTGAGAGGGTAAATAACTGCTCCTTGTTTATTAGTTCCACACCACTCATGATTTTATAGACCTCTTATCATATCTCCTCTGTCGTCTCTTCTCCAAGCTGAAGAGCCCCAACCTACAAAGCCTCTCCTCATACAGGAGCCTTTCCATGCCCTTGGTAATTTTTGTTGCCCTTCTCTGCACCTTTTCTATTATTGCTATTATTATTATAAGCATTTATATAGCACCAGCTGTGTGTACCTGGCACTTTACAGAACAATAAGATAGACGTGGTCCCTGCCTATTCTAGTCTCTTTTGAGATGGGGCGACCAGAACTGCGCACAGTATTCGAGGTGCGGTCGCACCATTGATTTATATGACATCCTCCGTGTTTATTCTCTATCCCCATCCAAATAATTTCTAACGTTCTGTTTGCTTTTTTGACTGCTGCCGTACACTGCGCTGTGGATTTCATTGTATTCTCCACAATCACCCCCAGATCCTTTTCCTGAGTGGTAGCTCCTAGCTTAATACCCAGCATTGTGTACGCATAGTTTGGATTATTTTTCCCTGCATGCATCACTTTGCACTTGTCCACATTTAATCTCATTTGCCATTTAGATGCCCAGGCACCCAGTGTCGTAAGATCCTGTTACAGTTCTTCACAGTCTGCTCGTGTTTTAACTACCTTGAATAACTTGGTGTCGTCTACAGATTTGATCACCTCACTCTTAACACCCTTTTCCAGATCATTAATGAATACATTAAATAGCACCGGTCCCAATACAGATCCCTGAGGCACACCACTTTGTTATATGGTCAATTAAAGGGCTAGACTGGTGCCTGTGTGAGAAGAAGGAATAATCAATCTCTGTAGAGTGTTAACTCACCGCCCAATGACCAGCAAAGATATTTTGAGTCTAGATCTGCTGGGTATAGATAAACACATAGATGTGTGGTGCTGCAGTTTACACACTACAAATGGATGAAAGCCATTTTAAAGAAAAAAGAGGTTTTAGCACGCCGGGGTGTCCATATTGCTAATGTATATTACAGGACAATACAGAGACATAATACTCTAGCCCAGGATGTCCAATCTGGTAGTTTGGATATCCCAAAGAGGGCAAATGGTAAGAAAAATGACCAACAGCCAAGGGCCCCTTGTGTAACGTCCCTTGTGGACTGGCTACCCTAGATGATTTTGAGGAGGAGATGGATTTTCGGGTGGTAAAACAGCATTCCCCTAAAATTACCCAGGATCATAGGAGCCAGAGGAGATCTGGGGAGGAACAACTATTAGCCAGTCAGTCCACTGCCTTTCTCAAGAAACTATCCCTCTTATATAAGCAGATCTCAAAATCATTTGTAAAAACGGACTCTGCTATTAAATGTGGGATCAGGCAGAAACAGGTGAAGGAGCAAATTGGAATGATTGCCAATTCCCTTTTAGGATCAGCATCTTTTGAGGGGCGAGGCCCCTTGCTGGCAGAACCTTTAGTATTGCCTTTGGAATTACAGAGTACCTCTACCCCAACAAGGATAGACTGTAGTCCGCTCTTAGGTATGCCTCCCCCTACAACTACTATTGAGAGCCCAAGCCTTTTAAGTATGCTGGCTTTGGAAAGTTCTGCAGTTGTGGAGGGGTCAGCACTCAGAATGTTTCAATTTAACTGCTAATGTTCCAGAACATGAAGTTAATAAGACTATCTATAGCACTCTGGCCAAAATTGATTGACTTGGAGATATGGAAGGGGGCAGGGAGTGTAAATTGGTGTCCTGGAACATCGCTAGATGGGGATTTAAATTTAGGGATCCCGAGTTCAGGTCTTATATAGACAAATTTGATGTAATTTGTCTGAAGGAGACCTGGAGTACTTGGGATTCAAGTATGGATGGTTTTCGTTCCTGGGTTTCCCCTGCCCAGCGGGTAGCCGAAAGAGGGCCTGTTAGGGGTGGCTTGTTGATCATGCTTCCAATTGATTCTGACATACAAGGGGAACTATGGGACCTGAATGGGCATAATATTATAGCTCTTCAATTAACTATTCCTGCCTCACAGCTATCATTGCTTTTCATTAACGCCTACAACCCGCCAGCTAATCAAGTGAAGACCTTTTGGCAAACTTTAAGAGCGCTTATCCTAGACTATCAGGTTAAACTTCCAAATGATGAAATCCTGATTGTGGGGGACTTAAACGTCCACATTGGCACTAATGCCCATGCTATTCTATCTACTATGGGGCTAGAGACTCTGGGGAATTCCTTTTGTGATCTTAATATGGAGAGAGTCTCCCAAGATGATAAGATAAATCAAGCTGGCCAAGAACTTTATAATTTAACTTTGGACTTTTCTTTAAAAATACTGAATGGTAACCGCAATGGAGACCCTACTGGGGGACTGACATACGTGGGTACGGCTGGTGGTAGTACTTTGAACCTTGCCCTTCTTTCATTGGGATTGCTCCCTTTTTTGAGGTATTTCCTGGTTGGAGCACAAGTCCAGAGTTATCATTTTCCTATTCAGGTATATTTTCACCTTGATTATGATAGTATATCGAAAAATAGACCAAAGAATAGTAGGCCAGATGCAACAATAATTCTCCCCATATGTTGGTCTAAATCGCAAGAACAGGCAGTGACCATTTTTTCCCCCCAAGATGAGGCAAGGGGTTTGGGCATGAAATTGCTGGGAGCTGGTGAGTTGGAAGCAGCTCTAACGATTTGGGAGCAGTTGGTGGCCTTATTGAGGTTTTTTTTTTACCCAGGAGGTACATGAATGTACACGGGCACCCCCAAAAAAAACGTATGGTGGGATGGGCCAGAGCGTCCAGAGTTGAATTAAGAGCAACGACTCGTATTTTATTAACAAATAATGGACTGCCCCACTTAACTAGGTTTAGAGAACTTAAGAAATCATATAAAGCTTTGATACAGAAGAAAAGGGAGGATTATTTTGCACAGCAATGGAGAGTATTAAAGGATGTAATAGATAGAAGGGATACACGTACCTTTTGGAGGTTGGTTAATAACACGGAACAAAGTGGATATTCGCCACAATTAGTTAAGATCCCTTCCTCGATTTGGACGGAGCATTTTGCCAGACTATTTGAGGACTACGAGCAGGATTATAAGAACATCCTTCCCTCGAATAATGATCTGCCCCTTTGGGACCCGGTGGACCACATGGAAGTATGTAAAGTAATAGATAAATTGAGAAGGGGTAAAGCAGCTGGCCCGGACTATATTCCGGGAGGAAGTATTCAGAAGAATGCTGGATTGGGGGATTTGTGTCATCGCTCACTTATTCTTCCTAATCAATACTGCCTAATCAGTACCGCCGTACAAATCCCAGACTCATGGGAATCAATAGTGGTGCCAATATTTTAAAAAGGAAATAGAGCAGATCCTAGTAATTTTAGGCCTATAAGTTTGCTTTGTATAACTTCAAAAATTTACGCTAGTTTACTTTTAGATCGCTTACAGACCTGGTGTGAGGAAAACAGTGTCCTGGCGGAGGAACAAGCAGGCTTTCAGCCCAATCGCTCCACCGTTAGACACATATTTGTTCTTCACATAATAAAAAAAATACCAGAGGTGTGAACTTATATTATACTTGGCTTTTATAGACCTATCAGCTGCCTTTGATAGGATCTCTAGAATTAAATTGTGGTTGGAACTTGCTAGGTTAAATATAGATAAGCGGTTACTAGCCTTGAGTCATTATACTCAGGCACAGCCCTGAAGGTAAGAATGCCCCCAAATGGAGAATTATCAGATTCGGTTCAGACCTACTGTGGGGTTAGGCAGGGATGCCTGCTGGCTCCAACATTATTCAATATTTATGTGAACACTCTGTTACTTGATCATAAGGACCCAGAGTGCTATCATCCGCCACGGATTGGCCATAAAAAAGTTTACGCATTAATGTATGCTGCTGATACCATTCTATTGGCCCTTTCGAAACGTGGGCTCGACAGATCATTGACTGATTTTGCAAATAGGTGCTTAAATAAGAACCTTACGATCAGCTATGAGAAAACAAAAATCTTGATCATTGCAAAAAGATTTAGAAAATGCAGTTGGTCAATGTTGGGCCATAGTTTGGAACAAGTGAGGTTCTACAAATACCTTGGCATCATTATAGCCGATAATGGGGATTGGCAGACACATGGTTCCCCAATGAAGGTAAAGGCATACACGGAATCTTTGGCCATTCAACAGTTCTTTTACCGTTATGGGCAGAGATACATTAGGGCAGCACAAAGAATTTTTGAGGCAAAAATAATAGCGAGGATATTGTACGGGGTTCAGATTTGGGGATATGACCAACGGGCATTAAATAGGCTGATCTCCGTCAGGGCCGGCCCCACGGTTTGTGAGGCCATGTGCGAAGTCTTGGTGCGGGGCCTAATTTGCATAATTAGGCCCCAACCAATTATGCAAATGTATAAATTTACATAAAACTTACTCCCTCTGGACAAGAAGGATTCCCATTCTCCACCCCTCTGAGCAACCATGGAGAAGCATGGCCTCCCAATGCTCCCCCTTCCCTCTCCAGCCGAGTGTCTACCACCACTCCCCAGGAGTGGTTCCACTGCAGGGGCAGCCAAGCGGGCAGTGAGGCAGGCACAGAGAGACTGACTTCATCCACTGCCTTATTGCGGGAGGGGGTGAGCTTAGCCAGTCTGGCCTCCAGGGCCTGTTGCTTCTTGCTGCCGGTGCCTCCTGTGCCTTGTGCACGCACACAGTGCGACCAGTCCAGAGGTGCTGCTATCACACACACAAGACACCCAAAATGCAGCTAGCTTATTAAGTGTGTTATGCCATGAAAAGAGACGTATAACCAGTTCAGTTGTGCCCCCATAATCAGTCCATGCTGCCCCCACCCCATAACCAGTTCATTTGCGCCCCCGCCCCCATATAATCAATTCACGCTGCCCCCACCCATAACCATTTAATTTGTGCCCACGGGGCAATGTGAATTGATTATATGGGGGCGCAAATGAACTGGTTATGGGATGCGGGTTTAAAGACAGTGTTCCTGTTAGCAATAACTTCATTAAGAAGAGTTAATGAAATAGCAGCCATAATAATCTCAGAACCATATTTGCAGATTTATTTTCCAAGACAGAATAGATATTGCTTTACCTACTAAATTCCTACCTAAGATAGTATAAGTAAGACAGTTGTGAGAATGTGGCCCTTCTTACACGGGCCTCTCCCAGCCATGAACATGCAGATTTCTGTGTGTTCATGGTTGGGGGAACCTCGTGTGAACAATGCGGTGCACGCGCCCATGGTGAGTGGGGGTACGTGCGTGCCCACCTAACACGCATCCCCACTCACCCCCCCACTCATCCCCACGCACGGGGGAAACGGTGGTTACTATGTGGGTGTGGGTGAGTGGGGATGCGTGTGCAGTTGTGTGCATGCCCCACCCATGCACTGGCGCGCCCACGGACTCCCCACCCAGCAGAGCCATGTAAAAATATCATGTGAAGAGCCACTCGAAGACGAACAGAAGGTTGCTACCTTGTAAACAAGGTTCTTTGAGATGGCCCTGAACATTCTCACAACACCCACCCTTCCAGCCCTGCATGGAATTCTTTTCTTATATTTCTAGAAAGGGTTGAAATGAACTGTCATTCAGAGGGGGAGAGTGCTTTTTATACAAGAGGAGGTCGAGACCATCATGTGGTCTATTATTTGAATAGGGTGAGCGTACACAACCCAGTTGTGAGAATGTTGGGAGCCATCTCGAGGAACCTTCTTTACAAGGTAGCAGCCTTCTGATCAGCACATGGGGAGGAGCTGTTTGTAAACAAACAGCCTTATCTCCCAGCCCGATTGTGTCCCTGCTGCTGCTGCACTACTAGCTACTAGGAGGGAGAGGCAGGTGAAGGATGCGGTCTGGAGCCAGGGAAGGGAGGAAAAATCACTTAATGGGGGAGAAGCTGGCTGCAGCCTGCTGCCCAGCCAGGCAAGTGCAGGGCTCCAGCTGGCTTTGGGGCCATGTGCGGCCGCACATGTGGCACATGCCTGGGGCCGGCCCTGCTCCCCGTAGTTAATCAACTTTGGAAAAGGGTTTTGGGACTCCCTCCAGCCACACATTCAACGATCCTCCTATTAGAACTAGGAATTCCATCTTTAAAGGCAACTGCAGAGATTCGCTTTTTGAAATTGGGCAAAACGTAGGGATGTCCCAGAATCCTCTCTCTTGTTGTATGTCTTGAGGGAGAAGCAAACGGATGTTGAGTGTGGAGTGGATCCTTGGTGGGCAGTAGTTCAGGTCAGTCTTGCATCTTTGGGGTTCTCAGATACGTATTTACAAGGCCTCCCAAGTTCTCATAAGGCTTGTAAAACAGCGTGATATAGACATCAATAGGCAACAGCTTAGAGCATCCGCTGCAGGAGCCATAGTGTCCCCTTTTTATAAATATTTGATTCCAGCTTGGAGAGGGGCCTCGTATATTCACTCTGTTACCGACCCAAGGCTCAGATGAGCATTTGCTGGACTGAGAAGTCAATCTATGAGGACAGCAGTACTGGTAGGGAGGTTTCGGGGGATTCCTTATGAAAAGCGAATTTGTCCCTGTGGTGGGGGGTTGAGGATCTGTGCCACTATTTAATTATATGCCCTCTCTATGATTCATTACAATCTCAGCTACAAGAGGTTATTGGATGGGACTCAGCTTGCCCAAAGATACAACAGTTAATATATGTATTTGGTGACTCTGATGATGCAAGAACAAAAGCGGTGGCTATTTTCCCCCCTTAGAATTGAGAAGATTCGTATGAATTTTGATAAGGATGTCTAATTGTCAGGGGGCACATGAAGGCTCCACCTAGTTGCGGCTAGGTGTTCGCAGCAACTGTTATAAGAATTTTGCTGCGCTTTAGCCTTAGGGCCCTTGTTGAGGTATTAATCTGTTTGAACCATGCAATGTAACATGACAAACAAGTTTATATTATTAATGGAATTGGTGTCATTATATCACTAATGGATTTTCCCTCGTTGCTGTGGAATTTAACCAGGTGTTAGCATGCAATATGAAGCATGCAAAGTTTTAGTCTTGTTCTCTTGAGCCATTTTGTGATTTATTTGGTTAGTATTGAACATTGAATATTTTAATAATTAATAAGTCGGTTGAGTGTACAGCTGATCTTTTAAATGTTATGTTATGATATACTTATGGGTATTTGTTGTATATTTTGTTATGGCCATGTGTCTAACAATAAAAGTATTTATTATTATTATATTAATTTCTGTAGGATGCATGATTCTCCATGTGCTTCCTAATTTTTCTTTAGCATCTTTTAAATTTTTATTTGCGTGTAGTCTAATGGAGTCTTTGTTAACTTGTTTTGTGGAGAAAGAATACAATGGAGGTCTCCCCCAATTATGGGTATACGAACTGTCCCTGTTCGTGGTCTGTGTGGCCATGGTCACAAAGCTTTTTGCTCTACAGGATTTGCCATCATGTTGCTGCTGCTGCTGCTGCTTTCATCTCATCTTTTATTACAATCACTGCACCATGGACCTCTGTTTGCATTGGGGATATGTTGTGGGACGTGTGTTGTATTTTATGAAGCTATGTTGGCCATTTTCAGACGGAACGTGCCCACCCAGGTCCACCCATTCCCCACGAACTTGGACATCTGTCTGAAGGTGCATGGGTGAACCATGCCCCCGTACAGAGCAACCTGGGTTTTTCCGCATTGCTCCATGAAGAGACATGGGTGGGCAGTGCGTGGGTGCAGGCACACACCGACCGGATGCCTAGATTTCCCCCCCCGCCCCCCCATCACCAGAAGTGCACAGTAACGCAAATGGACCCACCCCACAGGCTAGGTGAAACCCATGCTAAGTTTTGGTGTGTGGGATAGTTTAGGCAGGCTCCCCGGGATGAGAGACAGGTGGGGGTAGGTTAAGCAACTCCTCGGTTTAGTCGTGGCCCCTCTGTGAGGTTGAGGCCTAGGTTGGGGGAGGGAATTCCTCCAAGTGAGAGTTGGAAGAATGGGATTGGGAGGGCTGTTTGGGGTACTGGGAGGTGCGGGATGTATGTGTTCTTTGTTTTTTTAGTGATGTGTTTCTTAAAAATATATTGTAAATGGCCCTGAGGTGTGTTTGGGGTAGGGTGGGGTATAAATCTAAAATAATAATTAAAATCATGAGCCAATATCAAGGTTTCTAACAGAGCAGTGTTTTGAATGGCTCTCATAGTAACTTTTTGACGGACACAAATTCTATATTATGGCAGATGCAGAAACAAACAAACAAAAAGTCACCCCACATCTGTAGTTTTAGCTTTTTTTGTCAAAGCACCCAGCCAAGAGTGGATTGGGCCCAGTTGTATATTAACGAGGGCATTACAGACTGATCTCTAGGTTGGAATATACATGGAATACATTCCCCTCCCCCCCCGCCTCCCCAAAAAAGTTGCCATGGGAACATCCTTTCACCCTCAGGTTTACAAAGAGAGTGAAATGCTATGTGCTATGTTAATGGTAGATAGTGTGGCTAAAGTATCCGTGACAGCTAGGAGGAGATGTGAGTTGTCAGGCGACTATCCAAGTGAAGCATAATGCAAAAATGAGCATCGTGCACCCAGTGTTCTCTCTGGAAATCCATACTGTTCTTTTATGATGATATTCATGCACATCCCAGTTTAAAATTTGTCTTTGGAATTAAGGATTTCTCTTTAAATCCTCTTTACTTAGAACAGAGCCCTTACTTCCACATATTGAGATGTCTGCGTTTACAGAACGGATTGTCAGAAGTGGAAGTGTGATGCACATCAAGGAACGGCCGGCTCTTCTAATCAGCAGCACAAGCTGGACAGGTCTTGAATCCGATTAGTGTTTAGTTTCTTTGAAATACCTGTATATTAAGCAATTATGAGAGAGCTGTAGGCTCACTTTCTCTCATTTACATAATTTGCAGTAATACAGTACTATAGTGATATACAGGGCGATCAGTTATTCATCAGACCATTTTGTATTCATCCCTATTTTGTAATGGTTAGATTAATAAATAATCACCCTATAGTACTGCAGCAGTAACGAAGTTTAAAGTTCCTTTTCATCAACAGGAAGAATTTGCAGATCAGCTGTGTGGAATTCTAGTGTACCTTCACATGAGGGCCGTGAACTTCAAGTATTTAGTTTTTATTATGGAGTTTAAAAGATAAATCTTCAACTCTCTAAAGGGTAGAAAGACAATTTCTAACTGTTCATCTAGCATGGCTGGATGGAGCTGTAACATGGCTCTAATCTAAATGCTTTGCTTTTCATTAGTTATATTTATTGCCTATGTCTTGAAATAATGATTTTTTGCATGAAAAGACAGAATGCTGGAAGAATTGCAGATCTGTTGTATAATATTTGAGGGTCAAAGTGTTAGAGCCTTTTGTACTGAAATTAGTTGCACGGTAACTTTTACAAACCAAGAAATTATGTACAGCATCCTTCTCAGATGATGATTGGCTTTAGTATTTGTGAAGCTGTTTGAAATTATTTTTTAAAATAGGAACACTAAATGGGTTGTTATGTTCTTGTTATTGGATCTACAACACCTAGAATAGTTAAGAGCACACAACACCATATTTATTTCTCAATAAAGCTGAGAATAGTCATGATGGCTGGCCTGTAAAGGAGGTGAGGCAGCACCACTGGAAATGCTATAAGAACCACTAATAAATCTTTCTTTTTTCAGAGGATGAAGACTTCTCAATTCTACTAAAAGCTTTAGAAGGTAGGTGTTGAAATATTTCACCTATTCAGATGGTGATCTACTATGGACTCCTAAGAAATATGAAGAGCTAGCTGTTTTCTCAAAGAACACCTATGGCACATGAGAAAAATTCCATTTCATTTAATGTTGCAGAACTGTTTTCCAGTGTGGGAGTCAAATTCACATTGTAATGACAGGAATTTTCTAAATTATGTCCTGAGATCACTTAAAAAGGACTTCAAAATTCAAATAAGGCATTTTGAACCAGTGGATCAGTAAAGACTTTATGTGGAAGGAGACTGGATTAAGTGGATGACAGTTTTGTTTTCTATGGAAGGGTGGTAAACTTCTAATCCATGCCCTACAAACCACTTACTCCAAGCTACAATGTGGAATTCAGTTGATCTACTCTGGAGTAAGTGTGGCTATGGTGATTCTGGCATAAACAAAGAGTTCTTGTACTGTTATAATACATGCTTTAAAGCCGGGACAACCAAAAAATAGATCATGAGGTAGTCTCCAGCAGATCGTGGTGTGCAGAGGGGAACCAGCCTCTTGGAGATCTTCTGTGGGGAAGTAAGTGGGACCAGAGTCCCAGGGAGTGCTTTGTGGAGTAGATCAGATAGGACTCCTCCTCCAGTCTGGCTGGGAAGGCTCTCTACAAGGGAGTGCTCTCCTCCACTCCCGAGACCAGTTGCTGAGGTGTCCTAGAGCTGGGAGCCAACAGGAGGGTTGCTAGCCTGGAGAGCCAAGCGGAGACCTGGTAGATCACATGAGCTGTATGCCTGGATCAAGTGTATTGCATGTTCTATAAGTCTGGCTACTCCTGCTTTAAAGCTTAGCGTTAACTAGGCGTTGGGTTTTTGATACATCCAGTCTCTTGTAGCTGCTCATTTGAATTTGGCAGAATCATTCATGCTATTAAAAGGAGGGTTTGGGTTTAGTGTATGTAATGAGTATATATGCTCTGCAAATGCATGTCACATATCTTATCCATCTGTACTTTAAGTATTGGCCACCATTGGGGACTTGTGACACTGCATTTTCCCCACTGGCAGGAACGGAGAAACTCAGTAAATACGGGTCCCTGGCCAAGCTGTAATGGGTACTAAAACTAGTAGCTGCAGGTAATGCCTGCGTTTTCGGGCACCCGACAGGCTACCGAAGGACCAGTTGGGTCCCCAATGCCTGAAAATGTAAGCATTGCCCAGAGAAACTGACATGCCTAGCAGTCCTCTCAGGTGAGAGGTATTGTAAAGGGGGGGGGGGGGGAGAGGGAGGAACGTGGCCTTTGAAAGTAATGGACCGCTGCGAAGCTGGGTTCTGCAGCCGTCCTGGCTAGGACCTGTCACTTTCAAAGGCCAGCTGGTGCATTCGAGCACCCTGTTGGGTCTCGTTCAGGCATTGATGGGGCCATGTCAAGTTGGGTACCCCAGATTCATCAGTGCCCAGTTGCAGCTCTAGTCCCTGGCCATCATGAAAGCAGCATTTGGTATTTCCCGTGCCACATGCTGTATTTGCGGATGAAGAAAAAAAATTACAAGTGCCAAATTCTAACTGATTTTCAGCAAGATATTGTACTGTCTGATCCTTGAAGCTCTCAACTGATGAAAGCCCCTTGTGGCTCTCTGGAACACTGCTTACTGAGGCCAATGACCGAACGGCTCCTAGGCATCCGCTCGCTGACCACCAACAATGCAGTTCCCCCTGGTTTATGGAGGACCTGCGGCAGATGAAGCAAGAAGGGCAGCGGTTGGAACAATGGTGGCGGTGCTCTCATGCTGAAGCTGACTGGTTACGGCATAGAGCTAGTTTATGTGCCTATGCCATGGCTGTAAGAGCAGCAAAGAGTGTCTGCAAAGTTGCGTCCAGATGAGCTTTTCTGGGTGGTGAGGGGGCTGGTCAGTCCAGTCTCCCTCCTGGAATTGGAGTCTTCCAGTGCTTGCTGTGACACTTTTTTGTTGACTTTTTTGTAGATAAAATTGCTTGAACTCACCATGACTTTGACGCCATGCTTGGGGCAATAGGAGAACCAGAAGTAATGGAAACCCTGTCCTGTCCTGTTTTATGGGATTGGTTTCAGTTGGTGTTGCCCGCTGATGCGGGGGATGTCCTGGGTGCTGTGAGGGCCACCTTTTGTGAACTTGACCCATGCTCGTCCTGGCTGGTTAAGGCCAGCCGGAAGACGTTGGGGCTGTTGTTGGTGGGGGTGGTCAACACATCGCTTAGGGAGGGCAGAGTGCTGGATAACCTCAAGGAGGCAGTGGTGCGGCATCTGCTCAAGAAAACCTCATTGGACATTGACTCCCTTGACAGCTATCTGCCTGTCTCTAAAGGCAGCAGCTTCAGGGGCATCTGGACCGCATCAGTTTTCTGGATTCTTTGCAGTCTGGCCTTCATCCGGGGTTTGGCACTGACACTGTGCTTGTGGCCTTGGTTGATGACCTTTGCCACAAATTGGACCAGGGTTGCTTGACCCTGTTAATCCTGTTAGATCTTGCAGCTGCATTTTTAATTATTATTATTATTATTATTTATTTTATTATAAACATTTATATAGCTCCAACCTTGTGCCTGGTGCTGTACAGAACATAGAAATAGACGCGGTCCCTGCCTGTGGCTTACAATCTAAAAGACAAGGAGGGGGAGACAGGGAGAGGGGACAGTGGGAGAGACAGGGGAGAAGACAAACAAACATTCA
>QEPC01007501.1:1920999-1995699 GCA_003113815.1 Sphenodon punctatus | reverse complement strand
AGGAGGGAAGGATGTGAGGAGAGAGGGGGGAGGGGGTGGTACGGGAGCGGGAGGAGGAGGTGGGTGGGAGGCAATGTCCTGACGGATCTTGTCAATCTTTGAGGTGAAGAATGATGCAAGATCCTGAGCAGCAAGGGAAGAGGGCGGAGGAGGGCAGGGGGGTTTAAGAAGGGAGTCGAAAGTAGAGAAGAGGCGGCGAGGGTCGTGAGAGAAAGATTTGATCCTGGAGGCATAATAGCGTTGTCTAGCTAGGGAGATAGCCGAGGAGAGGGAAAAGGTGTAGTGGAGAAAGTCAGGGAGGGAGCGGGATTTGCGCCAGAGGCGTCCTGCAGCCCAGGTGCAGGAGCAGAGGTAGCGGATGTTAGGGGTGAGCCAAGGACGGGGGTTTTGGGGCCAGACGGGGCGGGAAGAGAGGGGGGCAAGAGAGTCAAGGGTTGAGGAGAGAGAGGTGTTGAGAGCGGAGATGGCCGTCAGGAGAGGAGGAGGAGGAGAAAACGGAGGGGAGGTGGGGGGATAGAGAGGAGGCAAATTCCACGGGGGTAATGGCCTGCATATTGCGGAAGGGGCGCAGAGAGGGGGAGGAGGAGGAGGGGGTTGTTGGGAGAAGCTGAGGGAGGCGAGGAAGTGATCAGAATTATGGCAGGGATCAAAGGAGAGGTCAGCAAGAGAGCAATTTCATGAGAAGATGAGGTCGAGGGAGTGGTCGTCGGTATGGGTGGGGGAGTTGGTCCAGAGTCGGAGATCAAAGGAGGAGGTCAGGGAGAGAAAGCGGGAGATAGAGGGCGTGGAAGGTGTGTTGAACTGAGATTTTGGTGACAGGCTTGCGGGACCAAGCTGGGGTGGGCGGGACCATTCTTGTATGGTTCCACTCTTTCCTGGCCAGAAGAACTCAACATGTGGTGCTGGGTGAGTATTCATCTTCTCCTTGGGACCTCTTGTGTGGAGTCCCACAAGGCTCTATTTCGTCCCCTCTATTGTTAACATGCAGCCTTTAGGCGAGGTCATTCGAAGATTTGGTATGTGGTGTCATCAGTATGCTGATGACGCCCAACTTGTCTTTTTCAGCTGACCCAGACCCGGAAGTGTTGGTGCTTACCCGGTGTTTGGTGGCTGTGGGGGACTGGATGAGGGCGAGTTGCCTGAGGCTGAATCCTGATAAGACAGAGGTGATGCTGGTGGGTAGGGCTGAAGGTATTGTAGTCCCTGTCATTGACAGGATTTGCCTGCCGTTGGTCCCTCAGGTCTGTAGGCTAGGGGTGCTCTTGGACTTGCAGCTCCGCCTGGATGCCCAGGTGGCTGCCATGGTGAAGGGAGCTTTCTGCCAACTACATCTGGGGCATCGACTTTGGCCATATCTCTCAGACACGGATCTGGCCACCATCATCTATGCTTTCGTCACCTCAAGACTGGACTATTGCAATGTGCTCTATGTGGGGCTACCTTTGGTGACAGTCTGGAGACTGCAGGTGGTGCAGAATCTGGTAGCCTATCTCCTTACGGGGACGGGTCGTTGTGAGCACATTACACCAGTGCTCCGTTCTCTGCACTGGCTGCCTATAGTCTTCCTGGCCCGATTCAAGGTGTTGGCATTGACCTATAAAACCCTAAATGGCCTGGGTCCTGCTTATCTGTGGGATTGCTCACCCCCCCCGGGCTCTGGACAACCCCCTGCGGTTGGCTGTGGACGCCTCCCTCAGAGTCCCCAACCCCTGGTATCCCGGGTGGTGACAATGAGGGGAGGCATTCTTGGTTGCCACACCACAGCTGTGCAACCCCCCCACCCCCCAACGGAGGTCCTCTTAGCCCCAGATCTCCCCTCTTTCCGAAGACAGTGTAAGACCTGTCTGTGCCACAAGGCTTTTGGTGAGGGAGACGGGTGAGGGGTGGGGGTTGGTAGGGGGGAGGATTGTTGTGACTCTGTCTGAATTGGCTTTATGGATTTTATATATTTTTTTATTGTTATGTTTTGTTGTATTAATGTGTGTTTTAGTTT
Organism: Sphenodon punctatus; assembly: GCA_003113815.1. Classification (NCBI taxonomy): domain Eukaryota; kingdom Metazoa; phylum Chordata; class Lepidosauria; order Sphenodontia; family Sphenodontidae; genus Sphenodon; species Sphenodon punctatus. The sequence continues at coordinate 1,993,706 of QEPC01007501.1, read as the reverse complement.
TGTTGTATGCTGCCCCAAGCTACTGTGGTAGGAGGGGGTGGCTAAGAAATCTCCTAAATAAATATATAAAGTATTTTATATCCCGCCCCTCCTGGCCAAAGGCAGCTTAGAGAGAGAGAGAGACGCACGCACGCACGCACGCACGCACGCACGCACGCACGCACGCACAAAACAATAACACATTTTAAAATAAATCCACACATTTTAAAACAAATCATAAAAACTCACCCTCCCTCACCCCCACCCCTCTCCCCAAAGACCTGGTGGAACAGCCAGGTCTTCTACAAACGTCAAATTGACAGGAAGGTGGGGACAAACTGAGCCTCCTCCGGGAGTGAATTCCACAGCACAGGCAGCCACCGAAAAAGACCTCACATCAGTGGCCACCCGTCTCGCCTGGGGAACCTCCAAAAAGGCCCCCACGGCGATCTCAGGGGTCGCACGAGCACATGGGGAGTGAGGCGATCCCGCAGATAGGCAGGGCCCAGGCCGTGAAGGGCTTTGAAGATCAAAACCAGCACCTTGAACCTAGCCCGGTGCTTTATAGGCAGCCAGTGCAGAGCCCAGAGCACTGGTGTCATGCGCTCCCTGTGGCCCGCCCCAGTAAGGAGATGGGCCGCGGCATTCTGCACCAGCTGCAGCCTATGAATCATCTTCTTGGGGTCTGGACAAACCCAGAGTTATGTCATTTGGGCTTTTCTGTAAATTTTACATAGTCCCATTAAGAGCAGTAATAATTCACTGCTGAAGAGGAAGTCCCCTAGGATCCAGTTAAAATCAAGCCCCTAACATGAATTTTCCCAGCCTTGCCAGTTTGCTTGAACACCTAAACTTTTTTAACCACAAACTTGAAAAGAAGCATTATAAGTTGTCTTGGATAATGCGTGTGAGCTGTATATCTTGCGTGAATATCAATTTTTCCCCCCTGCAGATTATGAACAGTATATCAATGCTGGAGCAAAACTTCCTCCTTTAGTGTGCGTGATTACAGGTAACAGCTGACCGTGTTAACTTTCTATTCCCATTTAGTGCTGAAACTGGAAAGCATGTTGCTATCATCTCACTATAATGTTTAGATTAATGATTCTTTCTCCTTTTGAAGTAATAAAAATAAAAACGGGGCTGATTTAGCAGAGGAGTTGAAAGGCACTACAATGTAATGGAATCGAGTGACTCAGTGTGCTCTAGCTCACTCTTTAACTATTACTTTGAATGTGATTTCAGATTTTAAGTGGTGAGGAAATGCAATTATAGAGGATTAGAATGGGGTAAAAAGGGTGTTGGTTTATACTTAAGCAAGGAGGAATTGGATACATTTTTGAAAGGGAGACCTAGAAGGACAGGTAGGAGACAGTCCAGGTGTCAGTTCAGCAAGTAGCACTCTCCAATCACTCCTAACTTACTACCTCCCTATAGTGGGGGATTGTCCTGGAGCCGACATCTTCTGCGATTGTCCTTATTGAATCTTATCTTATCTTGAATCTAATCTTATCTTGAATATTGACTTAAAGGCCCCAGTTAAAAGGTCAATGTGCTAGGCCCTTTGCATGCATGAATGAAGATTGCCTTGAGTGCGAGGTCTCGTGCAGTTATAGATCAAACAACCTCATTGAGTTCATTTTGGAGTATTTTCTTAAAGGAATATTATCTTATCAAATATGATCTTAAATTATCTTTAATGTTGACTTATAAGCCCCACTTGAAAGGCCAATGTGCTAGACCCTTTGCAAGCATGAATGAAGATTACCTTGAGTGTGAGGTCTCCTGTGCAAATTGTAGAACAAACAACCTCGCTGTAATAATTGCACTAACAGTAAGCCATTGTCTCTCTTCTCTGGCTTTAAAAGGCAAAGGTCCTCTAAAAGAGCATTACAACAGATTGATTGCCAACATAAACTTTAAACATGTCCAGATATGTACACCCTGGTTGGAAGCTGAGGATTACCCTCTCCTGCTTGGTAAGAAATTAATTACAGTTACTGGGAGTGGGGGAAGAAACAAAAATGTTCAGTGTCTAAATACTGACATGGGAAGAAAATGTGGGATTCGGGCAAAGGCTAATCAATGTTTTTGAGGCCTTGGGAGTGTAGCTGTAATGATGTGGTAGGCAAATTTAAATAGCTGGTTCTTATCTGCTGTGAAAGTTATATGCATGAGAAACTTTTGAGAAACTGCCCTGTTTTCTCAAAACATATGCTTTTCTCAAAACACTTCAGTGCACAGTTCTGTCCGAAGGGTTTGTTAGCATCTGTATTAGTGCATCAAACAAGATGCTGTTTGTCCTCTGTTCTTCTAAGTAGGTTGATATAATGTGGGGTTGTCTCATTAGCTCATTCTTGGTACAGTAACTTCAGCAAATAAATTTGTGCACTCAAAAGAGGCTGAGGAAGTACTTGAGGAAACATTCATATTCATATGTAAAGCCATCTAAATACATACATTGGTGTAAAAAACAAAGTAAGCCTAAAACCTAATGTCATATACATGTGTTAAGATACAGATACCAACTTTATTAATCACCTTAGGACTGAGCTTGGTGTATTTCCTATCTAACTCAGCCTGCACTCCTGTGATGCTTTAGTGAATCTTACCATTGTATACTCCGAGGCTGTGTAACTTTCTTGCATGTCATGAAGGCTTTTAGATTGGAAGGTTCCATCCCTCTGCATTGTGGTAGAGTTTATTTCTTTAATGCCATACTATTTATTATTGTATTGGGCTGGGGAATCGGAGAGAATTTACACAGTCTACTAGTTTTGAAAGTTCTTCAGCTTTCTCCATATTAACATGCATCCAGTCTAGAGTGTTTTAAATCCCTACTGATTATGCACACACAAAGATGACTTATAAAACCCCGTCTTTAAAAAGGCTTATGTGAAAGAATTTGTGTACTTGGGTATATCCAACTCAGAAGTCTTTCTGTAGATCCTAGTTGAGAGATGGCAAGGAATAGTTGTCTGTCTTGAATGTAGATGATGATTGCATTTGTACTTCGTTAGCTAGGTATCAATTGAGATTCACATTCTAATTGTTGTACCAAAGTGGGCATCTGTTACTTAAAAAGAAGTCATGTGTTGACAAAATGATCTTTAGGTTAATTACGTTCAATAGAAGCTGTGAAAATTTGTCCGTCTGTTTCTTTTGTAATTTCTAGGCTCAGCAGATTTAGGTGTTTGTCTTCACAAATCGTCTAGTGGCTTGGATCTGCCCATGAAGGTGGTGGATATGTTTGGCTGTTGTTTACCTGTATGTGCGGTACACTTCCTATGGTAAGCTTATACTTCAATGTTTTTTAAAAGAATGTAACACATGTAAGTTGTGTTTTATTGCAACAGTCTATGCATGTATAAAACTTGCTCCTAGTTTTATTGTGCAATAGCTTTTAGCTTAACAATGATAGAAAGATTTGGACTCTATATGAATGTTGTCTCATAATAGATAATTTGCCTTGTGCTTGGTGACTAAAGCACATGATGTCCTGTAGTAGCTTTGTTTAGGATTGCTGTATATAAAGAAAGGCTTTGCTGTAATCTTTTGATAGAAGTTCAATGAACGTATCAAATCCACTGTCTGTCAGTAGGCTTGTGGCATCGTTTAAATTGTTTAGACATCTTCCACTTACCAGAGGAAAAACTCTTGCTTTCATATGATGTACTTTATGGGTAATTTCAGATGATATGAGATTACAGTCAACCACAGTGAACCACACTCCATCCTGCGGCTGGTCCAAAGAGCCCTGAACGTCTGATCAGCGTTTGCCAGATGTTCACCACAGACAATCACTAGTAGGGGACAAAGCCAGTCACCCTTCCGGAGGTTCGGACCGGACCATCTCCGGAAGGGTGGTCAAAGCAGTTCCCACTGGGAAACCGCAAAAAGTAACGACTGAACAGCAACCACCAGCCAGAAGCAAACAAAATGATCCCCAGCCAGGGCGAAAGCACACAGCGTCGCTGCCAGGCAACAAGCAGCACACAGACCGGGAAGGGCAGATTTAAAGGGCACACAGCACCAGGGGAATGTGGTGGGATGAAGCAAGGCAGAAGGGAAAGGAGAGCGGTGGGCAAGCGAGGAAGGGAGGAGAAGGCGGTGCTGGAGGAGCAGTAGCCGAGGCAGGCCACCCCAGAGGGGACAACCGGCCAGGGGATGGAGGCACCCTGGAAACGGGTAAGGAGAGCAAGGGGGGGTCCCGCACAGGGGCACGAGGGGGGGAGCACCCGGTGGGAGCGGGGGAAGGGAGGTGGGCTGCGGGCCGAGGGACCCAGGCAACTAACACACACACACATGCACCCAGTTACGACACACAGACCTGGAAATGGGCCCGGGACCAGGAGCCCCCGGAGGAGACAGGCGGAGGGCAAGCGGAGGAGGAGCAGCAGGAGGGCACAAACGGGAGGCGGCCGTACCATCGAGGAGGGCAATGGGGACACAAAGAGACCCAGGACTTTATACGGATCTGGGGGTCCCTGGAGCACCAGGTGGAACTCGCAGTGAACATGTGGAACGAGCGTGTCTACAACGCGATAGTGGGGGACATGGAGGTGGCGGGTCGCCACAGAACAGTGGCCCAATGCCGCTCTAAGGTGAAGGAGCTCAAGAGGGGGTACAAAACTATAAAGGACAATAACTTGTGGTCCGGACACGGAGCACGGACCACCCCCAGCTACGATGCCCTGGACCGCATCCTACACATGAAGGGCTCCATAGTCGCCCCATGGCTCGTGGAGAGCGCCGTGGTCCAGGGCAGGGAACAGGCTGAAGTACCTTCACCCCTGGCAGCCCCGCAAGAAGGCACCAGCTCCGGGGGCCCGGCCCGGCCCGCCAAGAGGAACGCCCTGGGACCTCGGGGACCAGCAGGCCCCCCTCGCTTACCAGCACAGGGAACCCACACCCACAGTCTGACTTGGGAGGATCCGAGGCTGGCACACTGGTCACCCTCAGCCAGTGGATGCAGGGGGACCACAGCCACACAGAGGGGCCGGCCTTGGAGGCCTCCGAGACTGATGTTGAGGGTGGGCAAGCGGGTGGGAGGGGGAATGGACTGTGGGGATGGACCTGAGGGTCAGGGGGCCTCCACAGGGCGCAGGCCCAACCCCGTGGCCCTCAGGAACCCTGGACCGTAGACGGGGTCGAGGGGGACCAGGGCCTGCTAGGGCACAGAACAAGGGGGATAGGTGCAGCAGGCCGACCACCGGTGCCAGCGCGTGGGACTAGGTGGGCATGGGACGGGGACCGGGCCCATGCAAGAGTAACGCAACCCATCCCAAACTGTTTCCCAACAGGTCACGGTGCGCCCCAGCACACGGGACCATCAGGCGAGGGGGACGGCGGGGAGCAGCCGCTGGAGCAACCGGAGGACGAAAGTGAGGCTACCCGGCAGGGGGGGCCCCACGGGGGTGCACATGGGGCACACTGGGGCGTGGGGTATGAGGGAGGGAGGGCCGGAGCACAGGGGACTGCTGGGGAAGGGCACTGGCAGCCCACCGGGCAGGGGGCCAGCCCACCACCCGCAGCACCGCAACGGGATGGGAGGCAGGTGCCAGGGCCGGAGTAACGGACTCCATTGTGCACCCCAACAGGACAACCAGCAGCATCCCTACCAGCCAAACCCGTGCCCCCGGCACAGTGGATGCAGGAGCACAGGGCATGGGTACAGCGCCGGAGGGAGGATAAGGCGGATATCGTCCGGACAACCACCAAGCAGGGGGAGCGGATAATAGCGGCCATCGACCGCATGGAGGCAGCCATGTAGCGGGCCTGGCAGCAGGTGGAGGCCAGGAACCGGAGGCTGCAGGCAGAGTTGCGACTGGAATGGAGGTGAGAATGCAGGGAGCGCAACAGGCAGGTGGAGGCGTTCGGGCGGTTAGAGCAGGCCATAGACCGGATGGTGGCGGAGCACTCGCGCAAGATGGACCGGTCCCATGACATAAGCACGTCACTTCTGCTACGTGCGGGGACCATGAGCGCATATGTGATGGCAGCTGTTCTGCCAGGCATCCTGCTGACCCCCATGCCGGTGCTGGACCCCGCAGCACCCCCATCTCCTCCTCCACCGCCCCAGCCGCCGGCACGTCCACAGGGCCCGCGCATCAGGCCTCCGGAGACAGCAGCTGCCCAGGGGGCCCCCTCTGGCACCGGGGCCGCCCACCACTCCAACCCCACCATTCGTTCCAGAAACGGAGGCCTCCCAGGACACGGTCGGGGACACGGACAGCGGGGGTGAGGGGAGCTCCCAGAGCTCCATGGCGCCTGCAGGGTGGCCAAGGGGACGGCCTAGGAAGCTCCAGGGTCGGGGGGGGAAGGAGGAGGTAAGGGGGGACAAGGTGCAGGGGGGTAGGGAGGGGGGTACGTGGTGACACTCAACACAATAAACCCACGGGTGGAAACCACCACAACCTGTAGTGCGTGTCTCTGTACAGTGGTTGGGGCCAGTGGAATACCCGTAGGCATGAGCCGGGTACAGGTGGTGGCCGCCGAGGGGGGGTGCGCGGAGCCCTCAGATAGGCCGAGTCCCCCCCTGTACATCGAGGCATAGAGGGGCGAGATGGTCATGATCCGGGCATCGTGACTGTGGCCGGATTAGATGTCAATGAACTGGCCCTGGTGGTCCAACTCCGCCTGGAGCTGCAGGGAATGGTACCTGTGCTGGTTGACATGTTCTGCGGCCTCCCCATTGGAGGGGCGGAGAATCTCTATGTGGGTGCTGTCCACGGCGCCCAGGAAGTTGGGGAGGCCGCCACCTACGAAGCCGACCATCACGGCCTCCTGGTCCACAAGCTGGATCATGCGGTCCAGGAGCACCCCCTCCACGGCCTTTCAGAAGTCCCTCAGGATACCGGTGATGGTGCTCACCCCTACACCAAAGTGCTGGGACACGGACCGGCAGGAATCGGGTGTTGCCAGGGCCCAGACTGCTATGGCCATGTGCTGGACCATGGGAATGGGGGCATGCATGGGTGTGTGTTGCCGCTCCAGCCAGGGCGTCACGAGCTCTGCAAGTTGCAGGAGGCAATGCCTGTCCATCCTGAAGTGCGCCTTCCAGGTGGCTTTGTCCCAATGGGCCAGGGCCCTGGCCCACCACCCCTGTGCCCGCTCTGTGACCTAGATCCTCCATTCAATGGGCATAGCGAGCATTGCTGCGCATCCCATGGCCTCCCTTCTCCAGTGTTGTCGGCCAGCAGCATCGTGGAGCGCTGCTGGCCACTCTTGGGCATGGCGGAGGGCCCGTTGGTATGACCCCGGACACCCGCAGGGCCCTGAGCCTGGCCAGGGAGCGCCTGCGCCCGTGGTGGGCGCGCCGGGCGGCCGTAGCGTTCCTAGCCATGCATGCCCGTATGCGCGCAGCCAGGTGGCTCACATCTGTGGAGATGCACATGAGGTCTGTGTGTGCCCGGAACCACTCTGCACAGATGGCCAGGTGCATCCCACAAGCGCCCCTCCGACCCGCATCCATGGTGGACCATGTCCATGGTGCGGTCTGGCACGCCCCTCTTTTGCCCTAGGGCGGGTCCCGCACGCCCCTCTTTTGCCCTAGGGCGGGTCCCGCCCTGGCTCCTTGCCCTGCCCTTGCACTTGTGCAGGGTGCGCTCTGCGCACATGTGCTCACCCCTTTGCCTGGTCGCCCCCCCCCTTTGAGCGTACCTGCGCTTCCTGCACAGGGGCCCGGGCCTGTGCTTGCATACGCCCGGGCATGTGGTCTGCAGCTGCTTGCCTGTTGTCCTCCCCTCTCTGCTATCAGTGTTAGCTGCCTGTTGTCATCACCGCCCTGCTATCAGTGTTGGCTGTACTGTCTGTGCACTTGGTTCCTGCAGCTGTGTAGGGTCCACACACTACGCCTTGCTTGTTAGCCGGCTCGTGTTGTGGCCTGTGGCCTTATCGCGTGTCCTTGGAGCTCCCGTTTCCCTCCCCATCCCACTTGGGACTGTGGGGCCCCTCTTTCCTTGCTGTTAGTACCCACTGCTTGCTGGACCATGTCCAGCAGTGCTTCCCCAGGACTCCCGCGCCCCGCAATGCCTGGCGCCCCCCCATAGCTGGACCTTTCGCGAGACCATGGCCCTGTGTGATCTGTGGCATTCCCAGGCTGTGCAACTGCTCCTGTGCTGCCCGGATACTCTCTCATGTGCCTATGCAGGTATGAGCGCCAGTCTTCGCTACTTTGGCTATGAGGCCAGAGCCCGCGAGTGCTGGCTGCATGCGGAGGTGCTGGGCCTCTGTCCCTTTCCCGATGGGCGCATTCTGGAGATAGGTGTTTGCATGTGGGGTGGTCTGCGGCGGAAACAGTGTCTGCCCTCTCTATATGCAGCCTGACTGCCTTCACGACCTGTCTGGCGGAGGGGGGCCCTGCCCTGGTTGTTTCCTTCTTTGGCTGTGTCCACGGGCCGCGTGGGTACCAGCGCTCGCGTGGGGCAGTGTATCACCGCCTGTTGGAGCTTGAGCACCTTCCATGGCCCCCCTGCTGCTGACTATGACTTGGGCTTGTCGAAGGCCACTGGAGTGAAGCTGGCTGATGTGTGATCCCGTGCTGATGTTCAGGTGGGGCTTGCCGTGCAGGATCCATTCGAGGCCTACCACTTCGTCACCCACCACATGTCTGTGCTGGGCTACTGTCGGGGCATGCTTCAGTGGCCCCACTATGTGCACCTGGTGGGCCACCCCGCTCCGGGCCCCTTCCTGACCCCCTGCAGCTGGCTATGAGGCCCCCGGTGTCTTTGGTGCCCTGGTTGCCGCTTCTGCCGTGTGCTCCCGCCTCCTCCCTGCCACCTTGAGTCGCTTTCCGCTCGCTCCATGCTGTACCGGGCTCGCTGCTGTTCCGGCTGGTTCCATGGGTTCCGTTGGCCTTGCCTGTGTCTCGGGGGCCCCCTCCTTGGCTACCCCCTGGCCTTCGCAGCCTGTGGTGTTCCCCTCCATGACCGGCTCCTTCCGTGGCTGTGTCCTGCTTTCTGAGCCAGCTACCGGCTCTCTGGGTGGTGGTGTTGTCGTCCCTTGTCTGGCCACCCGCTCAACTGTGCCTGTGGCCTGGACCCCCCCGCCGCCCGGATGCCTCTCTGACTGTGCAGATCTGGGGCCCCAGGACCGCACCTCTTGGTGTCCTCCGGGGTGTGTGTATGTGCGTGTTGTTTGCTTGTGCAGCGCATTGGTTCCCCTTCAGCGCATTTGCAGCGGCGTGGGGGTTCTCAGCCTGCCTCCTGGACCTGCCTCGGACAGCTCCGGTGCCTTCCCCTACTTGTTTGCCCTCCCCCGTGACATTGCTCAGTCCCTGTGGGGACTCCTGTGACTTGGGCTGCCTGTGTTGCTGTTGGGTGGCCCTTGCTGACTGTTCTGTTGGTGGGGTTCTGGGTGCCATTCCCCGTGGCTTGGTCTGTGCCCAGGCCGGTCCCCTCCAGTTCCTTGACCCAGGGCTCCCCCCCCCCCCGCGCCCCCCTGTTCGTTGTGCTGTGTGTGTTGGCCTTCCTGGTGTGCTCCCCTCTTCCTTCCTTTCCCGTTCGGGTGTGTTTGTGCCCGGGCGTATGTTTGTGTTTTGTGTTCTACTGTGTCCTTGGTTTTGGCTTTGTTTGTCCTGTCGGCCATGTCTGCCTCCCGCCCTGCCCTGGTGTCTTCTGGGTGTCCTGACCATGGGCCGGAATTGGCGTAAGGTCTGTTGTGCTGCCCCAGGCCGTGGTCCTGCCATCCGTTTCCCTGCCGTGGTCCCGCTCCCGTCACGTCTGTTCAGGGCTGTCCTGGACCACAGGGTGGTGGTGGGGTTAGCTGGCTCGCCACCGTTGGGAATCCACTGTGGTGACCCGGGAACGCGTAACATCTGAAATTACCCTAAATGGGGAGCAAATATAGAGTGAGGTCAAAGATGCTGTATCTTCCACAATCTTCCAACCACCGCAGTGTGCAAGGTACAAAAACCAAATTTTCCTTTGACTCCATTCTTACAGCTTGCCTGCTAATTGGGCCACTGGCATGAAAGGCTGTTTAACTTACATGCTGAAGGGGATGGGAGGTGATGTAAATGATGTTGTCTTACGTGGCTTTAGATTCATCTTAGACTTACTCCTTGACTGGGACAAGCTTAGTCTTGAAAAGATGATGTATAAATAAGTGCTACATATATTGCTGAAATTAAGGACTTTAGTAACAATGAGCTAACAGACCATGATGTATAGCAGCTATACAAGGCAGGTCCGCAGCAGGAAAGATTGCTCTGTTCCATTGGCAATGGTGCCCTAGTCTCCAATGAAAGTTATGCCAGGTGATCCAGTGGGTACAATACACAAACATTACGTGCAATAGTGGTTTAAGCATTGGCCTTTTTTTGAAGTTCTTTAATGTCTCTTTGTTTACAGTTTACATGAGCTTGTGAAGCATGAAGAAAATGGCTTGATATTTAAGGACTTCAGTGAACTTGAAGAACAGATGAAGGTAAGAAAATTCAGCTCATTTTAAACTTTTTTCATTTTCTTTTTTTTATGGTAGATGCTGCTTTCACACTTTTCAAGTAAATTCTAAATATGGGTGGTAGGTCGCCCCCCCCCCCCTTCCCCTCCCTTTCTGCTTTTTATTATTGGTTGAGCCATACATACCTTTTTAGACATCTCCCCCCTCCCCCCCGTCATGGCACTCGGAGTGCTTCACATAGAACTAATTAACACTTTTAATCCTCACAACAGTCCTGTGAGGTAGGTTAGGTTGAGATAATATTGTGACTGGCCCAGTGTCACCCAGTGAGTTTCTGGCTAAGGCGAGACTTGACCCGGGGCCTCCCCATATCTTCTGGGACAGATACTGCACACGTAGCCCCTACACTACACTGGCTCTGCAATGTTTTCCTACCTGTATATATACTACTCTTTAGCTTCTCTCTCCATGTTTGAACATAAAGCAACAAATCAAATGTAGAGGTATTTTCATTTTATCATTCTAAGAAGAAGAATCCAGTTCACTGCATCCCTTTAATGCTGTTCCATTTGGATTTCCCCTTTTAATTTTGCAGATGCTCTTCTTGGAATTTCCCACTGGGGCAGGCAAACTTCAGATGTTAAGAAGAAACCTTCAAGCATCCAAACAATTGCGGTGGGATGAGAGCTGGGAACAGACTGTACTTCCTGTGTTTAGCAGCAGTTAAGATGCTTTATCAAAGATGGACAAAAAACCTTGCACTTACTATCTACACATTCCCTAATTCTATTATGCTTAGTAGAGATAATAAAATTTCTGTAATCTTGTTTTTTAAAACAGTCCCCTGAGTCTTATTTTTTATACTTCTTCACTCTTAACCACTGGGAGTACTACTAAATCTTCCCTCTGTGATCTCCAGCAATTTGATTATTAAAGATGCTGCTGCTTTTCAAAGATGATCAGTTATAACAGTGTTGAAGGCCATAAAAAGAATCACCATAGAACAATGTAAAGCTGTTTTGCTCTGATTGCTGTGTCCCCTGAATGGGTGGTACTCTGTCTGGAACAAGAGTATCCTTTTGTAAAGCAACAACCTATTTTAAATGTACTTTTAAATTGTCTACTCTTTTTCTTTAAAGAACAGCCAGTGTTGATTATCCTTTCATCCCCACCATGGTGGCAGAATTGCTTAGAATCAACGTCTTGCGTGTTCCAGTGTATGAATCAGCATGAAAATGAAACACTACAAAACATATCCTGTCCTGTGCCACATGTGGTGAAAGTAATAAATAGAACATGGAGATTGAAATGTTTGAAGGCTGGTCTGCTCTACTCAGTTGTAGGCACTCCAGTAACTCGGGACTAGGCACAGTGTAAAAATTTAAGTTGAATATAGATCCATAAGGATAGCTGTGCAGTACAAAAGGTTCTTGGCCCCAACTTTGGCTGTGTGATTTCAGCCTGAACTTGTTCAGTGGACAGACATGGAAATGCAGACTTTTAGCAGTGAGGTTAACAAGAGATGTGGAAGAACCTTTGTCAACTAGAGGCATGGATCCCAGACTTGCGGGCCATGGAAAGCGGCTTGCAGAACTAGCCATGGCTGCAGTAAAGTGGGCCTGCATGGGGTTGAGGTGGGGGGGGGGGGACAGATAACTAATATATGAGTGTTGGCCACAGCTTCCATATCCTGGACCAAAGCCACTTGCCTTGTGCAGCTGCAGCCACCCCGCAGTGAGCATGCACTAAACTATCTCCAGTGGGTGTGGGGGGGAGGGGTGGGTGTGAGTGTGAGGGGATGAGAAATTGGAAAAGTTAGGGAACCTCTGTTCTAGACTTTCAGTCTTGGTAACAAGCTCTAATAAAAACTGTTCCTAACGTCTTCTGTAGCATGGGGTGTTTTCAGACATGACGGGGCGGCTTTGCCCCGTCACAGAAACAACCCTGAGATTCCCCGCTGGGATCACTCCGGCATGGCCAACAGACGTGCCGGCTGATCCCGGCGGGGAATCAGGGAGGGGGCGGGGCCGCTCGGTGTAACATGCGGCCGCACGGCCCCGCCGCCCACGCTCCCCCGCCGCCCACGCTCTGGGGAGATGGGCGGGCGCTGCAGCCAATGCGGCCACGGCGCCTGCCCGATTTGACCATGGCCCGGAATCCCGCCGGGGATTCCGGGCCGTGGTCACCGGCCAGACATGACTTTTTGTTGGTTCCCGCCGAGGATCTCTTTGATCACGATTTCGGGGTTTGTCCGGCGGGGAGCCCCGGAAGCATGGTTGAAATTGACCCCATGTGGGAATTGACCGTGGCGAACATCTGGCGGCCGCCTAACAGACGTTCAGGGCGCTTTGACCCCATGTGGGTATTGATGGGGGTTCACTGTGATCTCGTAACGTCTGAAAATACCCATGATCTCCAAATTTTCAGACTAGTCATTAGAACGTGGTTGTATCCTAATGAAGTCCATATACATAATCCTGTATTGGAAACTAGGCTCTCATCCAAATGCACATGATTGGGTTTGATGGATGAATGGTTGGAGGAACTGCATGGCCTATGTTGCATGCAGAAGTCCAACTAGATTATCCTACCTGTCACTGTGGCCTTGGTATATGACCTGTCCTTTTTTGACTGGCTAGCAGACGTTTAGCTGGCCACATGTCCAAGTGATTACATGTCTATGACTTCTGGTGTGAAATTGGAGGCAGGGTTTTAAAAGTTGGCCCCAATGTTCAGTATGTTTTCCTGATTATAATTTCAGGGTTAAGTTTCTTATAGTCTACACCTGCTCATGCTCATATAACTTAATTCAATGAAATGTGCTTTTAATTTATGTATTAAGGTCCATGAGTGGGAATGTGCTCAGTCTTTTTAAAAAAAAAAGATGATGAAAAATCCAACCATTTAGTGTAGAATAATAAAAACATCTACTATTAATGTAGTATCTAGGAACTGAACTCGGTAGTAGCATGAAAAAACTGGCATTCAAGTTTAAAGGCAAATTTTAATTTGAAAGTTCGTTCATTCATCAAACCTTGACTTTTGCCCACGGTGATGCCAGTCTTTATTTTCATATATTAATCTAATTTCTCAGATCCCCCAAAAGTAGGTTATTACTCTTCTGCTGGAAAGCATCACAAGGAATTGTAATTGTCAATCACTCATCTTTTGTGGACTTGCTGGCAGTGCCTGCAATGATGACTTCTGTAGATTAGCATGTTTATTTTGCAAACTTTTTTATGAAGTACTCATTTTTACCTAAACGGAAATGGTTGATCAACATTTATTTGTTAAGAAACTGGTGGCCCAAGTAATCATGGGCTACTGTAAGTAAAGGGAATTGATTATGGATCTGATCAAAGCCCTTCCTCTGCCTGCTCAAATCCTTTGAATACAATAGCATATACTCACACAAAAATGAAGGGAAATTGTGCACAGGCAATCCCCCCTCCTGCAGGTTAAGTGCATGATTACTATGGACCTCTAGCTTTCCAGGGTACTTCTGCATGTTACTCCTTCTTCATAGTAAAGAGGACCTGGAGTGGTATGTGTCAAAGCCTGAGGCTGGTGTGTCACCAGGGAAGCAGGCTGTAGAGTGGTATCCCTGGTCTGCCTACAGCAGCACCTTTTCCCATCCTGGCTGGAGACAGAGCTGGCTGACAGAGCTGGTGCTACTGCTTCTGTGGATCTACTCTTTGGGGGTGAGAATATTCTGCCACCGAACAACTGACCACACCACCAGCAGCAACTATGTCTCTGGAGAAACCTATGAGCTATGGTTAGGGCTACGAATTTGTCACAGGTGCCACGAATTTCATGAAATCGCCCCCCTTCCGTGACTTTCCCTGTGATAGGTGTGAAATCATCTGGGGCCGTGCCTCCCAACACTTCCGGAGCTGCTTACTTTACAAGCTTAGGATTTCTCCTAAGCAGGTGTGGCGTGTGCCTCTGCTCCTGCACGGTGGCGTGGAGCCGAGTCACTGAGCCTGGCTGGGGGAAGGAGGCACTTGGCACTATGAGTCAGTCGCTGACTGACATCGGAGGCTGTGTGACTGGCAAGCTACTTCAGCCAATCAGCTGCCCAGCCCTCCTCCCCAGGAGCATCACGTGACAACGTCGCCGCTGCTGAGATCTGAGCCCCCACTTCCCAGAACAGAAGGATTGCATCTAGTGCATGCCTGGGAGTTGCTACACACTGGCAGCTCCAAGCTGTCAATGTTTAAAAGATGTCTTGATGTCCTCGGCAGTACCTGTTCCTTCTGCTTCTGGGGAATTTTTTGTGGAGGTTTTCCGGCTTCTTAGGCGAGGTTTTGTACTCCATCGTCTCCTTACAGGGAGGTATTTTTGAATGCCCAGGGCTTACAATCTTATTTAGGGGGTTTAAAAACTCCCTATTCTCCCAAAAGGGATTTTGTTTTGAATATAAGAGAGGGGTTTAGATATTCCCTGGTATCCCACATTGTTTTTGTTGTGTTTATTTTTGTAATGTCCCAGGTCTTACAATCTAAGAGCGGGGTTTAGGTATCCTAACTACGATAAATTTTAATTGATTTTTGAAGGTGTACATTTATGAATTCATGACTCTTCTGTGATTTTTAAAAAAAATGCTGCCATGCCAAAGTCATGACTTTTCAAAAAAATAACCATGACAAATTCATAGCCCAACTATGGTCCACAAACCACTTGCTATTGATAATCCAGAAATGACCCATTTAAAAAAGTTCTCATTTCAGGATTGTGCTGATTATGTATGAAAAACATTTAAATATGCTTTGTCTTATGTCAAGTCTAGGAAGCTTTTAATCTATAAACAGTCTTCACCTCTGTCAACAATCTGTTCTTAAGTCATTCTTTCTGGGCCTCCCCACAATTCCACACAAACTGTCCATAGACTTTAGACCAGTACAGTCTCTCTCCTGAAGCAAGCTCTGTTGGTGGGCAGTGTCCTGAATGGGATGACCTCCCCAAAAGAAAGCTTTACATCTCCTGAGATGTTTTGCTTCTTCCTAGGACTTTCAGTAGGGCTCCTTTCACCTCCTTGTTGCGCAAACTGTATATGATGGGGTTGAGCATGGGGTTTATGATGGTGTAAAATACAGAGATTAGCTTGTCCTGCTCTGGGGAGTGCTGTGCCTTAGAGCGCATGTACATTAGCATGGCACTGGTGTAGAAGATAGTGACTGCGGTCAGGTGGGCTGAACAAGTGGAAAAGGCTTTGTGCCTTCCTTCAGCAGAGGCGATGCGCAATATGGCAACAATGATACGAATGTAGGAGAGCAGGATCAAGGTGAAAGGGATGATTTCTGTGGCTATGCCCCCGATGAACATGGCAGTCTCACTCACTGAGGTGTCGGCGCACACCAGCTGCAGCATGGCTGGTACTTCACAGAAGTAATGATCGATGATGTTGGATCCGCAGAGAGGCAGCTTCAGAGCAAAAAGAGGAACCACTGACCCCAGGAAGGTGGTGATCCATGATCCGGCAGCCATGCTGATGCAAATGCTTTTATTCATGACCGTGGTGTAATGTAAAGGGTAGCATATAGCAACATAGCGGTCAAAAGCCATCACTGCCAGGAAGATGCACTCCGCTGCCCCTAGGAAGAGTGTTGTGTACATTTGAAGTGTGCATAGTTCATATGAAATGGTCTTCCTTGTCACCAGGAAGTTAATGAGCATTTTGGGTACCACGGCTGAGGTGCAGCAGATGTTTAAGAGAGCCAAGTTGCACAGGAAGAAGTACATGGGTGTCTGGAGGCAAGAATCCAGGCTGGTCAACATGATTATGGCCATGTTTCCAATCAGGGTCACAGAGTAGATCAAGAAGAACATCAGAAAGAAAAAGCCCTCTAGGTTAGGGTAAAGAGTGAGGCCTAGGAGAATGAATTCTGTGACGATGGTATAGTTCTCTCTCCCCATACTCAATCACTAGTATGGACCTGTGGGAAAGAGAATAGATAAAAGGCAGTGAACTGAGTTAGGACAAGGGGTCTAGCGGAATGGAAAGAATCACAGTATTGAAGAGATGGAAAGGGACCGTAAGTCATTTTGTTCAATCCCCTGCTTTGGCAGGACCCCTATACCTATGGCAGGGACCTGTGTACCCAGTGGTGCCTTAGAGCATCCCTGACAGCTCCCTGTCAAGTCTTTTCTTGGAAAACCTCCAGGGAAGGAGATTCCAAAACTTCCATAGATAGCATGTTCCATTGCTGAACCATTCTGTTTGGAAGTTTCCCCTAATGTTTAACCTAAACTTGCTGCCTTGTAATTTAAACCCATTGCTGCTTGTCCTTGCCTCAGTGGCAATGTTCTCTATCTTTTAAATATATTTTTAAACATCTTTCACTAATGCTATTGACTTGGAGTAAACAGAATACAAATGAAAGTTGCTAGTGATACCGGTCTGGGAGGTGTGGATTCCAATTAAGAAAAACATAGCCTATAAAAGATAGAGGAATAATGAAACTCAGGTTGTCTGCTTACAATCCTTGCATCTCAGGACACCAACTATCAACATTCTGGATGAATCATGAACAATGGTGGGGAAAGACAAGCAGGATGTGAACAAATGCAGGGGCTCAGTAGAGAATGGAATTATTATTGTTATTATTATAAGCTTTTATATAGCTCTAGCAATGTACCTGGCGCTTTACAGAGAATAAGATAGACATGGTCTCTGCCAGAGATATTTTGGGTAATAAAACTGAAGATGACTCTGAACTTAGCTACCTTGGGTGGGAAGGAAGACCTTGAAATCAACATTGATCCCTGCATTTAGAATTTTGAACAATCTATAATTCAACTGCAATATTATTTAAACTTATAATCTGGTATAAATGTTAGTTTCAAAATGGAGATTACAAATGCACAATTCTACATTTTAAAAAATTTAATCAACTATTGGGCTAAAACATCCAGAAAGTCACTGGGCACTGGTCTGGTGACAGAGGGAGCAGCCCGGGCTGGAGGTAACCACTATCTGAAATCTCTCCCATTTGGAAAAAATTTTTTTAGAACATATTGCTGCCTTATGGGAGCTTTTGTACTGCAGAACAGCAATAAGAAAACCAGGAGTGATAGTTGGGATCTTTTGACGGAAGGAGGCTTGGCTTGGTCAAATACACATTAATGCATCTTGGGGGAAATTATTAGGAATACAACGGGGTCAAATTCAACCTGGTAGTTGATTAAAGTTTGCCTAATTATGCCATTGTTCAACCCATATCTAATGCATACTGAAGTCTCATATATGTAGCACAATAGGCAATCCAAATTTGAAAATTTAGCTTCCATTTAATGAATCTTTTGGATTCAGTTTGACATCTTGAGAATAGTTGTGCAGACTTCAGCTTTGTTACATTTGGTTACAACAGTTCTCAACAAAGCTGAAATTAGACTTTGATTAGTCTATTGAAAAGTTAAACAATCAAACTAATGGAATGCAAACTTCAACTCTATTAAAATTAGTTGTCCAATGAAATAACACACCCTACGCTTTAGGGCAATAAAATGTTGGCCCTTTCTCTTTGGTCTCCCTTTCCTCCTCTCTCTGCTTTGTTCTGCAAAATGGATTCCCAGACATCTCATGTAGCTATCAACACCTTACGCCTGTCATGACTGAGCTTGTCATGTCTTATAGGAGATGAAAGAGGTCTACACAGTAAACAACCCACATGTAAGAAAGGTCTGGAGGTGAAACTTAGGACAAATCTTACAGATATTGATGCACACATCATCAGCAAAACAGACTATGGAATGTTGCCTAAGAGTGAGGGAGATTATTCACTGCGTCATGACTTTAAAGTAGATTAATCAGTCAGTGAGGATTTATTGGTTTTGGAAAGATCCTATGAAGTCTTCATTTTCCTGCAAAATGGGTTCTGCTGTTTTCAACAGTCCCATCAATTGCTTATAGTGCTGCTTACCAAAGATTATTTTCCAGCATCAAAAACACTCTTGGAAGTGGTTTGGATTTTCATTCAGAAAAAAAATTATACTGGAAAATTTCCAACTTGGATTGGTTTCTACATAGCTCCATAGAATCAGACATTCTGGATCAGACCCATATGTGCTCTTTTGCCAACTTACTCTTATAAGAATTGACTATTTGAAGTAAGACAAAAGTGCCTTTTTTAGTCCCCCTGAGAAATATAAGAATTCTTTAGACAGAATTATCTAATGTGCCTGGAGATCTTTGTGTGGTCTATCTGAGGTTGATTTCAGACGTTATGCACTCCCCGGTCACCGCAGTGGATTACCAATGGTGGCGAGCTGGCGAACCCCCTCCTGTGGTCCAGGACAGCCCTGAACAGACATGACTGGAGCGGGACCACGGCAAGGAAACTGACAGCCGGACCACGGCCGGGGGCAATGCAACAGATGTTATGCCGATCCCGGATTGTGGTCAGAACACCCAGAAGATGGGCAGGAGGCAGACATGACCGACTACCGGCAAACGAAGCTGAAAGCGCCAAAAGGCAACGCCCACACAAGGGAAATGAGAAGGGAGGTGGAGGAGGGAGAAGAGCGGCGAGGGCAGCACACAAAACACACACACCCGGGCGCATACATACCCGAACGGGAAAGGAAGAAAGTGGGGAAGCACACTGGGAAGACCAACACACACACGGGAAGGGGGGAGTCCCAGGTTAAGGAAGTGGAGAGGGAACTGGGGTGAGAACAGGCCAGGACAAGGTGGCAGGCACCCAGAACCCCATTGCCTGCACAGGACACCCAACAGCAACACAGGCAACCTAAGGCACAGGGGATGGAGCACAGTCACAGTGGGAGGGCAACAAAGCTGGGGAAGGCACAGAAGCGGTCCGAGGCAGGTCCGGATGGCAGGGATCCCTCACGCTGATGCAAAGGCACGGCCAGGGACGGAGATGAGCAGGAACTGGCATGCAGCACATGCAGACACACACACCCCGGAGAAAGCCGAGGTGTGCTGTCCAGAGCCCCAGGCCTGCACAGTCATGGAGGCACCAAGGAGGCGGGGAGGGGGGTCAGGTCACGGCCACAGGAGGGTGGTCAGCTGGCCAAGGGACGTCCACACCATGGGGAGAGCCGGTAGTGGGCTTAGACAGCAGGAACCAGCCCAAGGGGGAGCTGGACAGGGAGGACAACATCTCAGGCAGCAAAGGGCAGGGGGTGCCTGTGGAGGGGGCACAGCGACACAGGTGAGTGGAACGGAGGCAACAGACCCAGCCACAACAACAGCGAGACCGGAACAGCACGGAGCGAGCGGCCGGTGTCCCAAGTCGCCAGGGGGGTGCAAGGAGTACAAGGCGGGGCACCCATCCATGGCACTGACGACACAGGGGGCCTCCCAGCCATTTGCATGGGGTCACGAAGGGGCCTGGGGCAGGGTGGCCCACCAGATGCATGTAGTGCGGCCACTGAAGCATGCCCCGGTGGTAGTCCAGCCCCGACGTGGTGGACAACGAGGTAGTAGGCCTCGAACGGATCCAACCCGTTGAGCCCCACCTGAACATCTGCATGGGACCACACAGTAGCCATAGCCAGAACTGCCAGCTCCGCTCTGGTGTGCTCTGACAAGGCATAGTCAGCAGCAGGGGGCCAGGGCAGGTGCCCAAGCTCCAATAGACAGTGATATGCCACGCCATGCATGCGCTGATAGCCACACACCCCGTGGATGCAGCCAAAGTAGGAAACAGCCAGGGCAGGGCCCCCCTCCTCCAGACAGGTAGTGAACCCAGCCAGGCCACACACAGAGGGCAGAAAACGTCTCCACTGGGGACCACGCCACATGAGAGCACCGTACCTCCGAAACATGCCCATCGGGAAAGGGACGGAGGCCCAGCACCTCCGCATGCAGCCGGCACTCGCGAGCACTGGCCTCATAGCCAAAGTAGCGAAGGCCAGAGCTGAGACTCGCATAGGCACCAGGGTGGGTATCCAGACAGCACAGGTGCAGTTGCACGGCCAGGGACTGCCACAGGTCACACAGGGTCATGGTCGCCCAGATGGTCCAGCTATGGGGGGAGCCAGGTGAACCAGACTGCAGGAGCCCCGGGGCAGCACAGCTGGCCATGGTCCAGCAGGCAGAGGGTCTAATCAGCAAGGAAAGAGGGGGCCCACGTTCCCATGTGGGCTGGGGAGGGAAGCAGGGGAGCGCCAAGGACACGTGATAAGCCTGCAGGCCGCAACGTGGGAAGACTAGCAAGCGACACGTGGGGAGCGGATCCCAGCACAGCTGCAGGAACTGAGTGCACAGGCAGAACAGCTATCACTGATAGCAGGGAGGTGAAGACAACAGATGGGGTGGGGCATGGAGGAGAGGCGGGCCCGGGATAGGGGCATGACAGCCATGCACAGGGCCATGCCACAGGCACGGTCCACCATGGATGCGGCCGGAGGGACGCATGCTGGATGCACCTTGCCCTATGTGTGGAATGGTTCTGGGTGCACACTGACTGCACGAGCCTCGCCACCGACGTGCTACACCTAGGCGCTCGCATCTGGGGGTTCCTGGGCAGGAGCGCAGAGGCCACCCGGCATGCCCACCATGGGTGCCAGCACTCCCGGGGCAGGCTCAGGGCCCTGCGGATGTCCGGGGTGCAACAAAGGACCCTGCGACTCACCCTAGAGCGGACCGCAGCCCTCGACGAGGCAGCTGGGTGACACCAGTGGCGCCAGGATGCCATGCGCTATGCTGCACTGCTTGCAATGCCCATAGAACGGCGACTGTAGGTCACAGAGCGGGCACAGGAATGGTGGGCCGGGGTCCTGGCCAGGTGGGAGATGTGGAGTGGAGGGCACACTTCTGCATGGACAGCTTCCTGCGCCTTGCAGAGCTGTTGGCACCATGGCTGGAGCGGCTATGCACCCCCATGCATGCTCTGCTACCCGTGACCCAAGCCATCTAGGCACTGGCAACCCCAGATTCCTGCCGGTCCATGGCACAGCATTTTGGTGTGGGAGTGAGCACCATGACGGGCATCCTCTGTGACTTCTGCGAGGCCATAGAGGGCATGCTCCTGGACCGCACGATCCAGCTCGTGGACCAGGAGACCGTGAT
The DNA here is from genome assembly GCA_003113815.1 of Sphenodon punctatus. Taxonomy (NCBI): domain Eukaryota; kingdom Metazoa; phylum Chordata; class Lepidosauria; order Sphenodontia; family Sphenodontidae; genus Sphenodon; species Sphenodon punctatus. The sequence continues at coordinate 1,972,282 of QEPC01007501.1, read as the reverse complement.
GGCCGGCTTCGAGGCTGGCAGCTTCCCCAACTGCCTGGGTGCTGTGGATGGCACCACATAGAGATCCTCCACCTCTCCAATGGGGAAGAGGCGGAGTACATCAACCGACACGGTTACCATTCCCTGCAGCTCCAGGCGGTTGTGGCGCCCCAGGGCTGGTTCAGCAACATCTTCACAGGCCACTCCGGCTGCAGCCACGATGCCTGCATCCTGATCATCTCACCCCTCTTTGCCCGGATGTACTGGGGACTACGCTGACATGCGGATGGCCAGGATCAAGGAGGTGCTGATGCCCTCCTGCATCCTGGGGGACCCAGCCTATCCCCTCCTCCGCTGGCTCATGAAGCCGTACCCTGTCCCATGGACCCCAGCGGAGGCGCTGTTCAACACCCGGCTCAGCATCTTGCAGACCGTGGTCGAGAGGGTCTTAGGTGCCCTCTAGCAGCACTGGAGGTGCCTAGCAGGTTGGCTGGACTTCATGGTTGAGACCTCGGCTTTGTGATCGGTACCTGCTGCATCTTGCACAACGCTTGTGAGACCGATGGGGCCGCCTTGGCGTTCCCCATGCCCCAGCGCCCACCAGGAGCCATGCCGCTCTATGTAAATGCAGAGAACCCGAGGGAGTACCGCTATGCCAAGCGGATCCACGCTGCCCTGGCATGGCGTATCACAATCGATGCTGGGGCCTGAGCGTGCTGGGCCTCCCCACGGCGGGCCCCGCCTGTCTTCGGACCTCGCCCATGGCAATCCCCCAGGCCCTTCCCATTGATGCCAGTCACACAATAAATTGTTGTGTTGGGTACACCCGTGCTTTTATTCTACTTTGTGCGTCCCCTGTCCCCCCTCCCCCTCCCCGCAGCTCTGTGCCCCGCCCTACCTCCCCTCCCCCATCCTCCACCCCCCGGACCTGACTGCCTCTGGGGACAGCCCCTCGGCCGCCCTGCGGGCGCCATGGAGCTCTGTGAACTCCCCTCCCCCCTGCTGTCACTTTCCCCGACCATGTCCTGGGAGGCCTCCGCATCTAGACTGGCTGGTGGGATGGGAACGGAGGGCAGGCATGGTGCAGGCAGTGCAGGCAGCCCCCCCCCCAGGCAGCTGCTGCCTCCGGGGGCCGGGTGGGACCGTAAGGTGGATGCATGGGCCCTGTGGACATTCCAGCACCTGGGGCAATGGTGGAGGCAGTGGGGGCACCACGGGGGCCAGGAGGGGTGCTGGGACCAGAAGGGTGCCTGGCGGCGCAGCTGCCATAATGTAGGCACTCATGGTCTCCGCATGCAGCAGCAGTGAGGTGCCAATGTCCAGGGACTTGTGTACTCCGCCCTCAGCTGATTGATGGATCGCTGTAATAGCCCCATCAACTCCACCTACCTGGTGTGCTCCTGGCGTTCCCGCCTCCTTTCCTGGTGCATTTCCACCTCCAGCTGTCTGTCCCTGGCCTCCGCCTGCTGCAGGACCCTCTCTGTTGCCACCTCCATTTGGTCGATGGCCGCTATCATCCACTCCCCCTGCTCCATGCTGGTCTGGACAATGTCCTCTGTGAGGTCCTCCCTCCAGTGCTGTATCCGTGCCCTGTGCTCCCGCATCTGCTGTGCTGGGGCCACGGGGTCGGCAGGTGGGGACGCCGCTGGTTGCCCTGCTGGGGAGCCGGTAGATGACCGTTAGTCATGCTTGATCACACACCACCTGTCCTGGAGCATTGCAGCAGGTGTTTGGGACCCCCCCCGATGGTAAGTGGCTGGGCTCCCCCCCTCGGGGCCCCCCTGTGCCCCAGCCATCCCCCCCTCACACACCCTGTTCCCCACCACTGTCCACACTGCCCCTGGGCTGTGGGAGGGCCTGTGCCATGCCCGCTCCTCTGTGCCCTTTGTGCTCCCGTGTTGGGCCCACCCCCTGCCATGGTCCCTCACCTTCTTCCACTGGCTGCTGCAGCGACTGCTCTCCTCTATCCCCCTTGTCTGGCGGTCCTGAGGGCCTGGCTGTGTGTGGACCTGTTGGGGAATGAATGTGGGGCATTGTGTTACCCTTGCATGGGCCCTGTCCCCATCCCACTGTCCCCTCCGCTCGCTGGCACTGGGGGCCGGCCAGCAGTGCCTGTCACCCCTTCTCTGTGTCTGGGCAGGCCCCCGTGCACCCCAGCCCCCTTCCTGTGTTCCCTGGTTCCTGAGGGCCACGAGTACGGTCCAGTGCCTTGTGGGGGGCCCCCACCCCTGGGCCCACCCCTGCTGGTCTGGTGTCCATCCCACCCACATGCCTACCCTCTATGTCCATCTTGGAGTCCTCTGAGGCTGGCCCCTCTGTGTGACTGTGCTCCCCATGCATCCACTGGCTGAGGGTGACCTGTGTGCCGGCCTCGGATTTGCCTGAGTTGGACTGCAGGTGTGAGCTCCTGGTGCTAGTTCGCGAGGGGCACCTTCTGCTCCCCGAGGTCCTGGGGCGTTCCTCTGGGTTGTCTGGGCCCCTGGGGTCAGTGCCTACTTGCGGGGCTGCCAGGGGTGGGCGTACATCAACCCATTCCCTGCCCTGGACCACTGCGCTCCCCACGAGTCGTGGGGCAACTATGGAGCCCTTCATGTGGAGGATGTGGTCCAGGGCGTCATAGTAGTGGGTGGTCCGGGCTCCATGCCCGGACTGCCGGTTGTTGTCCTTGATGGCCTTGTACGCCCTCTTTAGCTCCTTGACCTTGGAGCGGCATTGGGCCATGGTCCTGTGGTGCCCCGCTGCCTCCATGTCCCGCACTATCTCCATGAACACGTGCTCATTTAGTTTGTTCACGACGAGCTCAACCTGGTTCTCAAGGGACCCCCAGATCCTGATGAAGTCCCGGGTCTCCTTGTGCCCCCATTGCCCCCCTCGCTGGTACCGGTGTCTCCCGCTTGTGTCCTTCTCCTCCGCTTGTCCTCCGTTGGTCTCCTCCGGGAGCTCCAGCTCCCGAGCCCTTTTCTGGGTCTGTGGGTCATCAAGGGGTGTGGGTGTGTCAGGTGCCTCGGTCCTTCTGACGCATGGGCCACCTCCCTGTCCCCTCCTGCCGGGCACACCCCTTCTTGCCCCTGTGCCTCTGTGCAGTCCCCCTTGCTCTCCTTATTCGTTTCTGGGGTGCCTCTGTCCTCTGGCTGGCTGACCCCTCTGGGGCGGGTTGCCCCAGGTGCTGCTCCTCCACCACCACCTCCAGCGCCAGCACCACCTCTTCCTCCGCCTCCTCCCTTGCTCGCTTGCCCTCTGCTTCCCTCTCCCTTCTGCCTTGCTCCATTCTGCCACATTCCCCTGCTGCTGTGTGCCCTTTAAATCTCCCTCCCTGGTCTGTGTGTTGCTCGTTGCCTGGCAGCGATGCTGTGTATTGCTCGTTGTCTGGCAGCGATTTCACCATGGCTGGGGCTCGTTTTGTTTGATCCCGCCTGGTGGTTGCTGTTCAGTCATTACATTTTGCGGTTTCCCGGTGGTAATCTCTTTGACCACCATTCCGGCGATGGTCCTGTCCCGACCCCTGGAACGGTGGTTGGGTTCAGCCCCAACTGGTGATTGAGCATGGTGAACATCTGGATGCTGCCGATCAGATGTTCGTGGCTCTTTGGCACCGCTGCGGGGTTGTCTGTGGTTGACTGTGATCTCGTCATGTCTGAAATCACCCCTAGTCATTAATCAGTTTTGGAGGTCTTGGCTCTATTCCATTCCAAACTTCCCAGTGAATACTTCCTTGTATTTCTCATTTGAGAATCTCATCAGCAAATTTAGAATCAGTATTATTAGAGAGAGAGATAAATGGGTCTCTCTATTTTCATGTTGTAAAGTGCTCTAGCATGTGCTTTCCACTGAAATTAACTATTAACATGTTCATGAGACTTAACTGGAGGGGATGCAATTCAAAAGGGTGGAGAATCACTGATGAAAAAGAAAAGAAAATATAAGAGAGGTTACAAATAAAATAAGTGATCAACAGATGGACAGTGAAACAGATACAAAGAGAAAAGTGCTTTGGAAGGATGCTGTCTTAGCCATTAAGCTGGGGATACTGGGACATAGTAAAGAAGAGAGGTTGAAAAGCAGATTTTGTTTTAGCTGCTTGTGCTTCTTTCACCTTTTTGAAATGTCCCACTTCCTTGAGCATTCACAGCATGAGGAATGGCTTGGCAGGTTATGTCTGCCCTTTGGTTGTTAGATTCTGTGTCTGGTGTGACTGATTCGGAAACACAGCCATGACTGCTATGGATTTCACTAGGTCAGCTGGAGTTTCAGCCCATATGAGCAGAGTTCTTCTCTGGTTCCAATGCTCATATGATGGAATCAATACTGTCCTTCTTCTGAGCAGTATGGAAAACACAGAGACCAGAGAATAAATGGCCAAGCACATGAAAGGTCTGAGCCTGCTCACCTCGAATCTGCTGGGACTTTTGCCATTCAAATCAAGTGATGCAGGATCTGTCCCAAGTGGCAAGTACTGAGCTGGACTAAACAGATGCATGAATGAAATGTAATAACCCAGTGTCTGAGCCTGTCACCCCTTCCAGCATCTCAGGGGAGTGTGCTCATCTGCAGCCTGACACAACAAATACCTCTGGTCTTCTACAACCCTCAAATGCTGCTGCTTCCTTTTTTCAGTTTCCAAATCTCCCTCCAGCCTCTCAGGAGAGACCTTGTGCTGAGACCTCATGCAACCCTTGGAGGAAAGCCTAATGCCCATTTGCTAAAACCACTGACCCCTGGCTGTATGTCCAGACACAGCCTGTCGTCTTGTGGCTAAAATCTAGCTTTCGTTCCCCTTGCATGTGTAGTATAATCCAACCTATAGGGATGGGCAAACGCGGTTCGGAGTTTGGACCGAACTTGGCCTGTTTGGACATCCGAACCAAACGTCTGAACCGAACTCTCAAATGACCAAACAGTTCGGTCGTGTTTGGATGAGTTCGGATGAGTTCGGAGGCGGGAAAAACGTCTTTCCAGGACCAAAAATTAGGTTTTGGTTTCACTATTGTTGACTGTTAGGCCAAGTTCGGCCAAACCAAACTCGGCTGAACGGAACCATTGAACCCGAACTTGGGTTTCGAACCAAACGACCAAACATCCAAACATCCGAACCGTGTTCTGTTCACCCATTCCCTACCAACCTATCAGATGATGGAGATTCAAACCTGGTTTGGACACCAGCCCAGGATTTCAGAGATCTGACTTAAATTATCTGCTTTGTAATTGTCCTTGGGTAAGTCCTGTGGAGTGTGAGTCTGAGGCCATTTGGAAGCAATGTTCACCATTTGTACTGCGATGAGTTCCATTCGCTTTAATGGGACTTGCATCAGCACAAAGGAATAGCTTCAGTGTTTAATGGCTTTTACTAAAATACTACTGAATCTTAGTTCCCAACCTGTAAAATGGGTATATCTACACTGCACTGACTCATATGGGTGTTATGTGGATAAATGTTATAAAGACTGAGGCATGTAGATACTACAGGAGTGGAACCAGTTAAGCTACTAAATAAATGTAACCTTCCTACTGACCTGAATTTCAACTGCCCAAACCCTATTGCATGGACATGCATCTCCATCTGGTTGTCTGCAGCAACTGTCTTGGACAGGTGTGGTGAAACTGTGTCTCGGGAACCTCATTTGGCTCTTGGGCAGTTCAAGTGCAGCTCTCCGCCAAGGTTGGTCCTGGGCCTTGCGCTGTCTTCGCAGTTCTGTGTCTTACTTCATTGCAAGCAAGTTTCTCAGCAGTTGAATTGCAACTGCTCCTCTAGGACTCCAGAGCAGCAGTTCTGCCAGCCAGTCACGAAGCAGGAGACGCTTATGTGTGCACGTGTGTGTCTTGTGGCTCTTGGCCATTTGAAGACTTTAGTACACGGACTCTGGGTTGGGAACGTTGGCCATCCCTGATCTTGGGGCTTTTACAGTATAGTGCTACATCCCTGTGGAAGTCACTACACATGTTGGATTTGCCAGCTCTTGGAGCTCTCATTTCCCAGTAGAAATTGCTACAGCCTTCATGCTGTCCAGTTTCCACCACCTCGAAAACAGACAGCACTCTAGTTCAGAGGTTCCCAGAACCTCAGGAGGGGTCACAGTCTTCACTATTAGCTGATATACTTTGTTGCTGTTACTGGTCACGGAATCATTTAAATCTCAAAACGAGGGATTTGCAGTCCAAAAGCCTGGGAACCACTGTGTTAAGGGATAACACATTTGAATCCCCACCATGTAGCCATCGAGGTTGCTGAAACCTGAAAGTGGTCTAGGAAAATCTATTCTTTACAGAACAGCCCCAAACCAGTGCAGAACTTTCAGTAAGGATGAAAACGTATATGATTCAAAACATGGGAGGCAGTAGCACCTCTACTAAAGAGCTTCCACTGTCCCAAACACACCAATCAAAGGAGGGGGACTGAAATTAACACATTAACAAATGGAGAAAGATAAAGAAGTCACAAAGTTGAATGGGAATGTCAACTGAAGAGGCAGTTAAAGTAACATACCCTGCATGTTTATCTAGTTGCAGAAGAAATGTTCCTGAAAGCAGCAGTTTTTCTGTTGAAGTCTGATCCCAGTTAATGGATGGAGTATCTGGGTGGCAGCTTAAGCCCTGCTGAAGATAAATTACATACAGTATTGAAATAATTATCACGTCACAAGAAAATGTATCACAGCTTGGTATTTATTAGTGTAAATTATAAATATTCAATCAAATCTTTATTGTATATAACCAAATAGGTTGTTACAACTTATAAAAATATAAAACAAATAAAAACTCAACAATTTGAGTACTTACTATACAATTATTTCCATACAATTGCCTATAAATATCTTTCACATAAGACTCCCCTTTAACTCTCCCAAAAAGGGGATCATAAAATCATAAAATTAAAATCCTAGTCATTACATATCCCTAGTAAACAAATTTAATTTTATCTGTTCCTTCAATACTTACAAGGCAGCCAGAAAGTAACATCTCCTAAAGCATACTTAAATGGATCGACACAATACGTAATAATCAAGTATTAATTATAAATATAAGTTTCTAGTATTTACTTGGGGCAAAGTACAAAACCTTTCCACAAATATTCCAGCAGACCTTTCTACAAATGTTCTAGCAATTTTCCTAGCAGGAACCATAAGTAACAATGGTAAGCGAATCAAAGAACCAGAAAACTTGCATGCAGCACTGGCCAAATTGGAAATATCTAGCTTGAATTTCTGAATTGTTTTCCTACAAACTTTTAAAAAATGGAGGGAATGATTTATTAGTTTGCTCCAATTCATTATCAGGTCATTTTTAATAGCAAATGGCTTTAAGGAAACGGTTAGATTTTCATGGACAATTTTTCGGGGGGGGGGGGGAATATATTTGCTCATTTCTATAATTTGCCCACCATATTTGCTCATTTCTATAATTACTAGAGAGAAATAACACAAATTATATCAATGTGGAGTCTGGTTTCCAAATTTGGTTGATTATGAGCACTCCAGGCATAACTCTCGGGACAAACACGGAACACTGAGTGACTAGTACACTCATATGTGCAGTTAACTTGTGGGAGCAAATTACAATCCCGCAATTAGTGTGTTGTGTGAAAGCAACCAAAGTTTCCATCATATTTAACTGAAATTAACATAGCTGCAATTTAAGCTCATTCCTTTTCATTCTGTTTTTTGTGATGCTTGATTGTAACACTTCCAAAAATCTGTAACTACTGAGAGGGGGAATCTTCTTTCTAGCCTCCAAGAGAGCATGGAACATCTCTGGGGAAGCATGTAAATATATTTGAAAGAATATTACTTTCCCTGAAGCATTTCACTGTTAATTTGAGTCATAAAGAGAGTATTTTAACTATGAGATCACATCACAAACATGCAATTAAATTGGAGTGTAACGTATTTTGAGACATACATACACGTACACCGCACTGCACACGTACACAGATGTTGCCGAACTATCCCCAGTCCAGCACAATCATCGCCTCATCTCCCTGCTCTGCCAGTTGCATCAGTTATGTATGGTATGCATCAGTTATGGGTAGCTCTAATTGGAGTTCCTCCCCACCCCAATGGGTACCAGGAATTCCCTTTTGGGCTAGGAAGTGCAGAACTCTACTTTGAATGGCCATCACCCAAAAGGCAGAGAGCTGCTATGTTGCCAACAATCAGAGCTGTTCCACTGGGTATAAGGAGCACAATTAGCAAAGTTGCGAAATGGGGCGCCATTTAAAAGTTTTGCTCTGTAACGCAAGCGCGTTAAACATTTCACAATTGTAAAAAAACATAGTAGATACAAATACTTTAAAGAGGAAAAAAACGCAAAAACTACTTTGGCAGCTTTACGTTTGCAGTTTTTTCTCTATTTCCCCCATCCTTGCTTGCAGTTCTTTATCCTGCTGGAGCTTGTCTCTGCCAGTGGATACAGCTTCTGCTGTGTGGGGAGTGAGGCTCTGTTTCTCCCCAATGATCAGCTGTTTGGGGAGTATTTAAATATTCACTGCTAGCAGGGAGAAACAATAAAAGAAGTAGGCCACTGGGTGGGATGTGGTGCTAAAAGTCACCAACAGAGGGGCCTTCAGAATATTTTCTAGACGGGAGGGACGCAGAGGCTTTCTTGTACCCATTCCAGTGTGAACCTGGGGCAGAATGTTGTGACATCACAACATTCTGAAGGGGGTGTGGCCACCACAGGGAGAGGTGGGAAAGTCTTTTGCCCTGTCCCTTTCCAAAGTGACCATGCTCCTTGCTGAATGGTGTTCCAAAGAGGTGGGGCTACTTGAAGTCCCTGTGGGAACTGGCCCCCCTTGCCCTCCTAACACAATTTTTGTTTTCACACCAAGTGCAAAATTCCTGTTCCTACTGTGATTAATTTTTTCCCCCTTTAAATATTTTCATAACGTATGGTAGCTCATTTTCTTTTCTCTTTCTCCTTCCTATTTGTCTCATCAAAGCACAACGGTGGGGTGGTTTCTGTGTTTCCTTTTAGCAACTGCCAGTGTCCTTATGATCATAGAAACTTGGTGCTGTTTGAAAAGAATGACAGATATCTGTACAACTGAAAGTTTCAAAGAGATAAATGAAATTTATACCATTCATTTTCTGTTTCTGTACATATTATTATTAAAACCAATAAACATAAACGGTGGAAGCCCCAATCAGGGGTGGTTGTGCTACTGGCTGTACAAAGACCTAACAGAAAGCCAGTCCTTGCCCTAAAACGCTTGTGGTCACAAACATATTTTCTCCTTTGCCAGCTGGTGGAAAATGCCGGACTGAAAAACAGCTGTGGCACCAGCTTTCAACATGGGTATGAGAAGCCCCACAAGTTACGTTTTTTGCTTCCCCACTGCCCTGTATGTTCCATCACTTCTTATCCTCCGCACTATCATCTCACGCTTCCTGGATTCTCCTCTCCAGTTTTCCAACTTCAACTTAAATTTTTGAAGCTCCTCCAGTTTCAGTTTTGAATCTTAGTTTTGGATTGGTCCATTATAAGGGTGGGAGTGAGTTAAGAAATCTGAGGAAAAAAAGACAATGTATTTAAGATGATACCTTTTATTGCGCCGAATGAATATATTGATAGATTTACTGGATCTGTTTTTTTTAGCTGATTCTTCTTTGTCCTGGATGCTATCAAATGCCAGGGTTGCTTGCAGTAGAGCCATGCAGCAGGGAGAAATTGGGCGTGATGGCCATGGCCAATTGGTCCCTTTGGGCCTGGTTTAGTTTAGAAGCCTTATCAGCCCAAACCTCTTGGACTTGGGTCAGGTTGGGCTCCTTGTGGGCAAGAGGCCCAACCCCTTGGAGCATGGCTTTCCCCCAGGTCAAGGGTTTATACTGGCTACAGCTTCCTCCAAGACTATTTGCATTAAAGTGACAGACCTTGAATTCTCCAGGAGGGGAAAAGGGGAGAGAAAAAGGAGGAAAAACAATAATCTGATTACAATGGACGTTGGCAGGGAGTTTGTGATTTGGATGTGAGGATGAAACATACTGGCAAAGTGTGCATTGTAGCTAGGGTGTCCACTGATATATCACCATCATCTAGGCCTCAAAAGCCTGAACCTATTAACTCAAAATTCCAGGCAACAACACTCACACACAGACACTCTTACATAGACACACATACATAGACACACATACACACACACACACACTCACTGTGTTACACACAGTCTCTGATCTCACACACACAGACAGACACACTCTTGCATAGACATACATACATAGAGATACACACACACACACACACACACTTTAATACAGGCACACACACACACACACACTTGCATAAAGGCACACACACAGTCAGTCTTACACATAGGCCCTTTTCACACAGACACTTTAACACTGATAAAATGGGTGTTACATTTTATTATACATGTTGCAGGGCTGCAGCTGTGCTCTATGGGTGCCCTGCAACATGTATAATAAAATGTAACACCCATTTTATCAGTGTTAAGAGTGTCTGTGTGAAAAGAGCTATACTCTCTGATTTCTTTCACACACATAGAAAGACACACACTCTTTCTCTCACGGACACACATATATAGACAGACACACACTTTCACTCACTCACGTACACACACACACATACCCTGTCCTACACACTTTCTGATCTCTCACACTGACACAGTCCTTTTCACATAGACTCTCATACATAGGCAAACACACACTCACTCTGACACATGCAAACACACTCTTACACACACACTCGCTCTGATCTCTCTCACATACATAGACACTCTCTCTCTCTCTCTCTCTCTCTCTCTCACACACACACACACACACACACACACTTGCTCTCTCTCTCTCTCTCACACACACACACACTTCTTTGGCTTGGCGAGCCAGCAGCAAGTTCTTCTTTGAGTGGCTCCTCCCATTCTCGCAACACCAAGTGGTGAGAATGGTCGGAGCTATCTCAAAGAACAGAAGGCTGCAACCTTGTAAACAAGGTTCTTTAGATGGCTCTGAATGTGAGAATGGTTTGACCCATCCCGAAGAACCTTGTTTACAAGGTAGCAACCTTCTGATCTACAAGGTTGGTTGATGAGCAGTGCTGCAGCGATCGGAGGTAGGTAACAGGGCCCAGGGCACCCTGGCAGGAAGGTGGAGGGGGTGATGGAAGTCCCTCTCCCTCTACCGAGACTGCTTCTGAGAGCGGGGGCAGGGAAGCAATTGATTTTTTAAAGTTACAGCAGCGCTTAGCTTTACAGCAGTGCTTAGCTGCTGTCTGAGGGGCAGTGCATGAGCGCAGCCGGGGACAGAGAGAAAATTCCAGACAGCACATGGCCCGGTTCCTGTCCCATCCTGGACAGCCCAAATTGTCAGAAAAAGTGGGTTGGCCAGGATAAATCCAGACAAATGACCACCCTAATTGTGGCCTCCACTGACTGGCTCTCCAGAAGATAACAGCCCACATCCACATCCAACTAACAGTGTTACTTCTTTTGCTCAAGAGACCCATGGAGCAGTATTTGAAGGTTCAAATCCACCCGATGAGCCACGACGCAAGAATTTGTTATGGAGTCATTCCCCAACAATTCCTTCTCCCTCACAGGCATTCGTACTTTTAATGCTGTAAAATATGTTGGAGACAAAAGGTGGGAGAATCATTACAAGAGAGGCTAAAGAGAGGTCTCTTTATCTGCCCCACCGGGTTCAGCAGGGTGGGCTTGTAGTTGTAGGAGCAGGCCCACAGGTTAGTGGAGCTTCACCACTTGCTCGCCTGTCCTGGGGTAGAGAGGGTTAATCCCCAGTGCTCAGGGAGAAAAGAGCAGGGGACCAGAAGTGGCTGGGTCACATGATCTAGGCTGGTGCTATACAGTGAGAGTAAGCCCAGCCAGAGAAGAGAGTTAGCTTGGTGACAGCAGGGTGAAGTGCTCTGATGCTGGCTTGGAGCCACCCTCTTCGGAAGGTAGGAGGGAAGCCTGCCCCTGCCCTTGCCCAAGGGAAAGTGATTCAGAAAGGTCCTGGAGGACAGGGCCTTAGGCCAGCAGGTAAGCCTTTAAGAACCTCAGGAGCTGCTAGGGGCCCATAGTCAAGGTGGGGCAAACCCCTTGTGCCTGGGTTGGGTAGAAGAGCTGGTGACCCGCCGAGACTAGAGGGTACACAGTATACCAGCAAGGCTCAAGGTGGGGCCTGAGGGAAGCCCAGTGATGAGGCTGACGAGTTCTACCTGCGTACTCTGAGAGCTTGACCAAGGGCTGGGCCTAGTGTGGAAGGCAAGCAATTGCAGAGGGGAGCAGGGGATGATAGCCAGTTCAGTCCCCAGTGGACAGGGCTACAGGGCAAACCCAGAACCATCCAGGGAGCCAGTTAAGTGGGCCCAAGGCAAAGAGGATTATCCAGGGCAGTGGGGCTTAGTGGCAAAGCCAGACCAAAATAGGAATAGGCACTGGCAGGGATCCACAGTGAGATGAGGCCAAAGGTCTGAAAGAATGAGTAGGCCTCAAAACCCCAAGGTGGAATAGGGAAGAATTGAAATGTAGGCCCAATCTCCAGCCCTAGAAAGACGGGGCCAACTGCTAGGGGGTGGTAGGTAGGCAAACCCTAGGAAGCTAGTGACTAGGAACCCTCAAGGCACCAGGACCTAGCTGAAGGTCTGAAATATGATCTGGGGTATCTTGAGGAAGATGTCCTACCCACCCAGGACTCATAACTGCCACAGCCCCAAAGCAGCAAGACCATCCCTCCAGATGGGAGACCATGGACTGTGTCAGAACTATGCTCAGGCAGAGGCCAGAACACTAGGGATGTGCGAACAGATTGCGGTTCGGTCATTCAGTTCGGTCCGGTTCGGTCCAGTCGTTCGGTTCAGTCGCCGAGTTTGGGTTCAGTCGTTCGGTTCGGTAGAGTTCGGTTCGGTCGTTCGGAAAAAGGTATCGCGAGATTCCATGATTGTGCCGGAAACCGGAAATTTGAGTGAATGCAGAGCTTGTGTGGGTGAGAGCATGTGGGGTCAAGGTGGTGCTCCCGGAGCCGGTGGTGGAGGAGTAGGAAGAAGAGGTTCCTCCTGCCGCTGCTGGACCTTTGGTGGTGGAGGAAGAGTAAGAGCTGGCAGGTACAGGAGGTGCTGCCATTGCTGCCAGGTTTGTAAACTTTTTTTTTACTTTGAGGAGAAGAAGAATACTATCCTTTAGAGCAAGCTCACTGGTGTGCGGGTGGGTGTGTGGGTGGTGGGCAGTCAGGCCCAAACAGTGGGCATCAGCGGGTGGCAGCAGATGTCTGCCACAGAGAGAGAGGGTACTGTAGTGTGAGTGGCTCTTCCAGCAGTCAGGCATGAGCACGAGCACTCCCACCCAAACATGTGCTAGGCTAGCAAGGGTCTCCACTCTCCAGTTGCCATCCCTATGCATCCCCAAATAAGGGCAGGATTTGCACGTGCCAGCCAGGATCTTTCCAGTTGCCATCCAAAACATGTATGCGCACCCACCTCCACCCACTCATGGAGCAATTGCGAAGCCAGTGGTCTGAGGAGAAAAGGGATGGTGATTGGGCAGGCTGGCTGCTACTCCGAGTCTCTCTACCTTGTTAAATGCAGGAGAGGGTATTGGGGTGGGAATTGCGGATCTTCCGGTATCCGATACTGCTAGTATTTGGTGTACCGGCAGTATTGGCTTAAACCCGGTAATCCAGCCCATTTACCAGATTCCCTCATACTGTATTTTCTACATTGCGGCCATTCAAATGAATGGCCGCAATGTAAAACAAAACACCAAAAAACTCCCCACTTTACTTTCCCTCCCCAGTCCAGGCTGCGCGGGTGGAAGGGGGGACACCCCCCACCCACACTGCCCAGCCTGGCTTTAAAAAAAAATTCCCCCCCGAAGTCCCTGCTAGTGCGGACTCTGGGCCGCCGCCGGCGACCCGGAACCCGCACCAGCAGGTACGATCCATGGGGTGGGGGTGGTTTAACACCCCCTCACCCCAGGGATCAGATCACCCTACCTACCTCCCCACCCAGGGATCACCTACCTTGCGCTCCGGGCGGTGGCGGTCCGACTCCGGTGGCTTCAGCGCTGGCTGTGGCTGCCAGCTTCAGCGTTACTAGGCCTTCTGGAGAAACCCAGAAGTTCACCGGAAGGCCTAATAGCGCTGAAGCCGGCAGCCACAGCCAGTGCTGAAGCCGCCGGAGTCGGACTGCCGCTGCCGCCCGGAGCGCAAGGTAGGCGATCCCTGCGTGGGGAGGTAGGGTGATCCCTGGGGTGGGGTGTGTGTTAAACCACCCCCTACCCCAGGGATGACCCTAGTACCTGCTGGTGCAGGCTCCGGGTCGGCGGCGGTGGCCTGGAGCCTGCACTAGCAGGAACTTGGGGGGAATTATTTTTTTTTAAAGCCAGGCTGGGCAGGGTGGGTGGGGGTGCCCCCCTTCCACCCGCACAGTCTGGGAAGGGGAGGGGGGAGGTTTTTTGTGTTTTTTTCCATTGATTTCAATGGGGACAGTTCCTCATTGAAATCAATGGAACAAATCCGGTACCGGTAAACCAGTACACAAATCCATCAATCCGGTTTTTAAAAATCCGGTAACTGGTAAATGCGGTAGCCGGTATTTGACCCGATGTCCCACCCCTAAGAAGAACAGTTGCTATTTGTCAACCTTGGGACAGCAGCAGGAGCCTCGCCAGCAGCGCCATCAGTCCACCATGAAGGAGCTGCCAAGGCCAACAGCAGTTGCCAAGGCCGTCGGCAGCAGGGTGGCATGGCTTTCAAGAGAAAGCCAAGTTTTGGCCGAAATGATTGCGCTGGATGGGAAGCCCTTCTGAACTGTAGAGGACAAGGGCTTCCAGCGACTGATTGGGTTCCTGGCCCCCCAGTTTAATCTGCCGTCCTGCACCACCCTCAGTTGGACTGCGGTGCCAGACCTTTACACGGCTTTGAAGGAGTGGGTGAGGGAGCAGCTGGCAAGGGCTGGAGGGCCACCATCCACTTTACAAGAGACCTGTGGTCAAGTAGGAATGCACAGTATGCCTACCTGGCAGTGACTGCACACTGGTGGCAGGACCCAGAGGCAGCGCTTGGCAGTGGCAGGAGGGGTCCCGAAGCAGGGTATAGGTGGGCTGTGCTTCAGGCACAAGTCATGGATAGCCCCCACATTGGCAGGAACATCAAGGCAGCCCTGTCCACCATGGTGAGGGTGTGGGTTAGGCCAGGTTTCATCAAGGGGTGTGTGGTGATGGACAATGCCGCAAATGTACTAAAGGCAGTCCATGAGGGGGACTTCACCAGCATCCCTTGCCCACACACACCCTTTACCTAGTGGTCAGGGATGCTCTGGGCTTGGGGGATAAGGGGATTGAGGAAGGCACCCATAGGGTAGGGGAGGAAGCTGGCAGGGTTCTTCAACCGGAACGTGAAGGGCAGTGAGCTCCTCCAGGAGAAGCAAGGCTCCCCAGGGCACCAGCTGGTCCAGGATGTGACCACACGGTGGAATTCCACCTTCCTGATGCTCGAGCGGCTTCTTGAGCAGAAAGCCGCCTTGCATCAGGTTCCACTGGAGACGGACTGCGGAGCATCGGAAGGGTTTAATGGGGCGGAATGGGAGCTCCTGACTCAAACGGTCTTTGTCCTGAGACCGTTCCTGGCCATGAAGGAGACCGTGAGCAGCTCCACCGCCACCCTCAGCCAGGTGAGTCCTCTGGTCCGGAGTCTGCAGAGGAGGCTGGACGGGGTATAGCATGGAGACTTCACTTGTCGCCTTGATCGATGATCTATGCTTGGAGTTTGATAAAGGGAACAGTGCCCTGTTAGTCCTGTTAGACCTTTCAGTGGCCGTCAGTACAGTTTATCATTAAGTGTTGTTGACACGACTGCAGGACCTGACAGGGGTTTGTGGGACTGCTCTTGAGTGGTTCCATTCATTCCTGTCAGGGAGGACCCAGTGGCCGGTGATGAGAGATTGCTCATCTTCCCCTCAGAACCATCCCTGTGGTGTCCCATGGGGTTCCATCTAGTCTCCCCTCTTGTTCAGTGTGTATCTGTGGGTACTGGGTGAGATCATTTGGAGGTTTGGAGTGAAGTGCCATACAGTATGCAGTTGACACCCAGCTCTACCTCTCCTTTTCAGCCGACCCAGGTCCTTCAGTCTTGGTGCTTACCAATACCTGGCTGCTGTTGGAGACTGGATGAGGGTGAGCTGATTTAAGTTGAATCCAAACAAGAGTGAAATAATGATGGCCAGGTTGGCTAACCTTGTGACTTGGAGGCAATTGGGAATCCTGTCATTGACAGGATCAGGCTCCCTCTGGTTACTCAGGTTTGCAGCCTTGGAGTGCTTCTGGACCCCTTGTTATGCCTGAAACATCAGGTTGTGGCTGCTGCGGCAGAGGCCAGGCGTGCTTTTCACTAACTTCATCAGGTAAGAATGATGCATCCCTTTCTACTTCAGATGTGGCCACCATCATCCATGCCTTCATAACCTCGAGGCTAGACTACTGCAATGCGCCCTATGTGGGGCTGCCCTGGATGACTATTCAGAAGCTGCAGCTGGTGAAGAATGTGGCGGCCTGTCTCCTTTCAGGGTTGGGTTGCTGTGAGCACATTACACCAGTGCTTTACAGTCTGCACTGGCTACCTATAGTTTTCTGGGCACAATTCAAGACACTGTTTTTGACCTTTAAAGCCCTAAATGGCCTGGGTCCTACATATCTGAAGGACTGCCTTTCCTACCATGCTCCACCATGACCCTTGCAGTTGCCTTCACTCTGCAGCTCCTCGGTACCTCTCCTCTCTTATATTCCTCTATGCCCCTACTTGTGACCTCCGTACATCGGGCAAGATGTTCTTATCTGTGTCCTTCTCCTCCATCACCAACATCTGACTCTGCGCTTTCCATCTTGTTGCACTGTATGCTTGGAAAAAACATCTTGAGGTGGTGCATCAGGCTGCCTCCCTGTCCATATTTAAGTCCCTCCTAAAGGCCCACTTCTTTGATAATGCTTTTAAAATCATGAACCCAGTCCCTATCTACACTGTAGCCTTGTTGATTTCAACCATGCTAATGGGAATAAATAAACTTACTGAATATCTGCATCCTGTAGTCCATTATTTATAGGAAGACTCTTATTTGTAGTTGTCTATGTCTTGATTAGATTGTAAGCTCCATGGAGCAGGAACTGTCTTTCTGTTGTGTGTATCTGTACAGCGCTATGTACGACTAGTAGCACTATAGAAATGATAAGTAGTAGTAGTTGGTTGGGAGCGTGCTATTGTGGGTTCCACATGCCAATCTCGTTCATATGATGGTGGCCTGCAGAGAGGCATTCTTGGTTGCTACCCCATTATTGTGGAATTCTCTTCCCTCAAAGGTCTTTCAGAGCCCTAGTCTAAAGCATTTCTTTTTGGCAAAGCATTTGGCGAGTAGGAATAGGGATTGGGGTGGGTGGGGATAGGCATGAGGGTAAATTGTTTAAAGGGATTTTAATGCATTTTAATGTATTTTGTGTTTTAATATTGTAAGTCACTCTGAGCCTTTGGGAAGGGTGGGGTAAACATTTTAATACGTAAATAAACAAAATAAGTTATTGAGTGAAAGGTAGTGTGGGTGTACCAATGCTTTTAGGCACTGATGTTTTCACATTGGTCCACATCAGTCATCCTTATTGACAGATGTCAGGGATGCCCCTCACTGATTAATCTTGGGGTTGCCAGTCCTAATTGTGCCACTATCAGGAGCCGATGCTCATGAAACTGGCTTAAAAATCATGGGATAAAAAATCTTGAGATTTTTGTTTTTGAGCTGTTAAGGCAAATGCAGCAGTCATGTTGTCAAATGTTTCATCACTTACTACCAGGAGGTCTACTAACATACTGGGATCTTTAAAAATTGAAGTTAAGATTCTCAAGATTTTGGCTATGGAAGAAAAGAAGAGGTTGCAATGCAGAGACTGTCTCCCACATGGTATTCTTGTCAGGAAGAGTTTGTGCTTTGCAGTGCTGGTTGCTGAGATTCCTGGGGGCAACTGTGATTCAGCTGCCAAGACTTGGATGCAATGAAGGAAGACACAGGACCATTAAGCCTGTGCAGGGTCCAGGACCAGTTTTCAGGAAGGTCTGGAGGGAGATGGTGTATGGCCGGGTCTGGAGAATCAGGAACTGACACATGGGCCAAGAAGCAGGACAGATAGGCATTAGGCAAGTGGTGGGCAGGCAGACAGGCACTTTGGATGTGATGGGTGATAGGAATATCTGGTGTCTCAGACTCCAGACTGGGGCACAAAAGTACAATTAAAAAATAACTCCTTCAGTTACAGGACAAGCATGAATGTGTGAAACAAATAATTAGTCATTATTTGCCAGTAGGGATTTGCACAGTAACTCTTTTGTTTTTGTTATTAATTTTGTTTTTATTATTAAAATGTCATTCATTTTTGTTATATTCCATTAGTCTTTGTTTCGTTTTCTATTTTACTTTTGTTTTTGATTTCTATTGGTTTAAATGGAAAACGCATGCTGGGTTGTAATTTTTTTCATTTTTCATCCAATTTTGATGAACCTTGGTAGATTGTACCTACAATGGAGGGCATTATGTGTGCCAAATTGCAAAATGAATGGTTAAAGGTATCCGATTTTATAAGTAGTTGGAAGTTGTTATTTTACAAAATTCTGTGTACACATTCCTGGCTTTAATGTCTTTGTCTCTCATCTGATTTAGATGAAACCTGGCAAGATTATACCCCTCCACAAGGGTACTATCTCTGCCAAATTTCAAAAGAATTGGGTAAAGAGTACCAAAGTTGTAAGCGATTTACCTTTAAATGCATTTCTGGATGTAGCATCTTTGTATTCCAGTCAGTTTACATGAAAATTGGAGGGCTTCTATTGAAAACCTTTAGGAGCATCTATGTCAAATATCAAAATAATCTGGAAAAGGGTCCCAAAATTATACGCCTGCACAGTATCTGGAGAGTATGAGCCTATGCCAGGGATTCTCTTATGTTTGCCACTGTGGTACAAGATGTGTTTGTGATGCCAATTGGCCATCAGAAATGCCATCCATATATCATTCTGTGCTGTGACTACCACAAACCCTCTCCCTCACTTGTTACTGGGAAGTTGGAAGCATCTGCTTAGGAAAGAGCCAACAGGGGATTCTCTAATGTCCTCTGTCACAGTGCTGCAGGATGTGATTGTAATGACAACTGGCCAGCCTGAATGTGTGAATTATGTCACCTAATTGATGGGATGCTTCCCTCTGCCCTCTGTCTTGCTTCCTGAAGTTCTAGTTATGTCCCTTCTATGCCCGCCTCAGAGCCACCCAGGATTGGTCCTGGAAAGCTGGAAGCATGCAGGCAATCACATCTCTGTCCCAGCCAGGGTGTCTTTGAAATGTTGAGCCAATTGGTCAGAGGATATATCTGTCACCTCTGCTGTTTGACACAGGCTTCAGTCTGGGTGGGTACCCCAGGTGCATGGGGGTGTCCATCAACTTGCAGAGAATGCCCCAGGAGGGGGCAGGAGGATGTTGGGCAGCACCTCAGGTGTGTGGGGATTGGATTTATGTAGCTATTTGAACTCTTGCAGTGAGCTCTAGCAAACACACGCACAAATCCTGCCAGCAAAGTCTGAGAAAATGCTCTGAATCAAAGCCAGAACTAACCACAGACAAAGAGTAGGTCCAAAGAACAGCAGCTTATATCTACCCTCTATGCCCGCCTTGAAGCCACCACTGGTTGGTCCTCCTGTAAAGGTAGAAGCATGCAATAATTGGTCATTGAATGTGTCTGTCAGTCTGTTGGGCTGCCCCCCTCTCTTCTACAGACCCCCCCTCCCCCGGCCATGCCTGTCTCTGAATGGCACTGCATGTGCTCTTTACCTGAACAATGAAAGTCTTCAAGCAGGAATCTTCAATTGCTTATAAAATTTGGACTCTCTATCAAATCTTTCTGATGTTTGGCAGAGATGATCCTGATGATCTGAGATACAATCATGCCAAATTTCATGTAAAATGGATGGAATACAAAGACATTACAGCCAGAAATGCATTTATTTATTTATTTATTTATTTATTTAAAATTCTTGCTACCCCACCCCTCCTGCCACAGGCAGCTCGGAGTGGCTTACAATCAATGTACAAGTAAATCGCTCATACCATAAGGACCCTTTATCCAATCCTTCTGAAATTTGGCAGAGATAGTAATATTGGGGAGAGGTATAATCTTACTAGGTTACATCCAAATCAGATGGGAGACAAAGATGTTACAGCCACAAATTTGTATGCAGATTTTTGTAAAAGAACAAATTACAACTGATTATAAAATTGGATCCCTTTATACAAAAACTTGGCATACATAATGCCCTCCATTGGGGGTACAATCCTGCCAAGTGTCATCAAAATCAGTTGATGAAGAACTTACAGCCAAAGATGTGTTTTTCTGTTTTTTCCTATTACTTCGTAATAACAAAACAATTTTTTTCATTTTTTTCATTATTGTGTTCTTCCATTTTTGTTATTCAATAATGAAAAGGAAAAATCCCTATTTTGTTTTTGTTATTATAATAACAAAACAAAATGCACACCCATACTTGCCAGTAGAAAACCACAGCTGTGGCACTTGTGGTAGGCTGTGCCGATCCAGGATTGACCTTTTTAGTCATTTTGTCGGTGACACCTGCTGACGTGGTGGATGTGCTTGGGGCGGTTCAAGCCACTTCTTGTGAATTAGATCTGTGCCCGTCCTGGCTAGTTAAGAGCTGCCGGGAGACAATGGGGCCATAGCTGGCCGGGGTGGTCAATGCTTCCCTGCAGGAGGGCAGAGTGCCGGGCTGCCTCAAGGAGGCGGTGGTGCGGCCTCTGCTCAAGAAACCATCACTTGATGCTGACTCCCCTGACAGCTATCGGCCTGTCTCTAACCTTCCCTTTTTAGGGAAGGTTATTGAATGGGTAGTGGCTCAGCAGCTCCAGGGTCATTTTGACCGCATGGTTATCTTGATCCTTCTCAATTTGGCTTTCGTCCGGGTCATGGTACTGAGACAGCATTTGTGGCTTTAGTAGATGATCTCCACCGTGAAAAGTACCAGGGTCACTCGACCCTATTGATCCTGTTAGATCTCGGCTGAATTTGATACCGTTAACCATGAAATGCGCTTGCAGGATAGTGCGGGGGTGGGCGGGATCATTCTTGAATGGTTCCACTCATTCCTGACCAGGAGAACTCAGCGGGTGGTATTCAGTGACTGTTTTTCATCATACCGAGACCTCTCATGTGGGGTCCCACAGGATTGTGCCTTGTCCCCTCTCCTGTTCAACGTGTATATGCAGCCACTCGGTGAGGTGATCAGGGGGTTCGGGGTCCAGTGTCATCAGTATGCGGGGTGCTCCTCGATGCGCAGCTCCGCCTAGATCTCCAGGTGGAGGCTGTGGGGAGGAGTGCTTTCCACCAGTTACATCTGATGTGGCGGCTTCGGCCGCTGATTTCGGTTCTGGACCTGACCACGATCATCGATGCTTTTATTATCTCTCAGTTAGACTACTGTAATGCACTCTACATGGGGCTACCTATGGTGATGGCTTGGAAGCTGCAGGTGGTGCAGAATGCGGTGGCCTGACTCTTGGTGGGGCTGGGTCACCGGGAGCACATTACACCGGTGCTCCGATCTCTGCACTGGCTGCCAGTAGTCTTCTGAGCTCGATTCAAAGTGTTGGTTTTGACCTATAAAGCCTTACACGGTGTGGACCCTGCCTACTTGCGAGATCGCCTCACTCCCTGAGTTGTAGACTGGCCCCTGCGGTCATCCAGGGCTGCCATGCTGGAGGTCCTTCAGGTTTCCCAGGGGGCCACGTGGGATAGGACGTTCTTGGTGGCTGTGCAGCGTCTCTGGAATTCTCTCCCGGTGGAGGCCCATCTGGCCCCAGACTTCCCGACCTTTCGCAGGAATTGTAAGACCTGGCTGTTCTGTCAGGTGTTTGGTGAGGGAGAGGGGTGATGGGTTGGATGGGGGTGGGGGATTGGGGAGGGTGGAGTTTTTTTCCCCCCCTGGGTTTTTTCTATTGTTATTGGAGGAAATGTACTCTAAGCAAACCCAAGTAATCTAAGGGATGCTGGTTTTTCCATCGTCTTACAAAGACAGATGAATGCCAATACAGGGGTTTAAGTATTACTGACTGACTAGTCATCCAAAAGAATTGTTGCTGTTGACAGTAAATTGTTCCTGCATTTGTTTACTTCTATAAGAATAACATCAAATGGAATAGGAACTAAAACAGACTGTACCTGCTGCAATGACTGCATTGACTCAAATCCCTGAAAGTTTCTGCAATGGCTATGATTGGCCCTTGTATTTTCATTTATTCTGCCTTCTGATTTTGGGTTGCACAATGGCATGATTCACAGTTTCAGGCTGATGCAAAAAGTTATTAAAATGGATGTTTTCCATTGAGGTAGAAAAACCCATATTTCTGTTTGCCCTGTGATAACTCCCCGCCATCTTAGAAATATTAAAAGCCTATAATTCTGTTTGACCTGTAGTTACTTCGCCATGTTAAAAATGTTTGCTTTGCCCTTCAAACAAGACAGGCTCTATTCCTCTTCACATAGATAAGCCACTGCTTCAAGATTACTCTTGCACAGAGGGAAAGTTCAACTTGCCCAAAAATGTAGCTAGCTTCAGTTCAGAAGAGAACCTCCCTTTTACCCTTCGTTCCCACTGTTATCTCATCCCCAACCTGAACTTAGAAGTAAACTGTCCTTTCTCAAAACAATTACTTTGAATGTTGTTTTGTCATCTACTTCTCTGCGCAGAAGTGACAAACCATGAAAGGGCCTTCCGCCTAAGGATTTCTCCTCTCTTCCCACTCCCACCCCTCTCCCTCCTCCCCCTCCTTCTCTCATGTCCTCC
Organism: Sphenodon punctatus; assembly: GCA_003113815.1. Taxonomy (NCBI): domain Eukaryota; kingdom Metazoa; phylum Chordata; class Lepidosauria; order Sphenodontia; family Sphenodontidae; genus Sphenodon; species Sphenodon punctatus. Next base: position 1,949,483 of record QEPC01007501.1, on the reverse strand, counting down.
TTCTCCCCTGCCTCCCTTAAGGAAATCTCCTCTCTGCTCTCCTCCTCCAACCCTTCCACTTGCCCCCTTGATCCCATTCCTTCCCGCCTCCTCACCTCCATTACTCCCACTGTCGCCCCTTCCTTCCTGCACATCATCAACCTCTCCCTCTCTACTGGCTCTTTCCCTTCTGCCTTCAAACATGCCACAGTCTCTCCTATTCTCAAAAAGTCCACTCTTGACCCCTCTGACCCTTCTAGCTATCGTCCTGTCTCACTCCTTCCTTTTGCTTCCAAGCTGCTTGAACGTGTTGTCTACTCCCGCTGCCTTGACTTCCTATCCTCCAACTCCTCCCTTGACCCCCTCCAATCTGGCTTCCGCCCCCTTCATTCTACTGAAACTGCTCTCGCTAAGATCACCAACGATCTTCTGGTGGCTAAATCTAAACGTCTCTATTCCATTCTTGTCCTCCTTGATCTCTCTGCTGCCTTCGATACTGTTGACCACTCACTCTTGCTGGATTCCCTTCACTCCCTTGGCTTTTGTGGCTCTGTCCATAACTGGTTCTCCTCCTACCTCTCTGACCGCTCCTTTAATGTGTCTCTCTCCAACTCCGCCTCCTCCTCCTTCCCCCTCTCAGTTGGTGTTCCTCAAGGCTCTGTTCTTGGCCCTCTCCTCTTCTCGATCTATACCTCATCCTTAGGCAAACTCATTGCCTCCCATGGCTTCCAATACCACCTCTATGCTGATGACACTCAACTCTATCTCTCTACTCCCTCTCTCTCTCCCTCTGTTCAAGCTCGTCTCATCAACTGTCTCTCTGACATCTCTACCTGGATGTCTCAACGTCAACTCAAACTCAACATGGCTAAAACTGAACTCCTTATCTTCCCCCCTCATCCTTCCTCTCCTTCCTCACTGTCAATAACTATTGATGGAGTCACCATCCTGCCTGTCCCCCAAGCCCGTAGCCTAGGCTTCATCTTTGACTCAGCCCTTTCTTTTAAACCCTACATTGACTCTGTTGCTAAATCCTGTCGCTTCTCCCTCCATAACATTGCTAAGATTCGCCCTTTTCTCTCTGTCTCGTCTGCCAAAACTCTTGTTCATGCTCTGGTCATCTCTCGCCTCGATTACTGTAACCTCCTTCTCACTGGCCTTCCCCGGTCTCACCTTTCTCCCCTCATCTCTGTCCAAAACTCTGCTGCCAGGGTCATCTACCTCGCCAGTCGCTTCGACCATGTGCAGCCCCTCCTCTCTTCGCTTCACTGGCTTCCCCTTCCTGAACGAATCCTGCACAAGCTCCTAGTCTTCACCTATAAAGCTCTTCACAACCTTGCTCCCCCCTACCTCTCTGCACTTATCGCCCTCCATACTCCAGCCCGTGCACTTCGCTCCTCCTCTGTCCCTTCTCTCACCCTTCCACGCCTTCCCTGCTCCCCTAAGCGCCTTCGTCCCTTCTCACTTGCTGCCCCCCATGCCTGGAACTCCCTCCCTGTCCACATCCGCCTTGCCCCCTCCCTTCATACCTTCAAATCTCTCCTTAAAACTCACCTCTTTCGCTCTGCTCTGTCTGACTCTTTATCCTGCTGAGCCACTATTCCTATACCTACGATCGGTTTACCCTTATCCTTGCAACATGGACCTGCCTGCTGTCATTCTCATTGTAACCAAGCCAAGTACGTGCACTTGAGACCTCGCATCTTCATGAATGTTAGACCCCTTGTCTCTCCCTCTGTTCCCCTTCCTAAGTCTCTCCCCCAGCTCCTGTCTCTCAGATTGTAAGCCCTAGGGGCAGGGACCGTGTCTATTTTATTACTTTGTAAAGTGCCAGGTACACTGCTGGTGCTATATAAATGTTTGTTAATAATAATAATAATATAAAAAATGTACTGCCCTCACAGGGGGGTGCTCGGGATCTAATGATCCTGGAGACCCACAACGCGTTGTGTTTATCTGCTGAATAAAGAACTCTGCTGTTTATATCTGCTGGCAGCCTCCTCGTCTTACTATGTTACCCACGAAAATCCACGACACCATCAGTTACTAAAGAACACATTGGTGGTTCACACTACACACACACACACGCACACACACACACACACTTTTGGATTCCAAATTTTGCAGATTGTAATTCATGTGAGTCCAGTCCCAGTTCCTAATTCTAAGATTGTCCTAAAGGTGAATGAGTTAAACAAATATACTACTCGGGAACCTTAGCAAGAGTCAAAACAACACGTAAAATCAGTTGCATTAAGTGGTTTTGCTGCTTCCTTAGCAAACCATCCAAAGTTCGGTCTTTGCTTCAAATAAGTACCAGGACTGAAGGATAGACATCATCAGTTATAACAGACTGAGGGAATCAAGAAAAACTCATACTAAGCCTACCCTACCAATTCTGGGGACCAATGCAAGATTATTTGCTGCAGTTGTACAGTATATTAGGGAGATATTCAGACTAATTTATTCCTTTATTCAATTGCATCCCATACTCCTAGCTTTAAACCCTAGAATGACCCTAACCAATTACTGCCTTTCTCAAGTAGAAGGGGAGGATGTTTTAAATCAGATTTCTTAACTTGGGACTAAAGAATGATGAAACATCAGCATGATACTGGTTGCTGAATACCATCGGGACCTTTAGGGCAAGAAGCTTCAATAGTGCTTTTTAACAACAGAGACAAAGGATACCCCAATATAATTCTTAGAGATCTTCCTAGTTTATAGCTCAAAGATTACAGACAAATGATGAAAAGGCCATTAGTTAGGTTGTCAATAGTTTTTTCTTACAAGAAATGATTGATTAACATTGTAGTTGGGAACACTGACTAGTGACAGAGGGTATTTTCAGACATGCTGGGCCGTTTGGCCCACCACGTTGAATCCTGGACCAGGATCCATCTCGGATCCCGGTCTGTGATGAGGCCATATGTCCTTTAGACGTGCTGGCCCCATCCCTGTAGGGAATCAGGGAGGGGGCGGGTAGTGCCATGTGATGTGTGGCCGCATGGCCCCACCCCTCTGCGCTCCCTTGGCCACCCACCCTCAGGGAGATAGGTGGGCGCAGAGGCCAATGAGGCTGCTGGGCCTGATCCCTACCTGTGGCCTGGACCACGATCCGGAATGGGGCAAGGTAACTGAAGTTACTTTTGCCCCTTTTCTGATCATGGTAAATTTAACCACGGTTCTGGCCCTGAGGTCAGCCTCAGAGCTGGAACCATGGTTAGCTTTGAACCCCGCCAGGGATTCACCATGGTGAACATCTGGCGGGACTCAAACAGACGTGCTGTGCCGCCCATCACAGCCACCCCATGGAATCCACTGTGGTTCAGTGGGGTTGACTGTGGTGGCGTCACATCTGAAAATACCCAGAGTCAGAAATTCCAGGTTCCATCTACGCTCAGCATCAGACAGGATAAATTCCACTCAATTAATTGTGTGACTCAATCAATAACTTTGTATGCTAGTTCAACCTTCCGTTAAACTGGTGTAATATTTATCACATTCCAAGAGTGGTATGAGAGTTAACTCATTACTGTTTGCAAATGGTTCCATGATCCTCAGACCCAGTGATATGTATTGTTACAGTTTTTAGTTATTTTTGATGCATATTCAGTTTAGTATCAGTTAACCAACAAGATTGGAGGGAGGACATGAAAACCTGTCTGTGCACCAAGTTCCAGATGGCAGAATTTAGGGTTGACATCTGACCAACAACCAGCCATTTAATGCTGATCCTATACTGATCCAGGGCAGGCCTTTTCAGCTATTTGAGAAAATGTACTTTAAGAAAACCCAGGTAACACAAGGACTGCATGGCTGCTTTTAAAACCCTAACCCACGCATTTGGGGTCAGACTGACCCCACCGAGCACCAAAACATTAAAATATGGTTAATTAGTAGCTCATCAAGTTTGAGCTTTTAGGACATTGTCACCGGCAACTCTGGACATAACATACTAAAATTTCAGCCTGATACCTCTTACCATTTGTCTCCTATAACCAAAAAAGTGCAATTTTGCAAACGGACCCCAGGTTTCCATAGAGTTTTCCTATTGGGGTCGAATCAACCCCAGCCAATGCATTTCAAGAGGGGTCAAATGGACCCCAACTTAAAATAAATCAAATAAACAGTTTTCAAGAACCATTCAGATAGCAAGGGGACATGGAACTCAAGGCCACTTCAGACTGGCAGCAGCAATGAAAATTAACCCCTTCACTGCTATTATTTTGTGCCTTTGTATCATGGTTTTCCTATACGGGTCCAATGGACCGCAAGACCTGGCAAGTGCAATTATTTAAGCCTGATGTTATTCAGTGTTTTCTTTCTTTTTAGGTTTAGATTAGTTACTAATTAAATGTTTAGTGTTTGTTCAATCAATATTCTGTATTTTAAATAAAATTGACAGTTTTTATAAAGGAAAAAGACGTTTTTGGGTCATTGGTTATGTTTGGGTGAAAACAATCCCCATAAAACACTCTCTCATGTGTGTGTGTGTGTGTGTGTGTGTGTGTGCTTCCAGGGCTTAGTTTCAAGGTTTTTGACATTTTGGGATACAGACTGTATTTTGCGGTTAAAATATACCCCACCAACAATGGGCTTTCCCATAGGGGGTCCATATGTACCCCAAGACCTGGTGAGTGCAATTTTTTTTAAGTTCAATGGTAAGGGTTATAATAAGCCACCAACTAGAGGTTAAGTGTTGATAGCTGTTGCTGCCGATCAATTTAACACAGAGGACCTGATAGGTCATTATTGCTTAAAAGGAGGACATGCTGTGAATTTGATTCAACTAACTAGTTCAGTGAAAAGAATTAAATTAATCAGAACTAAACTGTAATGCACATCTGCAGTAATGAAACTCATTTATAAAATGGGCAAACCCATTTAATCCAGCCCAATGTCTAGTTTTCTACCTGCAATTTTGTGTAACTAGAGATTCATTAGCAGTTGGCGAAAACTGTAGTATTCTCTATTGCCTATTCACCTAATTAAAAGCAGCATCCCATGTGACAAGTCCAATTATTCCTTGTGAGATTACTGCCACACTCTCAGAAACTGTAACAGTGGATAAAAACAGACATGACTTTGACCCATACATCATCAGTTGGTCCAGGATTGCTCAAGGGAGTATTGGTGGCTAGCCCAAGCTGTGACCTCTGCACCATCTCTGAGGTCACAGCCTGGTCTAAGGGCTGCTCATGTGAACCAAAGTGGACCCCAGTGGGCTAGCATGTCTGTTTTGGGGTCACCATGGCTAGCCACCAAGGCTGTGCCTCATTGGCTGCCATGGTTGGTGTCCTGGCAGGGGGTGGTGCGCTGGGAACAGGCAGAGCCAGCTGCCTGCATGTTTGTTGTGCTCCCTGCCCTGCCCTGCCCAGGCCATGAGGGCAGTGGGATAGCTCCCTGGCCACAGGCATGTAAGGCCGGGGCAGCCGCTGTTTCTCATCCTCCTGTGTGAGGGACCTGTCGTGCCAGTGGCACATCTGTTTTTATCCAGTGTCTCTTGATGGCTAGAAGACATCTTCTGCTCTGACATAGTTCAACACATTTTCCAAAAATTAAATCAATACTAAAATTTGGGGGAAAGTAGGAAGTGTTTTATGCTCAGGGCTCCTGGGATTTTATATGTTGACAAATTGCAACTCTGTATAAATTGTTAATGAAAACTGGTTTACGACAATAAGGACATTGTTAGTTTTCACCAGTAAGTAGCCTTTATAACAATGCATGGTCTCTCCTTTGTTTAAAATATCAGCTAGACTTAGTACAATTCATCCAAAGTTCAGTGGTGGACTCGTGCTGCATGGAAGAGAGAAGAGTGCAATTTCAGCTCTCCAGATATGGATAAAGAAACACCGAAAATAATCAATAAGCTGAATATCATTGTATTCCATCTTTAGTTATAAAATGTAATGCTGTTTTTGTCATAACAGCCTGAGCTGATATAGAGACATGAAATGAATATCTGCTGTAAATTCTGTATACAAACAATTTGACCGCTTTGAATCATTTTCTGACCAAGTGGATACAGAGTACTAATTGTTTCCTCTCCATTTCCTCATTTAACATATTTTGCTTTGGTTCCTTCAGTCACTTCATTTTGGTCACTTTGGTGTTTAGGTACTTTGGTTCAGTTCTGAAATGTATCTAAATAAGGTGTTAATAGATGTGCAGCCAGCACACTGGCTATACATTCCGGGTGGGGGACCACCCCAGACAGAGTCAGTTCGGGGAACGGAATAAACATTCCCACAGATCAACCCAGCTGGGCGGGGGTGGGCGGGGAGGTGGGGTGACCGAAGAGATGTGAGGCTGGCTGGACCCACCTCTGCACTGTGGCTGGTGCCCGCCATGGCAGACCCCATGTTGGGGCTGGGATGGAGGCCTGAGCGCACACACTCACCCATACTGGTCTGCTTGGGCAGCCATTGGACCTGGACTGTGAGCCAGCCTGGTTCCTTCTGGGCCTACAATTCCTGGGCAGCTGCCTATCTGGTTGGGGGCTGTAGTCGACTCCCATCTGACAGCCCGCTAACAGACACGTGGGTAGGGTTATGGTCCGGGCAGGCCATAGCGGGAAGTGTCATGTTTATTAATATGCATAGTGGCTGACTCTTTATCTATTGGATGTTAGCAACACTGGTGTTTTGTTGAAGAAAGCTTTTAGAACTTAAAGTTTGGATTGTGTTATATCCTACTATCAGTCATTCATAACCTACATCCTGTTGCAGCTTCGTCAGGATGGAGAGGGCATTCTCGGTAGTGGGACCGCGGCTGTGGAACTCCCTTCCGGAGGAAGCTCGCCTGGCCCCTAGCCTGCTAACATTCCAGCGAAACTGTAAGACCTGGCTGTTCGCCCAGGCCTTTGGGAGGGAGGGTGAGTAGGGTGGGGTTTTAGTTCCCCCATCTATTTTTGGTTTTTAGTCTGCCCTGTATATTAATTATTTTTATAATATTTATGGTTGTTTTAAATTGTTTTTATTGTGTTTTATAAAAAATTGTTGGAAGCCGCCCCGAGCTGCGTGGCAGGAGGGGCGGGGTAAAAGTTTTATAAATAAATAAATAAATAAATAACCTATATGGGCATTGTGAAAAGATGTTCAAAGAGTCAGGCCAGATCACTCGGCCAAAGTCTCCCACACTCATAAAAAAAAAATCCTGCTGCTTGCAAGAAGCCTCTTGCGAATTACATCATAATCCTTGGTGTCCTAATTAAAACCTGTTACAGCCACTGTCTACAATCCTTGTCGAGAGCAAACTTTCTGCAAATCAGCAGCCCAAACTTTTTAATAAGGCCCATTCTGACTTATTAACAGTGATGCAATTCAACTGCTATTCTTGGACGAACGAACATTAATGAACATATTAATGAATCTGTTTGCCCATCAGAGCAGATAATTGTCTGAGTACCTTCTTGGCATTAGTGATCAGCATTATCACTACATTAATATCTTGATAGCTTGACTCATAAGGCTGATTATATGGCCTGGGTGGGTGGCATGTCAGCTCTTATGAGGCTGCCATTGGGTTGTCTCCTCTCTGGGTTTCACCCTCAAACTCCATGTTTTGAATCAGTCTCCAGAGGTCAGCCAGGAGCACGCCCAGCTAACCAGGAGAAACTGGAGCTTTCAGGGGGATTGCCACATCAGAAAGGGGAGTAGGCCACAGAGACTTTCCTGCCCCTTTTATGACATGGCCTCCCCTCTATAGAGTGCTGTGGTGTCACAATGCTCTGCAAGGGCAGGGTTATGTCAGAAAGGGGGAATGGCAGCCCCTTTTCCTGGTTCCCTTTCAGTTGTGACCCAGCCCCCTTTTGGAGCATCATGCTATCACAATGTTCTGTAAAGTCAGGGTTGCATCAGAAAGGGAGCGTGCCCACCCCCTTTCAAACATGGCTGCCGCTCCCTGCAGAATGTAGTGATGTCATGGTGTACCGAAAGAGAGGAAGTTACGACACAAAGGACTGTGTCAGCCCCTTTGCTCTACTTCCTTTCTGGGGTGGCTCCACCCTCTCTGGAGCATTGGGACTCACACGGCTCTACTTAAGAAGCGGGGTTACATTGGAAAGGGAGCATGACAGTCCCTCTGCCTTGCTCCCTCTGACATGCTCCTGCTTCCTCCGAGTTTCTTTCTGGAGGGAGGTGACAACTCTAGATATGATGCAAGTAAAGAAAACTATGTCATTACTAAATATCCAGAGTAAGACTGAAATGGGATTCCCCCCAAATGGGAAATCTTGTAGAAATCCTGGTTCCTGATATGGTCTCGGTCGAATCGAGAACCTCTCTGTGCTCGGTGATGTCTCAACTGACATTTCGTTTCTTGACTTAATGACTTTCTGCTTACCAGGATCCCATTTACCGCTTTGCTGTTTACTGCTTTAATGTCCATTTCAAATCCTGAGAGGTAATACAGACACAAGACCACATTTCTTGTCCTCCATTGTTTTGGTTTTGTATATGGCTGTTCTTATGTTTTTCTGTGGCTATAGCCTATGGCACAGCTGAATACATTTGAATTGAATTGCACTCCATTTTTCCTTGTACTTCCTTGTTGCTCATTGGATGGTTCCCAGATTCCTTTACTAATCTTCAATCCAGTTGGAGATTAGTCAAAGTAAAGCGAACACTATAGAACAACAATTCCGATTGGAGCACTGGAGTGAAGGTTAAGAGGGATGGGCGGGGATTAAGGGGTGGACTATTTGCACAGTGACTGGCTCAGAAATGCAGGAACAACAAACCTGAAAGTAAAATGGTACCCTCAGCAATGCAGTAAGTGGTAAATGAACAGTATGGGATAAACAGTAAATGGAAAGTTGGTAAATCAGGACGGTATTGCGAGAACTGAGAAATTGCATCGGTATCAGGAAACGGTTCCTGACATGGTGAAATTTGTTGCAAGCAGTAGTTTAGCTGCTAATTTCAGCCCAAATCCAGAGCTTTGTGGTGTGTGAAGTGTTATTGTTGTGTTGGTCCCAAGTATGAATGTCAAAGTAATCAAGATGATCTCTTTTATGGGACCAACTTTTGTTAGTGGTTGTGTGTAAGCTTCCCAGCTACACAGAGCTCTTTGCTTTGGGCAGCCCAACAGCATGCATACTTGCAAGCTGCCCAGAGCTTTAATTGTAAGCCGCCCAGAGTTGTCTGTGGCAGGATGGGTGGGGTAGTAAGTTTTTAAAACAAATAAATAAATAAATACTCTCACCAGCAGAAATTGGCCTAATAAAAATACCATTTCTTAACTACACTTGCCTCAGGCAGATCTACATATGTATCAGTCACTAGCTACTTCGCCAACCACTCACAAGGTAGGCACTAGTTCTGGTGATGAAATTTGTTTGTGTTTGTATGATGGGAATGGTTTTGAACTGAAGAGTCTTGTAGTTAGGATATTAACTGCAGTCATTACTGCAGTCTTATCACCAAATTCTTTGATCACGTCACTAAATTTCTCTTGCCTCAGGTCCCTATCTGTATCATGGCAGAAACAGCGCTGTGATTCACCACACACAGACCTTGTGGGAATTAAGATAATGTATTTAGCAGATATAGTAGATAATCTGGCAAAGGGGGCTCTTATGTAGGTACTAAGACAGACAGATATCAGGTGATTGTAACACAGACCCATACCATTTAAACTAAGAGTGCAATCCACCACCTATTGTAGCACAACTCTCATTGACTTTAATGGCAGAGGATTGTCCTGTAAGATTTGTCTTCCAGATGGTTAAATCCTTTCGCCCACCCAGGCTGTGTTGGTGTCACCACCTCATATTGACAGACACTTCCTCCTTTCATCAATCCCCCAAGACATACATCACAAATTTCTTTTCACATGAACTTTTGGGTATCATCTTTTTGGGTATCATCTTTTTTCCTTCTCCTAACACACAGTCTCCCTTCAAACACACAGTGGGTTGGTTTTGGATCTAATCCCTGAAGCAATGAGGTGATACTGCTAAATTGGGCAACTTCAGTTTAAATACTCCAGAGATGGGAAGTCCCTGAAATGTAGACAAATATTTTGATTAATCACAACACACACTTCTGGGGTCCAAAGCAAGAACGAACATTTTAAGACAGGAAGACAGTTGTGGATGTTGGAATGGCAAGAATCACACCTGCCTTACTCTATTGCTGCAGGCACCTGCACTCCTGGAACTAGAAAAAATGACCTTTATTTGAAAATTATCCATATCTTCTCTCTGTACAACTGGGCTTGGCAATCAATTTTTTTTTCACTGCTAAATTCAGTAGTGCAGGGATCTGAATTGCAATGTAGGTAGGTCAGGAATCTGAACTGCAAAAGTCACCCAATTCTCTGGATCTGAGCTCTGAAAATGCAGGTGAGTTGTGAAATGTCAATGTATTTCAGACCTCTAAAGAGTGTGACTAATTAAATTCTATTATCATACTAAATCTTCATCCACACACAGAGGGAAGGTGTGCTCTGTCTCAAGAAGATGAAGACACAACTGGAAGGTACTTGGGTCTAATTTTGGCAATACCAGTAAATAGTCAGCCTGTCCACTCTAGGCATAAATGGCTCGTTATCTAGAGAAGTTATACAACTAAAGAAAGAAGAGGCTGTTCTTTCAAAGTGGCTCCTTTTCCCAGACCCCCATTTCAGAATTATTTAATTAATGTGTGAATTCCTCATTTTCTTTCTTTCTTTCTTTCTTTCTTTTAAACATTTATTAGTCGCCCCATATGCCTACGGCATCCCGGGTCGATGTACAATCAAATAAAAACATTCATAAAAATAAAAACAATTTTTAAAAACCAATGCACAATTTAAAACCTCAAACCAGGGTTAGGAAAAATAAATAAAAATAAAAATAGGGGTAGGGACGAGCTAAAAACCCTAACCCCCCCTACCCAAAGGTCTGGGCGAACAGCCAGGTTTTACAAGCCTGTCGAAATGTTAAAAGACTTGGGGCCAGGCGAGCTTCCTCCAGGAGGGCATTCCAAAGACGCGACCCAGCCACTGAGAATGCCTTCTCCATTGTGGCCCCACGCTTAACCTGGGGGACCTCTAAGAAGGCACCCCTGGAAGACGCTCTGGGGCGTGGAGGGCGAGGCGGTCCCTGAGGTACGAGGGGCCAAGACCATAAAGGGCCTTATAGATCATTACCAATACCTTGAACCTGGCTCGGCACGCTATTGGCAACTAGTGCAGAGTCCGGAGCACAGGTATTATATGCTCCCGACGACCTGTCCCCATCAGGAGCCGGGCCGCCGCATTCTGCACTAGCTGCAGCCTCCGTACCAGGAACAAGGGCAAATAAGTTTTAACTGAAACTTATTTGGTCCATAACCAATATCCCCTTTGGAGAACGGTCCATTTCCATTATTAGAAAATCCCATTGATTTTAATCAACATTTTTTTAGGGGGTGGATGTTTGGTGTTTCTTACAGTAATGGGAAGCTACTGAAGGTGCTGACCTGTCTGCTTCCAAAATGATGAAACCATGTGGGGAAAACAGGAATGAGAATGAGCCCTAGAATATATATTAATTTTGACTTGTTTTCAGCAAGGATTCTTCAGAGCTCTCTTCTATACTTGAAAGAAAATATGAAGGTAAATGATTCTCATTAATTTCTTTTTAGTAATATAAGACTCTAAAGGAACTGTTAAGATTGGAGCCCCTTTTAAGGTAGGCACTTTGCAGACATAAAACACAGTCCTTACTCCAAAGAGCGTACAATGTATATTGGGAAGGGTTAGAACATAAAGGAATATACTTGTTTTCATCATGGATGGGACCTTAAAAGGTGGGCAAGATCATCAGAGATCATGGAGATCCTTAATTGATGTAAGTCAGTATATCTGATGGCACTACTCTGATTTACTCAGGATGAGGATCTGACCCATGATGTGTTGGCTCTTAAATGACCAATGAGATATGTGAGAAGACCTTGGATGATCTGTTCATTTTATACAGCACATGGCCCAGCTGAGTAGGCTTTTGTGGGCAAGTGTGCAACCGGGGGCATACAGCAGCTTTTTTTCACTTATTTATATGAGACCTAGTAGCAAAGTTTCTATGGATAATTATCCATTTGTTTTAATATGGCCGTACCAAATTCCTTTTGCGCAATCTAATCTCTGCTGTCTTACCATCCATTTTGTGCAAACCACCATTGAATCATAACATTAAAAGAATAGCATTTGTTTGTTTAATGTGGCTTCTAAAAAGGCTGAGCTGGAACTAAAATACAAAGCAGGAAGGATGATTCAGCTGAGAACTTCTTCACTTTCAATGGGAAAAAGTATAAGTGGCCTGTCAGGGCAGAACTCTAACAAAGAAAGTGGCTATTCAGAATTTCTGGAAAGTATTTTCTCTTGTGATGCTGACAAAGCAAAAGATCTGTATCACTAGATTGCTAGAGTGTAGCACAACATATATTATGACCAGGGCTGTAATATATATATATATAAATAATTCACTACCCAAGCACAAAAGCCTACTCACCAGGCAGGGCTTGCAGTGCAAAGAGTGGCTCAAGGCTGTGAAAATCCACTTGCCAGATCAAAAAGTATGCTTGTCAGGGGCACGTGGGTGAGTGGATTTTACAGCCCTAGAAATGAGGGATTTGCTGATAAGGTGTTCTGGGGAATCTCTTTAACAGAAGATTGTGTGGTGATCTTAGCCTTCAGAGCAGCTGGTAATCTTCTTAATATGAAACAAATCCAAACCAATGTAGCTTTGTCTTTGTGAGTCTGCCGACAGGCTGAAACAACAGACCTGTGCAGTGTGAGCTATGCTATTAGGTGGCAATGGGGAAAATGCAATGAACATGGGTTCTTGCCTAGTTGTCTCTGTCATATTCCTGGATGCACCTGCTAAAATAAGTTAACATGCCACAATCTATCCTTCTTAAATGCAGGAGCTGGTATCAGGAAAGACTGCCAGGGTCACTATTGCGAAAGACTGAAATGGAAGGGATTGAGAAAAAAATCTTGGGTAAAAACAGAAGTGATGGCCACGCGATGGTAGCCTGACCCAGGGTGGGAAGCCGCAGCGGACATGGGCCCTTTTAACAGGAGATGCACTCATGCACATACGTGGGTGAGTTCTGTGTGTACAGTGGTGGCAGCGGCGGCAGCTGCGGGTGGGCATGTGCACTCCTGCAAAACACGCATGCCAACTGACCTCCACCCATCAGCCATGAATGGAGCAACCGGCGACAATGCTGGTTGCTCCATGCACGGGGAATGGGTGTTCACACACACCCTGCCCTGGCACACAAACCGACCATCGCCCCAGCGCAGTCTGTTTAAAAAGGGCCATGGTCTGGACCAGGTCGGGGCGTCGAACAGATATGCCTGTGGCCTGGGGCAGGGAGCACACCAAATGTATGGCTGGCTGGCCAGCCCCACCCTGCACTGTGCCCAGAGCCCTGTCCCCCGCTATGGCAGCCAATGACGACCAACCATGGCGGACCATACCAGCCTGGGAACAGACGTGACTGCCTGTTGTGGACTGCTTTGGCCCAGTCAGGCGGGCCTTAGCCCAGGCTGTGACCTTGGAGGTTTTCCAAGGTCAGAGTCCCAGCTAGTCGCCAACATGACCCAGGGCAATCCCAGACTAACATCTGACGGCGCCTGTACAGATGTGCAGGTGAGGTCTGATAAAAAACACAACAAAGCTGCTGACAGCAAGCCGCTGTCATGTCTCTTTTTACCCCTTGTCTTCCCCTGGCCACAGTGAGTGCAGTCTGATGCCATTATAGAGAGGAAAGTAGTGTGGGCGTAACAATGCTTAGGCACTGAGGGTTTCATGACACAGGAGACATTATGCATTGGTCATCCTTACTGACAAATGTCCAGGATGTCTCTCACTGATAAACCTTAGGGTTGTCAGTCCCAAATGTGCAATAATCAGGAACCAGGTCTCTAACTCTTATAACTCTTGGATTAAAAATTATGGGGTAAAAAAAAAAAATCTTGTTTTTTTTGTTTTTGAGCTGTTAAGGCAAATGCTGTGCTCATGTTCTCAAATGTTTCATCACTGCCTGGAGGTCTAGAAACTTCCTGAGTTTTTTCCTTTTTAAATCAAAGATGGGATTTTAAAGTTTTCAGCTGTTGTGGCTTTGGGAAAACAAGAAGAGGCAACCTGGAGATTTTCTCCCAGTTGATATTCTAAGCAAGAAGATCCGACAAAGGCTGCCCCAGAGCACCAGACTGAGAGACATGGAGATCCTTAGTTGATGTAAGTCAGCATATCTGATGGCGTTACTCTGATTTACTCAGGATGAGGATCTGGCCCATGATGTGTAGGCTCGCAAATGACCAGTGAGATATGTGAGAATACCTTGGATGATCTGGTCATTTTATATACTACATGGCCGAGCTGAGTGTAGGTGTCTTCCGATTTACTTTATCAAGGGAGCGAGGATGGTTGCTGTGTTAGTCCTAAATGTAAATGACGTAACAAAATAGTTCCGTTTACTTGACCATCTTCTGTATTCGTGCATGCATGCCATGCAGTACCCTTCCTCAGACGTGCAACAAATCAGAACTATATAGATTAAGAAAAGGCAAGGATTTGGGACGGAGTTGATGGAAAAAATTTCAGGGGCAGTAGGGGAAAACCCCCCATAGATGTCAGATATTTAAAACAAATCTGTTAAAAAATGGTATAAAGACCAAGAAACAATAGATATCAGTAAATGCAGATTAAGAACTATACTAAAGCAAACATTTTATATAACATGTGGTGTCATTTTTCTTCTCATTGTTCATGTAAATCCTAGCGATTAAAATGGAAAGTGGGAACATCACTCTGTTCACAGAATTCATTCTCCTTGGGTTTTCTGACTATCCCGAACTAGAGATCTTCCTCTTTGTGATAGTTTCAATTATCTATGCAGTAACCCTCTTTGGAAACATTTCCATACTTGCACTGACGTGCTTGGATTCTCACCTTCACACACCGATGTATTTTTTCCTTAGTAATTTGTCATTCTTGAACATCTGTTATACAACCACTGTGGTCCCCAAGATGCTCATCAACTTCCTAGCCAAGAAAAAGACCATCTCGTCTCCTCTCTGCATAGGACAAGTGTACATCACGCTCTTCTTAGGGGCAGCCGAGTGCCTGCTTCTTGCTGAGATGGCTTTCGACCGTTACGTTGCCATATGTAACCCATTGCATTATACAACTATTATGAGCAAGAACGTTTGCATCAGCATCGCTCTGGGTACATGGACAACCAGCTTCTTTGTATCGGTCGTCCCTACACTGTTGATGTGGTTGCCGCTATGTGGTTCCAATGTCATTGACCACTTGTTCTGCGAAGTGCCAGTCATGCTGCAGCTGGTCTGTGGAGACACATCTGCAAATGAAGCCATGATGTTTGTGGGTAGCACGTTCACCCTAATGCTCCCCTTTGTCCTGATTCTACTCTCTTATGTCCGCATCATTGTAACCATCATGAGTATTACCTCTGCTGATGGAAAGCGCAAAGCATTCTCCACATGTTCCTCACACATCACTGTGGTTACCATCTACTATGGGACTGGCATGTTTATGTACATGAGGCCAAAGACCAGCTATTCAGCCAACAGGGACAAGCTAATCTCCGTCTTCTACTCAGTGATAAACCCCATGCTGAATCCCATTATATACAGCCTACGCAACAAGGATGTAAAGGAGGCCCTCATGAAAGTTATGGGCAAAACCAAAATGCCTCAGGGAGTGAAAAAAAGCTTTCTAAGGGGGAATCTTCAAGCATTTTGAGAACTCTAGATGATAAGAAGTAAATGTTATGCTGTGCGGAAGCTGCCCCCATTTATCAAGGTGGCAAAGATTGAAATGGAACTTAAACACCATCTGCTAAAACCTGTGGTGTGGGCTTGGTTTCCTCTGGCTACAGGCAATGGAGTCACACCTGCAGTTGCAGTAAGGTGCTTCACTCTTTATCTTGTCTTTGTGCTGTCATTCATGATAACAATCAAATCAATCAATTTTATTTCTGGATACTGGCTAAAATGCTGTGATCCAAAAGACAAACATGTATATTCCAAAAATACAGAACAAAGTAGACTATGAAATTTGAGATGCAGACCAGCCTGCTAATAGACTAATACATGTCAAAAGACCGGCCTGTGGTCTACCTTTATTTCTTTCTGCAAGTCCTCCCATATTAAAAACATTGAAAACCTTGAATGTGAAAGGGAACCTTCAACCAAGTTTCTTGCAGAAGAATAACATCAAACTTACAGAGAAAAACCATAAAGTCAGAGTCCTTACACTTAGACTAGCCCAGCTACATTCCAATTTATCATCCTAATATAGGGTGAGGTATCCCCATAATTTCTGCTGAGTCAATCTGCATCACTTCCCCCCTCATCTCCATCAGAACCTAGTAAGGAGTCTTCAAAAAGGTCCTTTGTTGATTCTAGGGTTTCCTGAGTCTCAACCACCTCTAGACTCCTAGTTTGATCTTTGGAATCATCACTCGACCCCAAACCCACTTCTACTTGCTGTTCTGGTAGTTTATTTAGTTCTAACAATGCATTTATTGATTCGAGGAGGGGGGGTATTATCTCCTAGTTCAAAGTAATAAAAAATCTACATTTATCCCAGTTTGCACTGGTGAAAATAGAGTAATTTGTAATTAGGTTTGTGTTATAGCCCTTACCCGGATCAGATTCCCCATCAACTTCATAACATTTGCTATCTGAATTTACCCTCAAAAGGGTCAGTTTGACCACCAGATCAACGTGACCAAAGCCGTTTTTCCCCTTCTGATTCTTGTTTCCCCTGATTTTACCTACCTAATTAGAGGGAGGTATGCTTTTCTCCTCCCCTGGGACCTGGGCAACACTTATTTCCTTACCCTCAAAACATTTAATCTCTTCAGATTGCACTGAGTCTCTGAGGCTCACTAAAATGTCTTGGTTTAGACAAGACATTTTTCCTTGGGCTTCCTACTGTCCTATAGGTGGAGGAATTATTACCAATATTCCTCATCTGATCGTCAGTTCTTATCAATCTAGACCTAACAGAGTCTCCAGAGGTCTTTCCCAAAAGAGAATTGGGTCTAACATCCCTCTGGGTTTCAGGTATAGACATGCATTTTTGGTCCTCCAACTTAGCTTCTCCAATAGTTTTACTAATGTTTAGAGGTGCACTATTGGGAGTAGGAAGATCCCTCACTGAAAAAATCTTAGCCAGATAGACACCCCTCTGTCTAAACAGTCTAATTGCTCTACCTACCGAATTTGTATTATTAAAAATTATTACCCATTTCTGATAAAAATTTATTCCCCCTATTGCCTGAATGTCAGACACTAGGCAGTTTATACGGGCTATGGACCATAAGTATCTTGTCCCTAATTCTGGGTCATTCGATCTAGGGATCACCCCATTTGGAAGAGGAAAGACTGTTACTGTCACCGTATTTTGTGCTGGTACATAATTTAATTTACCACAAACTCCTCCCGTGGCTAAGCCTCTCCCTGGGGTACTCAAATTTCCACTTTTACTCCCTCTGTGGTCCCCAGAAAATCATTGATGTTCCATACCCTCCACAATATTGGTAAAAATTTGGAGCTGTGCAAAAATAAGCTCCAATGTCCTACCTATTAGTAAAGTTTGGTCTGCAAGACATTACCCCCCTGGGAGAGCCTCCATGAATGCAGACAACTCTGGAACCTTTTGGCTCTCCTCCAAGGTATTTTCATTTCTCCTCATATCTCGTGGTAATATCTTGTCCACAGACTCCCCACTCCCACCTTTTGAAAAGGAAGGGCTGGGGGTACCTTCAACATCAGGGTGCAGGCAAGAAAAGGAATTTGCTACCGAAATAGAAGGATGCACTATATGATCTCCATCAATTTCCAGTTTCTTTTGATTTAAAATTACCAAATACTTATCTAGCTTCCTCTGCTTTTCAAGGGTGGGGGGACGTGGGGGGGAGGTACAGGCTCTTTTAATTTTGGGAGGCATTTGATTTACTAATTTCTATGACCCTAAAAAAAGAACATCAGGGCCTTGGGGATATTAACAATTTATATATAAAAAAAGTAAAACAAGCTCCTAATCCTTAAACAAAGATAAAATCTCAGCAATAATGAATAAGAGCAAACGTCTGCTGGGGATGGGTGAACAGAATGCAGTTCAGATGTTCGGTCGTTCGGTTTGAAACCCGAGTTTGGGTTCGATGGTTCGGTTCAGCCGGGTTCGGGTTGGTCGAACTTGGCCGAACAGTCAAAAATAGCGCTATTGAAACCGAAACGAAACTGAAACCAAAACCTAATTTTTGGCCCTGAAAAGACATTTTTCCTGCCCCAAACTCATCCGAACACGACCGAACTGTTCGGTCATTTGAGAGTTCGGTTCGGACATCCGAACAGACCGAGTTTGGGCCGAACTCCGAACAGTGTTTGCCCATCCCTACTGTCTGAAAATATTTGTACCATAAAACAGAAATGCTTGAAGGCCCTACTAATAAATAAATAAAAATTATACTAAATAAACATCAGAGCCAGGGTGCAGAATAGGGTAGTTTGCCTTCTTTAACAACAAGGAGTCCAGTCCCAATCTTCCACAAACACAAACAGTAGATGATATAGAGTTCTGACTTGCAGGCAGAGTCTACTGACCACAATGCACCCACAAACGGCCCTGTCAAACAGCTGGCACACTTTGGGTGTCACCCTTCGTCTGGTGCCACCAGGGACCAGCTGTCACAGAAATACCTGCAGAGAAGAGGGTGCAGGTGTAAGCACTCAATTCCCAGGGAAACAGCAACCCAAGCTAGCAGTCCTTGCAACCCTTAGGAAACAAACAGCAACAGGTAATTCCACCTGCATGATAACAAGGAATTCCCAAAATCAAGAACTTTGGTCCTGGCAGATAAACAAACGTTGACTTGACTTTGAAATGCGTTGGTTCTACAAATTTGTACAGCGACATGAACAAGTAGGGCTGCTGTCTTGAAAGGTCCATATTGCCATTCTCTAGGCGGATCTCTTGTTTGGAACTAATTTACCCTCTTTGGTCCAAATTAGCCTGCATTTGGTGGCTTCTGTAGAATGCTGCAAGACCCATCTTCTCCCCAGTACGTATTTGGGAGCGTGAGAGAGGAACTCTTTTACAGGGAAATTGGCTTCAGTTTGGCTGGGACCAAGGGAAGGTATGATCAGAGGAGTCTTTGTATTACTCTTATTCTGTATTTTAAAAGATTGTTGAGAGTCCCCAATGCCTAGAATTGGTGATATAAATGAAAACAAACAATAACATGTATCTCTCCAGTTGTTTACATTTACCTTCTCATGGTCTGCTAAGGATCTCAGATCTTACTTTTTAAATTTGTTAAAATGAGTATTCTTATACTTCCATGATACATTCACACCGTTAGGAAATAAATGAGGTTGCTGCCTCAGTTTACCCCAAATGGGATTGAAGGTTGCCAATAAACAAGCCAAAGTATGTGGGTACAACTCAATTTTATTGGATAGACACTTAACATCTGGACATGGCAGTGTACGTTACTATTTGTGAACCCCAGTAACCCAACCTAGGATATCTTACGTGTCAGAGGCCACAGTCTGAGATGCAAACTGGTTCAGAGGAGAGAGGATTTCCACACCCTGTTAGGAAATAAATGAGGTTGCTGCCTCAGTTTACCCCAAATGGGATTGAAGGTTGCCAATAAACAAGCCAAAGTATATGGGTACAACTCAATTTTATTGGATAGACACTTAACATCTGGACATGGCAGTGTACGTTACTATTTGTGAAACCCAGTAACCCAACCTAGGATATCTTACGTGTCAGAGGCCACAGTCCGAGATGCAAACTGGTTCAGAGGAGAGAGGAGGGAGGGGGCCCAGCAGGCAACTGGCCCGGGAGTCTCTGGATCTTTGAGAGTGACGGTTAGGATCAAAAGCCCACATGGCTTACTACAATGGTAGTAGCCGCTAGTGCTAATGACAAGTGATAAGGGGCCGGGCTCTTCCTTTTATAGTTTTATTTATTAAGAATGCATGTTGCAGGGTCCCCTTTGCATATGCCAGGTGCAGAGAATAAGTTAACTATTCATTATGCTATCACTTGGAGCATAGCCACCAAGCTATTTTGGAGTTTTAGGGGGTGTTTAAGGAGTTGCTGCCTAGTTAGAAAGGGAGGCTCCCTCCTTTCTTACAAACCCCCTTTGTTTGTGTCAGGCCTCTCTTTGTGTTCTCAAAGATAGTGGCTGTCTGGGATTTGTTATTGTGGCCTTGAAGATACATATTCTGCTGGTGTGTGATTTTTACAACTTTATTCTCATGGGCCTAGTTGGATTGTGTCAGCCTGAGACCTATGGCTGAAATTAGCTGAATTGAGTTGTCCAAACCTCATCCTGCTTGTGTCTCTGATCATGGCCAAAACTGCCTAATCAATACACAACAACCCCAATAATAGGTCTTGAAAACTTTTAGTCAGTTTTTAATGAGTCTTCAATTCTGGAAGATATCCCGAGTACGTCTCCAAGGGACTAAGCAGATGCTTAACAATAGGGCTGTTCCAAATATTGAAAAAAAACATTCTCGAATATTTCCGAGGACCAGTTCCGAGTGTTTGGGCTGATCCTCGGAACCTGAGAGAATATTTGGAATTTTGAGGGGCTGAGTACAGGAGGGGGATCAGAGGGCACTGTGGTCACGGAAGTGGGGGCAGGGAATAGGGCACTGGGGGACAGGGAAGGACAGCATTACTTCTAACGCTGTCTGGGAGCAAGCTGGACTACATTTCCTAGCATGCTCCCAGAGAGCTTTAGGAGCATGCTCGGAGAAAATTTGTTTGAAGTAGGAAGCAGAGTCCAAGCACGGTTGGCTCCTGTGGCTTTAAGCAGAGTCCAGACTAAAGCAGCATGCCCAGCTCCCACACAGCTTTTAGGTGAGTGACACCCCCTTCCCCGGAATCTGTTGCCTTCTTCCCTACCCTCCACTGCACTATTCCCTGGCTGCGCTGCTCACTGTCCTCTCCCCTTCCTGCACTCGACTGAGTTTTTTCCGAGTCTCGATTGGTGTGGCTATTCCTCGGCCATCTGGAACTCGGAAAAATGTGGCCAAATCAGTCCATACTTGGTAGGAATCAGGAAAATCCAAGTACCAAGTTTCAGCCCTACTTAAAAGTGAAGGGCTTTCCTGAAGGGGTCACTTTATTCTACATACTGAAGCCAATGGAAGAATCCTGATCCCATAGACATACGTGCATTGCTATGTTTTCATTTACTTGTGTAAGTTCATTAATATAAGCATTTAAGTAGTTGTTTGCAGGATGATAGTCAGTACCCCCAAAAAATAGCCAGAGTGTTTATATCTTCTGTTAAATTGTCTGAAATGTATGTTAAGATGCTTCCTTATTCGGTACCCATTGTTAAGGGATGAACTGATTTATAATCTTGTTGAACAAAACATTTATTTCCTGAAAAGCATGTGACCTAGATCTGCTTAGATGTTGGGAAAGCCTGTTTGTGATTGTTAATAAAAAGGGGCATGACTTCTTGAAAATCCCATCTTTTAACAGATTTTTTCCCCTTGATCAGGCATCTCCTTATACTGGGCTCTCTGTTTGGCACCTGTATCTGCCCTCCTCCATTGGGTCTGGGGAAAGGGCTCTTTTCATTGGGGCCGATCCTAAGCCCCGCAGATCTTGCTTGGTTCCCTATTGCGGGCACATTGTGTCCTGCAGAAACTGTGTGCGAGACCCACAGAGGTTGGAATCGGCCCCATTGTCTGCTTGTTGTACTCAATTTTAAAATAAATTTTATCAAACATTTATATAGTGCCAGCAATGTACCTGGCACTTTACAAAGTAATTCAATAGACACTGTCCCTGCCCTAGGGCTTACAATCTGAGAGACAGGGGTGGTGGTGGGGAACACTTGTAAATAAACACTTGTTTCCATGGGAGAGAAAATCCATGTCTTGGAGACTGTGGCCACTTTTAGACGAGACAAATTTGCGCATGATTGGTGAAAAATGCGTGCGTTTCAATGCTCGTTTAAACACCTAAACCGTTTTAAATGCGCATTTGTCATGATCATGTAAAAGCCCAAACCATTTTGAATGTGGTTTTTAAATAATGTGCATTTTAAAAAACTGGTTTTGAGCCCCTTTGATCATCGGAGGATGCCAAAACCAGTTTTAAAACATGCACATTATTTAAAAACCACATTCAAAACAGTTTTGGCTTTTACACGATCATGGCATATGCGCATTTAAAACGGTTTAGGTGTTTAAACGAGCATTAAAACACGCGCATTTTTCACCAATCATGCGCAAATTTGTCTTGTCTAAAAGCGGCTTGTGAGCGGGGTGGGAGTGGGGAGTCAGGTGGTAGTGATGGCTGAGGGCCATGTTCCCAGTCTCAAGTTCTGGGGACTGTATTGTTGGGAAGAACTGCCCCTCCCCCAGGACAGACAGGGGTTTGGGCTAGCCCGTCTGATGGAAGGGATGGGAAGTTAGGGGCTAAGGCAAAAGTTGATTGACTTAGTGATAGTGGGGCAACCCCTGGGCTGGATATTGTGTCCTGAAATGTGGCAGGCTGGAAGGCCAGACTCTCGCCTTTACGAGAAAATTTCATATTATTTTGGTGCAGGAAACCTGGTGTATTGAACAACTTTTCTGCCCAGGGTTTGAGGTATTTTGGGCGAAGGCAAGCAAAATTGCCCAATGGGGCCAGCCAAGTGGGGGATTAGCTTGCTTGGTTGATAAGTCCCTGGAAGCCAAGATTTCCCCTCTTCCCCCGGGTAATGCTAACGTCTGTGGGTGCCTGCTAGAATTTAAGAGCTGGTCCTGCTAGTTATCACGGCGTATGTCCCGCCTAGCAATTCTGTTGCATATGATGGTAGTGTCTGGGAAAATCTATTGGTTACCCTGATAAAGATCTGTAGGCTGTACCCGACTGCTGCCCTTATCTAGTCAGGCGAGTTTAATGCCTGGATGGGCCCGTGCGATCAAGCTCTGGTTCAAAAGGGCGGCTTCTGGATTGAAGATGATGCTTCCCCTTTGCTTCCTCGTTATGGGAAGGATTAGGGGTGGAATAAAAATGGTTTTGAGTTAGCCAAGCTCCTTTGTGACCTAGATTTGTACTTGTTAAATGGTCGGGGATGGAAGGATTATCCAGGTGATTTTACATTCCTTTCCACAAGGGGATGTAGTACTATAGCATGATACACAGTTTATGAACAATCTATTAAGTCTCCTTTTAACAACAATCTACTTGCAAATTCTAAAGCAGCAATTTTAGAATGGTTATGTTTGAATGTGGGTCATAGGGGAAAAGATTCTTCATGTGGCTAGGAAGGACTTGCCATCCAATCCCAACCTTACCTGGAAAGAGAAACAGAAAAGTTACACTGATGTTTAATAAACACAAACTAAAAATAAGTCTTGCAAGGTGCCAACTCTTGGTGTGACAGATCATTAACATATGATGAAAGCAAATCAGAGAGAAGTGTGGGGTGTGGATATTTTTTTTAAAAAAAAATCTATTCAACTTGTATCAGATATTCAGTGTACTTTTGCTAAATAAGCAGGTGCTAAGGACTAGTTTTGATAAAACACATACAGCTTCCATGCTGCAAGAGAGCCCTGTGCACTGGACTGAATCCCATCAGACATAAGGGATCTGGTTGGACTTGGTTTGGAAGCTCTCTCAGCCAAAGCCCTTTGGACTCAGACCATGCCAGGCTGCCTGGACAAGAGGCTTCACCTCCTTGAAGCGCCATGACATCACGGTGCTCTATAAAGCGGGAAGGAGGCATGTTAAAAAAAAAAAAAAAAAGAACAAGGGAGTGGCTGAATCCCTCCTCTTTCTGAGGGAATGACGTTATGGCACTATATCTGAATTTTTACTCTAGAACAGGGGTGGCCAAGAGTTCGATCACGATCTACTGGTAGATCACAAGGTAATTGCTAGATCATGATGGGGGGTGGGAGGGTGAACCAGCCTCTTAGAGATCGCCTCTGGGGAGGAGAGCAGGATTGGAATGTGTTGGGGAGGAGAAGGGCTAGGACAGCTCTTTCAGTACAACAGGGAAGTCTCCGCTTTATCCCTGAGACCAGGTGCTGAGCTGCCCTAGAGCTAGAAGCCAGTGAGTAAGGTTGATGCCTGGATCATGTGCACCTTCCGTCTTCCCCCTCCCTCTAGAAGCTAAGTCTTCTTATCATTTTCTTTTTTCTTTTCTTTTTGCATAGTGCCCCCCTGCCATGGCACTCAGAGTGCTTTACATATAACACACCTTTTAATCCTCACAACAGCCCCGTGAGGTAGGGTTAGGCTGAGAATATTGTGACTGGCCCAAGGTCACCCAGTGAGTTTCTGGCTAAGGTGAGACTAGAACTGGGGTCCCCCACCCCACCCCCCTGTCCAAGTACAGTGCACTTAGCCATTACACCACACTGGCTCTCACTGAAACTGACCATGTCAGTATTTAAATGATCAGGAACAATCAAAAGCTGAGTTTTATGTTTCATCTGTTATGCTGCTAATACAATACAAGAGTAAAGTTGTGTTATTATTTTCCATTATCTTTTTGGTTAGTTGTCACTGAATTTGCCCCAGGAAGGATACAGAACAAATGTGAGACTCATTACAACAGGGATGAATTCTGATATCCGTTCCCTTTCATATTGTAGCTATGCAAAGCTTCATAGAATCCTGAGGAAAGCTCAGAGACTCAACTATTTTCATGCCCCTTGCTGATGATTGCTCTCCTCACCATATTTCCCAAGTGTCCCGGATTTCCCGGGATGTCCCAGATTTTACCCCTCTTTTGTAATGTGTCCTGCAGTCCCAGAAAAATTCTGTTAAGTCTTGCATTAAAAAGGGAGGGGTGAGGGAGAGCTATTTACAAACCATCAATGGGGACAACGGCTGTTTTTAGATGGACCGGGGTGGCCACCCCAGGAGCTGATCCAGGGGTGCACCTCCACGTCTGCCCACTCCCAGCCCCACCTGAGTTGGGTTTACAAAGAAACAGCAGCTGCCATGGCCTGCAGTCTGCCCGCACGGTACCCTCCTCCCCCATACCATAGAGTTGTGGGCAGACTGCCCAACACTCTAGGCTGCAGCATGCAACTCTGGTGTTGCCTGGGGCAACCGCCGGCTGAGAGTGGAACTGTAGTGGCCGTCCGCCGAGCAGACGGACAGCAGCTCCACTTTGGGCCGGTGCCCCAGGTTTGGCTGGCCCACTCCACTAGTGGTGCCCTGGGATGTTCTGGAGTGCTTCTGCCAGGGCTACCACAGAGGCTCCACCTCTGCTCCGCCTGCACATCTGGCGGGCCGTCTTTAAATGGACAGGCCACTCGGGGCCGCGGTGGAACAGAGGTGGGGCTGCTGTCCATCTGAAAGCACTCAATGGGTTCCATCCTATGCCCTGCGGATTGTGTGAGCACGCATGCACGCAGTTTCTGCAGGGCACAACGTGCCCTCAATACAGATCTGTGCGGTTTGTGTGTGGCTGCGCACACACGTTCCGCGGGGCATAGGATGGAGCCCACTGAATTGGATTCTCCAGCCTGAGAGTACCAAGTAGGTTTCTCCAGGCAGGCTGAAAGCAGCCCCTCCTGTGCTATTGATAAGGAACTCTACTGAGAGTCAGTGTGGTGTAATGGCTAAGTGCGCAGTACTTGGATCGGGAGGTAGCTCAGGGACACCCGATTCAAGTCTCGCCTTAGCCAGAAACTCACTGGGTGACCTTGGGCCAGCCACAATATTCTCTCAGCCTAACCTACCTCACAGGGCTGTTGTGATAATTAAAAGCTGTGTTAATTAGTTCTATGTGAAGTGCTCTGGGTGCCATTGCAGGGGGGCACTAAATAAAGATAATTATTATTGCGCCTGCCTTGTGTTCTTTGCATTGGCTGCCTGAAGAATGATGGATTAAGTTTAAGATTGCACTGCTGGTTTTGGGGGACTTGAATGGTTTATTTATTAAATATACTTATACCCCACCCCTCTCACCAAACAGCGACTCAGGGTGGCTGACATTAGCAAAATACATTAATAAATAGTAAAAACAAGAAATACATTAATAAATAGTAAAGAAATAGTAAAAACAAGAAATAAATAGAAAAAAACAAGTCCAGGACTTGCTGGGAGTAGTCCAGCTTCCTCAGTGCCCTCCTTTCAACATCCATGCTGTTAGTTTCAGCGCTTCTGGGTTGTTGTGCAGGATAGGTCCCTGGGACAGGAGGTCAGAGACATTCAGGAGTCTGAGGTGCAGTTCTGAGCTCAGATCTTGGATGTCCGCAAACCACGGTTGGCGCGGCCAGTAGCGTGGTGGCGCCTGCGCGGCTGTGCACACCACATGTTTGGAGGCGGAGTTTTGGAGGAGCCCGCGTGCGGGCTAGGAACAGAGCAAAGCGAGCACTGCTTGGGGACGGAGCCCTCCCCGGCTGCTCCGTAAGCGTAGTCTGACTTCTCCCGCTGGAAGGCCACAAGCCGGGGCGACTTTCCTGATCTGAGCCCGGCCCAGACTCTCCTGCCACGCGCAGGCACCAGGGGACTAATGTGTGGGGTGGGCACCTGCCTGTACTGGTCTGCACCTTAATAAAGTGGCACCACAACAGAAGCGGCCTGCGTGTGAGTAATTCGGCCAAGCCCGGCCCCTTCCCAGATCTGCCCCGAGGGCCCCGACCAGGGAAGGGAGGACACTACATGGTGTCAGAAGTGGTCTTCACCCCTGTGAAGTGACCCACCAGAGAAGTGACCCCCCCAGAGAGGTGACCACAGAAGTGACCTTTCCCCAACTGCCATGGAGCATTTCCAAGCCCTCACCTGCCCTCACCTTTGAAGGGAACCTGGGTGAGAAGTGGCGCAGATGGGAGCAGCAACTGTGTCTCTACCTGACACTGACCAAAGTGGATCAAGAGGAGGAAGACTACATGGTCACCGTGGCCCTTCACTGCCTAGGGGAATACGCCCTTGAGGTGTAGAACACCCTTCCAGCGGTGTATGCAGACCCCACGCACAAGACCCTAGATGAGCTCCTCAGAGCTCCGAGAAATTACTGCGTACCCAGGAAGAACCCCGTTTTTAAAAGATTCCAGTTTTGGCACCTCCCGTATGATGACAATGCGGGCACTGACCCCTTTCTGACTGCCCTGAGGGAGAAGCCACAGCATTGCGAGTTTGGCCCCACGGTAGACCTGATGATACATGACAAAATCATCTTCAGTATCACCGACCCCAAACTCAAAGATAGGGTTCTGGAGAAACCTGACCTCACCCTTGCCCAGGCAATTGACATGTGCAGGACCAAGGCCATCACAAGGGCCCAAGCCATGGCAATAGCTACCGAACCGCGAGTACTGGCAGTGCAGGCACGGTCCTCCATTCCCCCTAGCACTACACCATCCTGCCCAGAAGGCACAATGCCTCGCAAACGGGACATGGAGGACTCACGCCGCCCGTGTAGGAGATGCGGTCGCCATCATGGATCCCAAAAGTGTCCTGTCTTTGGTGAAACATGCTGCCGATGTGGTGGGAGAAACCACTATGCCAAGGTATGCAGGGCCAGGCAGCCGGTGCAGTCCACCTCTCGTGCCATGAACACACTGTACGTGGGCGCCATTGCACCTCCCCGCCAGAGCAGCTCCAACCACCTGTTGGACCCATAGGTCAGCACAGTACACATCACTGGACACCCGGTTTCTTTCAAGCTGGACACAGGTGCGGAAGTGAACATGCTCCCCGCCACCGTAGCGAGGTCCCTCCCATCCCACATCTGCTGAAGCAAGCCGGATAGCTGCTTTCGGAGGTGGGCGAGTCACATCCGCTGAGAAGATTGTTGCCAGATGCTCCACGCGAACCTCCAGTGCCATTCTGCCCCTGTATGTTATTGACACCCAGGACACCCCACTCCTGGGCAAGTCGGCGTTCTTGTCTCTTGACTTGGTGCGGTGGGGCCAAAGCGCCCTGAACATCTGTTTCGCGGGCACCAGATGTTCACCACAGTCAATCTCCACCAGGGGTCAAAAATAACCATGCTTCTGGAGCTCCGACCTGGACCATCTCCGAAAGCGTGGTCAAAGCGATTCCCACCAGGAAACAAAAAAAAGTAACGACTGAACGGCAACTACCAGCTGGAATCAAGCAATGTGATTCCCAGCTGGGGACAAAGCACACAGCATCACTGCCAGGCAACGAACACCACCACAGGCCGGGGAGGGAGATTTAAAGGGCAAACAGCAGCAGGGGGACGTGGTAGGATGGATTGAGGCGGAAGGGAGAGGAGAGCGGAGGGCGAGAGAGCAAGGCAGGAGGAGGAAGCAGTGGTCGTGCTGCACGTGGAGGTGGTGGAGGGACAGCAGCAGCAGCTGGGATGAGCTGCCCCGGCGCCTTCTGGGTGCTTTGACCACGGCCTGAGATCGGCGTAACGTCTGTTGCGCTACCCCGGCCCGTGGTCTGCTGGTCTGATTCCCTGCCGTGGTCCCGCTCCCATCATGTCTGTTTGGGGCATCTATTGCTCACGGGGGGGGGGGGGGGGGGG
>QEPC01007501.1:1885138-1916182 GCA_003113815.1 Sphenodon punctatus | reverse complement strand
CAGCCCTGCAACATGCATAAATAACCACCAAGGGTGGTTAAAGGGTGGTTAGCGTCATGTCTGTTTTCACCCATAGTTAAGCAATGGACTATGCCAAATTTACATATATGCATATGCAAATTGTTATGAAATTACATCCCACATTGTCCTGCATTTTGAAAGTCACTGTCCCTCATTTCAGAGTTCAGGGGTTGAGAGGTATGCCCCTCACCTCTGCAACATCATGCTTTTAATTAGAAAGATACCTACCAAGTTCAGTTTGAAACTGATGATACGTGTCTGGATTGCGAATCGTGAAGGCAATGTAGACCTCAGGAGGTTTCCCATCTGTTTTGCAACTGGAGAGTTTTTGCAGAACACCAATGAGAGATAAAGTTATCTCTGGGTCGTACACCACATCTAAGCAAGAAGGACGTTGTTTGATATTGATAAAGAAAGAAGCAGAGCAGAATGAAAAATATAATAGGAATACAGTCAAGTATTTCAGAAAGATGAATAATCCTATTGTAAAAATGACTTTTATTCTAGGAGATGGTAGGGACTCACTCTAGATCCTAAATACCTACACCTTCCTTTCCCCAAAGCTGCACCGAAGCCCGAGCCTGAACGTTCTATGGAGGCAATGTAAGATCTCTTTCTTTGGCCAGGTGTTTGGCAGGTAGGGATAAAGTGTGGGGAGTTGTTTTAAAGGAAATTTATATTTCTTTGCAGTATATATTTTGTATAGGTTTCATATGCTGTTACCTACCCCAAGCCTTTGGGGATTAGAAATCGAAATAAATAAATATATGGGATTTTAAATGTGGTTCTCAGACTATCCCCGTTTTGCAAAATTGCCTTTATCAATCATGGTGGTGCACAATTAAGAAAAAAAGTAGGCACTAATCCTGCTAAGTGACCTTTACACAACCCTTGCTATCATGTAAAGCCTAATGAAGTCAGAGAAAAGACTTGGACATCTGGATTCCCTCATACAGCTGGCTGCATCAGGCTGAAACTGAGAAGACAGAGGTCCACATCAAAGCATCTGCCTAGAAAAGCTTGGCCTTTACTTACACTAGCTTGAACTCTTGAGTAAATTTCTAACAGTGGAGACTTTCATGAAACAATGAAGATAAAGATGGCCTCTCCATGTCCAATGTGTCAGTTCTACAACATTGCTATTAGAGCTGCATCGGGTACTAAAATTAGTACCCATGGGTAATGTCTGCATTTTCGGGTACCCCATGGGCTACTGGAGTACCAATTGGGTGCTCAATGCCCAATTGGGTGCTCGATGCTCTGATAGGCGCTGTGGCTGGGAAGCCGCGTTTGAAACTGACAAGCACTGGCTGAGAGTGCTGTGGAGCCCAGCTTCCCTGGGGAAGTTGTCTTTGAAACGTACAAACCCCGGCTGGGACTGCTGTGGAACTGGCTCTGAACAATTGCATAAACTGTTATGCAAATTATGTCCCACATTTTGAGAGTCATTGTCCCTCATTTCAGAGTTCAGGGGTTCAGAGGTATATGCCCCTCATCTCTGCAGTGTTCGGCTGGGGCCTGTCACGTTCAAAGGCCAGCCAGTTCGAGCAGCCCATCAGGCCCCGTTCGGACACTGATGGTGCCCAAAGGGGGCCGGGTTGATTCGGGGCCCCCAGATTCATTGGGGGTGCTCGAATCCTCAGGTGCCCAGTGGCAAATCTAATTGCTATGGTACTGTGATGCTAAAGTTATCTATTAGTCTTTATGCCCCTTATGTTTAGGAGCAGATAATTTGAGTGTAATTCCCTGTGACATACATAACAGTGAAACCACACAAAATCATACACTTGGGTCAAAAGATCAGATATCCCTTAACTACAGAAATAAAAACATGCTGCAGGATCTAGTAATTTCTCTGCCTTTATGACTTCAAGTTAAGGGGTATTTTTTCAATACTCTGGCACCCCCAGATATATGTGGTTCAATCAAGTTACCTCTATACTAGCTAAGGCAGGATATTCTTTTCCATATCTATTGGCAAAGTCCACAGTGCAACAAATTAGTTTAATCTGGCAAAGACAGATATTGCCTGCCAGGAAGATATGGCAAAACTGAAATCATGGAAGGTTGCTCCCTGGTATGCAAACCTGAAACAATCATTTGGCTTTGAATTTTATCTCGCATGTTTATCCAGTAGAAATTTGCGAAGGACTTTACTGAGGTTTCAGTTACTAGATTCAGCAATAACTCAGGGGAGATATGCCGATACTCCATTTAGATGCCGCATATGCCCTTGTGATTTGAATGAGAGAGAAACTATAGAGCATATTATATTCTGCTGTCCTTTTATGAGGAACTAAGAATTCAGTGGGTGCTACCATTAACTAGAAATAAGGCAGGGCTATCACTAGAGAACAAATTAGAGGTATTATTGTGCCCTACTATGGAGAACATTACGAGAGCTGTGGCAACTTTTATTTTTTTAGCTGCACGTAAACGTAAGCTGATGGTTGGATAGTATACTCTGACCTATAATGGTCATTGAATAGAACTATTACTATCCATAAATGACAAGTTTGGATTTTAATGTTGGAGTTATGTTTAAATATTATAATTTTATGGTTTGTAAGATGTCGTTACTAGACTAAGTGATATGGCTATTAGTCATCATTGAATTTAGGTGATTTGTTTATACTAAATTTTGTATTTAGAATGATAAAATCTTTAGTTTCTTACGGTATGTATATACCTTTTGTAATTTGCAAATATTTTATGCATATGGAAAAAGCTAATAAAAGTATTAGATGGATGGGTATTTTTTCAGAGATATCTGTAATAAATTAGCTGTTTACACTAGCTTAATTTATGGACTACTAATCTTTATATATTTCAATGTAACACAAATAATAAATTTAATTTATGATCAGGCATCTTTGACCACCTCACCTGAAATGTTATGTACTTTGCTTGGTTCAAAGACATTTAAAAAAAATACAGGTTCATATTCTGCTCTAAGCTTAATCTGTGAAAGTCCAGTATAATTAGACTGAGTACAATCAGATCGTTTAAGATTAGCTAGACAAAATAGCATTTCCTTAAAATCCACTATTTCTGCTTAAATTTCCAACAAGGATGCCAAGGACTGTGCCACCTAGTGGTACTTTATTTATGTGGAATTCCTCCAATTTTAAAATACAAGCAGAGTTGAGAAGTACAAGATAATTTGCTGTCAAAATACCAATAAATAAATGTTTAATATTTTGATGGACACAGAATGATGTAATGAGTTAAAGGGTAGGTACTAGTCAGTCTTAGGGGATAGGTCCATAAATGGCTATACGTCAAGTTGGTCATGGGACAAGCTGAGACTTCTGACTGGTAGGAGGTGAGATTGGAAAGCAGGAAATTGATCACTCCTTTATGGCTTGTCGTGCACTTCAATGAAATAAGCAATGCTGTCTTTGTTAAGAGACAGGATGTTGGGCTAGATGGACCACTGGTCTGACCCAGTCTGGCACTTCTTATGCTTTAAATCTAGCTATCTGACAGAATACTCTTACTGTTGACAATATATTGTTTCTGCATGTCACTACTTGTATAACATCACCAAATGGAATAGGATCAGAAACATACTGTACCTGCTGCAATGACAATATCAGCCTGAAGCTCTGAAAGTTTCTCCTTTGTAACTGAGTCCCAGTCAAGTTCTGCAATGGTTATGTTTGGTCCTTGTTTTCCCTTTAATTCTGCCTTCTGATTTTCGGAATGCACTATTCCATGATTCATGGCTTCGGGCTTATATAAAAAGCCATTCAAATTGATGTTTTCCATCAGTTGTTGAAGAACACATTGGTGGTAGTCACTAAATATATATTCTTTGGGCTTGCAAACTTTGCAGATTGCAATTCCTGTGAGTCCAATCCCACTTCCTAATTCCAAGATTGTCCTAAAGGTGAATGGATTAAACAAATATATTCAGGAACGTAAGCAAGAGTCTGTTATGCCATCAAAACAAAAGTTAAATCAGCTGCATCAAGTGGTTTCACTTCTTCCTTAGCAACCATCCAAAGTTCAGTCTTTGCTTCAAGTAAGTATCAGGATAGAAGGACAGCCATGATTCAATTATAAAAGAATTAAGGGACTCAAGAAAAATCCCTACTAAATCCACTTCTCCTAGGGACCAATGCAAGATTATTGGCTTCAGTTGTGCAGTATGTTACAGAGATAGATACTCAGACTAATTTATTCCTTAGATCAGTTGCAGCCCATACACCTAACTTTAAACCCTGGAAGGACACTACTGCCCTTCTCAAATAGAAGAGGAGAATATTTTAGATCAGATATCTTAATTTGGGACTAAAGAATGATGAAACATCAGCATGGCTGCTGATACCATCTGAAGTTCTCCATTAGACATTAGAATAAGCAGCTTCAATAGTACTTTTTAACAAAGGAGACCAAGAATATCCTGTTTTAACAATCCTAGAGGTCCTTTCCTAGATTATAGCTCAGATATTATAGAT
This sequence comes from Sphenodon punctatus, assembly GCA_003113815.1. NCBI lineage: Eukaryota > Metazoa > Chordata > Lepidosauria > Sphenodontia > Sphenodontidae > Sphenodon > Sphenodon punctatus. Next base: position 1,911,698 of record QEPC01007501.1, on the reverse strand, counting down.
AAGTGAGGAAAAGGCCAGCAGTTAGCTTGTCAATTGTTTTTGCCTACAAGAAGTGTATGCTGTGGCTTGCGTGCACACCCATGTGGAAACCGCGCGCACCTCCAGTACGGGCACACTGTGTTGTGCGGAAACCGCGTGGCATGGAATTGGCCCCACTGTAGCTGGAAGCGTGTGCTAGTGACAGTCTGAAATCCCTGATTTCATCTATGTCCAGCACCAACAATGATAAATTCAACTCAATTAGTTGGTCAACTCAATTAACAACTCTGTATATCAGTTTAACCTTCTGATGAAATAGAATAATATTTATTAATTACATTCCAAGTATGAGAAGGTTTAACTCATTACTTTTTATGAAGTGCTCCATGAGCCTCACATACAGTGATATATGTTGTCATGGTTGTCAGTTATTTGTGGGTATGTATACAATATAATTCCAGTTAATTGACAGACTTGGGGGGTGGGGGACATGAAAACCTGTTTGTGAACTGGCCTTTTAGATGACAAAAATGTAAATAATTAATCAGAATTATACCATGCAGTATAATGCACCTTTGCAGTAATAAAGTTCATTTATACAATAGATGAACCTATTCAATTCAGCCCCCAGTGCTGAGTTTTCTACCTGTGATTCTGTGTCACTAGAGATTCATTACCTGTTTGCAAAAACTGTGGAACATTCTATTGCCCATTCAGCTAAATAAAGAGCAGCATCCCATGTAACAAGTCCTGTTGTTCCCCTTGAGATTATTGCCACGCTCTCAGAAAGTGTAATGGCATCACCTGATGGCTAGAAGATGCATAGACAAAGATATTTCAACACATTTAAAAAAAAATTTAATCAATACTTAAAACCTTGAGAAAAAGTAGAAAATACTTTATACTCAGGTTTCCTGGGATTTTATATGTTGATGAATTATAGTTCTGTTTAAAATAACAAAAACTGATTTATGACAATAAAGACATTGTTAGCTTTTACCAGTAAGTAGCTTTTGTAACAATGTGTAGATCCTTCTTTATTTAAAATATCAGCCAGTGCTTCATACAATTCATCCAGCGGTTCAGTGGGTGTAGATTCGTGCTGTTTGGAAGAGAGAAGAGTGGGAAAATATAGGTCTCCAGACACGGATAAAGAAGCACAGAAAATAAACACAAAGCTGAATGCCATCTTTATTACATGTTTGTCTATAAAATTAGAATGTAATGTTATTTTGCTATAACAAATGATTGACCCAGCCTCAGCTGGATATAGAGTTGAAATGATGAATATCTGCTGCAAATTCTTTATATGACAAATTTTTCCCACTTTGAAGTAGTTCCAACAAGTGAATAAACACACTATTGGTTTCCACTCTGTTTGCCTGTTTTGGATATTTTGTTTTGGTTCCTTCATCTCCTTAATATATTTTGTTTTGGTATTTCGGTAACTGGTACAGAATGTACCAAAATAGTCCCAGAATGTAACAAAATAGTCCCAATATACCGGTAAACTGTTCTTCAATTAAGTGACAAAACTGAAATAACTGAAATGAAGTGAATGAATACACAAAGTGTCTGGGATGAAATATCTGAATTAGCTAGTAGAGTCCTGTAAAAACAATAGGGCCCCGGGTAGGGATCTAATACCAGTGGACTTTCATAAGTCCTATAGGGAATGGTGGATCCCCATGCTTTCGGCTTTATTCTCCTCCATCAATCAATCTGGAGTGGTGCCAGCCTCATGGAGATATGCAGTGGTTTTCCCCATTTATAAAAAGGGCTCGCCAACAGAGCCAGCAAATTATAGGCCTATTAGTCTCTTGTGCATAATTGGCAAGATCTATGCCAAACATCTCCTAGGTAAATTAAAAGCCTTGATGGAATCCTGCCAAATTATCCACCTAGAGCAGGCAGGATTCCAGGAGGCTAGATCAGTGGTAGATCACTGCCTAGTACTGGCTCATATGATAGAGAAATACAAAAGCATCAACAAATCCTTTTTTATGGCCTTCCTAGACCTAAGGATGGCATTTGATTCTATTAATAGGGCCCTTTTTTGGCATAAATTGAGTTGCTCGTCAATCAACCATAGATTGTTATCCCTGATCCAAAGCCTTTACGCGGACTCTAAGTTAGTCGTTAAACTGGGCCCATGTGGCCACGTTTCAGGAGAGGTAGATGTTAGAAGAGGCGTTAGGCAGGGGTGCGTTTTGGCCCCAGCCTTATTTAACTTCTTTTTTAACGATGTTATTCCGCTTATGGCCCAGCTTAATTTTTTTCCTCCACGTCTTGAAACCTGCTACATTGGATGCCTTTTATTTGCAGACGATTTGGTGATAATGTCACAAACTCGCAATGGGCTGAGGAGGCAGCTGGAAGCCATGGCTGACTATTGTAGGGACAACGATCTTATCATTAATCATTCTAAGTCCAAGATAATGGTCTGTACCAATTCCCGCAAGAAAAATAAGTACCCATGGGTCATGGGTGGGATTCAAGTCGAACACGTAAATGAATTCAGGTACCTGGGTATCTTACTTCATTGCACAGGAAGCTGGAAATTCCATGTTGAGCAAGCAAGTACAAAGGCCAAAAGCTCCGCTTGTGCAATTAACAAATTCTTTTGTCAATCTGGTAAGGTGGCTTATCGCATGGCTTTGAAAACCTTTAATGCCAAGTCCTCTGCCCAGCCTTTATTTGGGGTAGAATTGTGGGCGCCTCTCGAAATAGTAACTATCGATGGTGTCCAGAACAAATTTTTAAGAGCCTTGCTTAGGGTTCCAGGGGGTACTCCAGGTGTAGTTATCTGCTTGGAGCTTGGACAGTGGAGGTGGTCCTTTAGGGCATGGGAGAGGGCCCATAAGATGTGGTTTAGGATCGAAAATCCAGTATCTAGAGGTTTGCTCCCTTTTCTTGGTAAAGATCCATTTAGGAGTACATGTAAACAGAAAGTGGAATGTCATCTGTCTCATATGGGCCTCCCAAGGGCCTATGTATTATCCAAGGCACCCCTGTTTGCTCAAGCGGAGGTTAGGATTCGATGGCAGGATACTGATTTGCAGCAAGAGTGGGGAAAAGTGGGGTCCATCTCCTACCTGAGTCTCTATTGTAGTGTGGCACCAGGGAAGGACTCCATGGCTTGTTATCTTGCTGCTGATTATTCAGCAAGGGGGAAGTGGTTAATGATGGCAGCTAGGTTTAATGCCCTTCCAACTCAATTATTGGAGGGTCGGTTTAATAAAACCCTGGTGGAATAAAGATTATGTCCCTTCGATTTTCAAGAAGTCGAATCAACGGACCACCTACTCCTTAGGTGACATTTATATGATGACTTGAGGGCCGAGTTTTTATTTAAACTTTTAGAATGTTTTCCTGGTTGGTCAGACAATGCACTATGTATTAAATTGCTCCAGGATGGGTCCCAGGAAGTTAGCCTTTGTGAGGCGTTCCCAGTTTTTAAATTTTATTTCGCCAACACAGTGGTCGTGCCTTGTATTTGGAACAACTTGTAATAATAATAAATTTATTGTGGCCGAAGCCAAAACCATAAAAAAGACATACAATACAATACAAAAGGAACATGTATGAAACGTATAGGTTGTATATTGTTTTGTAAATTGTTGTGTGATGGCTATGACTATGTGTCTGCCTAAATAAATTGAAATACTACTACTACTACTGAATTAATGGATATACTAATATTGTTTCTCTGGCAGATATTTATTAGGATATCTGGTGAACTATGAAAATATGTGAATAATATTTACAACGGTAAAATCTGCTATTTGTTTCACCTCTAGGTTGATATAACCAAGAAGCACATTTTCAAGTTATGACTAACAACTGCTCTAAACTTTGAAAATCAAATTATAGGGAATAGATGCAAGTAAACGCAAAAATAAGGATACGTACTTGTTGGGAAGTAGAAATATTGTATAAGCAGGTACGTAATGTTGAGAAACAGAAGTACTGTACAAGCAAGAATAATATAATGTTGATATGCAATATGGATGCATGAAAGTGAAAGAAATAAAAGATGAAAGCTTAAAAAATAAAATAAAATAAAATAAAAAAAATTATAGGAGTTTTAAAAGTGTTATGTGATATGTAACCCCAATACAACCTTTTTAATGAGTTCAGATAAGAAGCATCTTCTGTAGTTCACTGAAGGGGGATACTGCATGCACAGTGGATGAAAAACAGTCTGAAATGATAAATCAACTGATCACAAAAATGTCAACTACAGAATAAGCAGTTATCACTGAGGACTTAGCCATGATCCACAAACCACTTACTCCAGAGTAGTTCCCCTAGAAGCCCAGTGGGGCTGCTTTACAGTAAGAGATTTGTGGTTCACGGTAGGGATGTAGCTAGGTTGGAGTTGGCCCAGGTGCAAGAAATAGACTTGCCCAAACCCCTCCAGTCCGGTGAGTCCACTGGTCTGACTCCAGAGACATTCTTGACACCAAGGCACCTCTCCCTCCCTCTGCTTGCTGTGCCTGACCTTTGGAAGCTGTGGCTGTGCTGCCTACCTCATACTGCTGCTGCTGCCACTAGTGCTTGCTCCATCCCGTGCTGCCTGCTGGGTGGGTCTCATGTGCACTGCGTGCTGCAGACACTTTCACATCTGTTCAGCTCAGCCTCTGCCTGACTGTGCCACAACAGGACAGGATTTGTCCTCCCATGCCCCAGCTTGGGCCCTATATCCCCCCCACCTCTCCAGCTTGTCCCCAGGACAAATGTCCCTTCTGTCCCTATGATAACTATTGTCCCTAGATCACAGCACTAATTTCTAGCTAATTGGTCCTCCAAGCCTTCCAGATGTTTCGTTCCATTCTTGGGAATGAAAACATGGCCTCAGTTTGCAACCAAGATATTTGATATTTGGCTGAAAATTGGAGGCACATGAAGAGAGATAGTGGACTTAGCCCAGATCTTACTAAACAGTTACTTGCCTCACAAAAATGTCATGAAGTTGGCACTAACTAGATATCAAGAATGGAAAGAATTGAAGAGAAAATTATCTTCTTGCCTTTGGCGATGGTCCTTCAGCATCAGAGTTAAGGCATAATGGTGGAAACCTTTCCTGCATCTGTGCACACTTTAGCTAGTCTATGGGTATTTTCAGACGTTACGAGATCACGCTCAACCACGGTGAATCCCCACATGGTGATCGTGATCCCATAACGTCTGTTGGGGGGAACGGAAGCTCCCCCCCAGATGTTCACCCCCGTGAATCACGGGGAGGGGGGGGAAATCACATTCAACACGCAAACGGAGGTCCTGGCCGGACCATCTCCGTTTGCGTGTTGAATGTGATCTCCCCCACCCCCCGTGATCAAGGGGACCGTAACAACTGTCCCCCTACTACAGTCCGGAATCAGTGGCGGGATTCCGGGCTGTGGTCAATGTGGGTGGGCACTGCGGCCACATTGGCCGTGGCGTCCGCCCGTCTCCCAAGAGGGCGGGCGGCCTAGGGAGCGTGGCGGGGGGGGGGCCGTGGCCGTGTGGCCGCACGTTGTGCCGCGCGGCCCCTCCCCGATTCCCTGCCGGGATCAGCCGGCACGTCTGTTGGGATCAATGGGTGATTCTGTGACGGGGCCAATACAGGCCCCGTCACGTCTGAAAATACCCTTTGGTTACAATAGGCTGTTTTTTCAGGCGTTATGTTGTGGCTGTGCGGGCAGCAAAGAAGCGGTTCTTTGCTGCCATCATAGCATCTGCAAAGTCGTGTTTGGCAGAGCTTTTCTAGGTGTTGAGGAGTCTGGTCAGTCTGGTCTCTCTCCACCTGGATATGGAGTTTTTCAAAGCCCTCTGTGACATGTTTATGATGTACTTTGTGGATAAAATTGCTTGCATTGAACATGACTTTGACTCTGCCCTTTGCACAGTACCAGAGCCTGAGGTTAGGAATGCCTTGTCTGGTTCATTTTTATGGGATCAGTTTCAATTGGTGATGCCTGCTGAGGCAGGGGATGTGCTTGGGTCTGTTCGCGTCACAATGTGTGAACTTGATCCCTGCCCGTCCTGGCTGGTTAAGGCCAGCTGGTAAATGGTTGGGCCATTGCTGGCTGGGGGTTATCAAAGCTTCTCTTGTGGAGGGCCAGCTGCTGGAGTCTCTGAAGGTGGTGGTAGTCCAGACACTCCTTAAGAAGTCATCTTTGGGTGTTGATTCCCTGGTGAACTATCGACCTGTCTCTAACCTTTCCTTTTTAGGAAAGGTTATTGAACGGGTGGTGGCCCAACAGTTGCAGGTGCATCTTGACCGCATCAGTTTTTTGGATCCCTCGCAGTCAGCCTTTGACTCGGGTTATGGCACTGAGACTGCACTTGTGGCCTTGGTTGATGACCTGAAAGCGGAACTGGACAAGGGCCGTTTGACCCTGCTGGTTCTACTCGACCTCTCGGCGACTTTTGATACCATGAACCTTGAGGTGTTGGTGAGGCACCTGCTGGACCTTCTCAGAGTGGACAGGACAGCTTTGGAGTGGTTCTGTTAATTTCTAGCTGATCGATTTCAGCGGGTAGTTGTGGGGGAGTATACTTTCTCACCCAGGGGTCTCCCATGTGAGGTTCCGTAGGGTTCTATTCTGTCTCCCCCTCTTGTTCAATGTGTATATGCAGCTGCTGGGAGAAGTTGTGCGTTGGTGGGGAGTACGTTGTCATCAATATGCTGATGATACTCAGCTGTACCTCTCCTTTTCATTGGACCCAGACCCAGCAGTCTCAGTGCTTACCCAGTGTTTGGCGGGTGTGGGGGACTGGATGAGAACTAGCTGATTGAAACTGAATCCTGACAAGACAGAGGTGATGCTCGTTGGTGGGATCAGTGAGCTGGGTGGGTGGGGGCTCCCATCATTGATGGGGATCACCTGGAATTATCATCTTATGTTCGGAGCCTAGGAATGCTCCTGGATCCACAGCTGCACATGGATGTCCAGGCGTTGGGCTGTGGCCAAGAGCACTTTCCACCAATTCCATCTGGTGTGGCGGCTCCATCCATATGTCTTGGACTCCGATCTTATCACTGTTATCCATGCATTTGTCACCTCGAGGCTGGATTACTGTAATGCCCTCTATGTGGGGCTGCCCATGCTGACGGTTCGGAAGCTGTCACAGCCCATTTGCTTACAGGGACGGGCAGCTGGGAGCACATTCAACCAGTGCTCTGGGCTCTGTGCTGGCTGCCTATTGTCTTCTGGGCCTGATTCAAGGTGCTGGTCTTAACCTATAAAGCCCTACACAGCCTTGTCCCTGTCTATTTGAGGGACTGCCTCACTTCCCACGACCAGGGGCGGCCCTTGTGGTTGTTGGGGGGCACCCTCCTGGAGGTTCCCCGCTATACATTGGTGGAGACCAACAGGCGGGTGTTCTCGGCAGCCGCACCTGTATTGTGGAACTCACTCCTAGTGGGTGTCTATCTCAACCCTAGCCTTCTCACCTTCAGGTGCCAATGTAAGGCATGGCTCTTCCACCAGGCTTTTGGTGACGTGGAGGGGTTTGGGGATGTTTAAGGGTGGTGGTGGTGGTGGGGTTGTTTTGTTTGATTTTTATTTTTGCACACCAGCACGGGGTTTTACTGTTTTAAATGTTTTTATTTGTGTTACATTATATTGTATTTTATTGATTTTTTTGTTATTGTAGGCTGCCTAGAGCTGCCAGAGGCAGATATACGTGTGGTAAAAATGAATAAAATTAAAATAAAAAAAGAAATAATAATACTCTTAAGCACAATTACTTGTGAGCAAGTCCCAAAGAAAGTAACTAAATAAGTGTGTTTAGGACTGCAGCCTGTGCTTATCCTGTGGTGTTCTTTCTGTGATACTTTCAGAAATACAAAATACTCTTATGTTTGTTAAAAAAAAAAAGAAAAATAAATAAAAAATATCTTTATTTAAAAAATAAAATAAATTTAAAATGGCCCAACAACCTTCTTTTACATATTGAAACGAGATTTCACCCTTTTTGAAAATTCCATCAAGAACAGGCTTCTCAACGAGATTTTTCTCATCTCAAGAATTTTGCGAGAATCGGGTGTTCTCGCGAGATTCTCAAGAACCTCAAAATAGCCAAAAGATGGTCTGCACATGCACAAAAAATGGCTGCCAAAGCCATTTTGCGCAAGTGCAGCCATTTTGGGGGTATTTAGATTAACGAGAATTTCGCCAAATCTCGCCATGGTTACGATAGTCGATATTCTCTCAAGAATGAATTTCATTCTCATTTCAGCTCTACTTTCACATACACACTTTCCTGTATTCCAACAGCCTTGCCCTCCAAGGACAGTTAAGAGCCCATTATATTTTTAAAATTTGCTACTCTCCTGGAACATAAATAGGGATGCTAGATCCACATTTCTCAATTGTTTGCTAATTACTGTTTTGAAATGCAGTTACTAGTTTTGTTGTGACAGGTGGCATTGCATCATTCCATTCTGCTCTGTGCATTTAAATGTGAGACTATTAAACTAACACATGTTACCTTCTGAAAAACAGCCAGCAGTAGAGAGGAATCCAATGAATTCTTTAATTGCTGTTCAAGATCCTAAACAAAAAAGGGGGGGGGGGATTTATTTATTTTTAACTTCAGTGTTCGTACACTGCAAACTGCATTGCTCAGTCAATGCCTTTAACAAAGTATGTCTGACACTTAATGTCTCAGATATCACAAAGGATAATTGCAAATAAAAAGGGTATAACCGTTAGAAAATCATTAAAATACAATTTATTATGTTAACAGCACCACGAATGAGGAAAGCATAACAAGACAGGTCAAAGGTCTGATTACAATTAAGTCGGTTGCCCACGCTAATGTACAATTGCTCCCTTCCCCAGGAAATAAGCAGAAGACCTCACTCTAGAACTCCAAAATCATGGCATCTGAGCATGACAAAGGGTGATTTCAGACGTTACGAGATCACGCTCAACCACAGTGAACCACGGTCAATTCCGCGGCTGGGCCAAAGCGCCCTGCATGTCTGTTCGGCAGCCGCCAGATGTTCACCACAGTCAATACCCACATGGGGTCAAAATCAACCACGCTTCCAGACCTCCGGCCTGGACCATCTCCGAAAACGTGGTCAAAGAGATTCCCAACGGGAAACAACAAAAAGTAATGTCTGAACAGCAGCCACCAGCCGGAACCAAAGACAATGATTCCCAGCGGGGGGCAAAGCATGCAGCGTCTCTGCCAGGCAACCAGCAACAACACAGATCGGGGAGGGAGATTTAAAGGGTACACGACAGCAACCGGGACGAGCCGCCCTGGCGCCTTTCGGGTCCTTTGACCACAGAATGGCCCGGGATCGGCGTAATGTCTGTTGCGCTGCCCCGGGCCGTGGTCCGGTGGTCCGATTCCCTGCCATGGTCCCAGTCTCGTCATGTCTGTTCGGGGCTTTCCTTGACCACGGGAGGTGGTTAATCTGTTCACCCCCGCCGGGAATCCACTGTGGTGAATCGGGACCATGTAATGTCTGAAATCACCCAAAATGTCTGTGACTAGTCACTAACTCCCAGGGGGTTTATTGTGTTCCTTGTCTTGATTCAAGTGGTCAGTGATATTTCCTAGGATTTCTTTTTTCACTGACCCATTTATGAATAATCCTGCTCACATTATTCAAGTCAATGGGACCACTCCCATAAGTAAAACAGCTGAGAATACAAACCTTATTTACATGCTAAATTGCAATGGGACATGTTCCTAGCAGCATCATGTACACAATGGGACATGTTCCTAGGAACATCAAACATCTAAAACATATGTCCTGTTGCAATGCACTGCTGTTTGTAAACTGCAATTTCTCCTGTAGGGAAATTATTCACAAATTCTGCTGCAAAAGGGTTGATATATACTACTACTGATATCTAGAAAAAGAGATCACAGAATCTCGATATCCACCACTGCTGAAGGCTACAAGTTGAGTAATAAGAGGAATGCATGATTCAACTCAGAAACTCTTAATTTTATACTAATAAATGTATAACCATAACTGCTGAGATACTGTTCAGATCATACTGAAAGCAATCTATAGTGAATTGATTTTCTGAAATTAACTTTGCTCTAATACCAGATAGCCTGAACAGATTAATTAAATCGTGAAGTCCAAGAAATCATGATTTCAGGAAAGGGGACATCATCCAAATGAACTTGCACTGTGGGAATTAATTTACAATGGGAGGGATTCTGTTATAGACTTACTTCAGTTAACAACCTTTAGTTGTAATGTCCAATTTGTGAGACCGAAGCAGTGATATATTGGACCAGATGCCCAGGTGATGTAAGCAAATCTGGCTATACTGCAATCAGTGGAACTATATTGATTTATATCAGTTGACAATCTGGCCAATGGATTTTAGTAAATTACTCTGGATGGCAAGCCCATTTTTTCCACAATGGCAGGCCTAATACATTCTCAAATATTTTAACATACAGCTGACAAATTTACTCCCAGGACCATCATTGCCTCTTCTCCCGTCCCATATCAAATGCAAGTAGCAGAAAGGAATGTTCTGATGACACATACACATTTTCCTTCCTTTTCATGACAGACCAGCATGAATTCTATGTTTTAGTCCCTCTGGGCCTTTTGTAAGCATTACTATTCTTGATTTACCTTACCCTATTAACTAGGAAATAGAGGTAAGGAAAATGTGGGAGTCCCTTGAGGAATTTCACATCAGTTGTTAATATCTGGTAATGTGACAGGCTTTGAGATTTGTAGGCAGAATCTTCAGTCGTACAATCTCTGACAGTAAGATAACCCCTCCACCCACAGGGTTCATAAGCAATCTCATTGCTATTATGGTTCCAAGAAACGAAAAGGTGATTTAGATCATTGATATTCAAAAACATCCTCTATGCACTTTCTGGCAAATTAACCAGTGTGCAAGTGTTTATGCCCATGTCTTCCAAGTTCTATTGAAGACTAGAGATAAACATTTAAATATCTGTAAATGCGAAGATAGTTTTGAGTTCTGTACCATATTGCTAATTTTGATAGACAAGTCAAATTCCAGATGAATGCTGAGCACTGAATATTGTGTAATCAGTATTATTCCCTATGGCTGATTCTTCTACAAGATGCAGTGTCAACACCTCTAAAATCAGATTATGAGCACAAAGCCCAAGTGTGAAGGCTAAATATATTTATAATTTTTACTAGAAACCATGTGTCTGGTGAACAGGCAGGGTAACTGAATAACCTAAAAAAGTGTTGAAAACATGACTATTTTGAATCTGACTATTGTGCTTTATAAACAGGTAAAATGAAGTGCCTTGCGCGGTGTATGGCTGTTTTTCCATGGATGCCACCCACCCATCTCCACCCACCGGGCCTGCGGCAGCGTTCATATAAAAAGGGCCTAATTACGCCTCTGTTTTTTTCTCCAAGAGCTTCTCCTGGTGGCTACAGTATTTAGAAAATCATTTTATTAAGCTATGGAAGATATTGAAAGTTACTGAATCCCAAAGTTCCTGAATCTTTTTCTAATTAGAATCACCAAGCTATTTGCTCTGTTGAAACATTCAGAGCTGAGCAGCCACACTCCATGCATGTTTCTGTCAATGCTGCTAAAGAGATAGATAGCTTTAAGAATTCCAGGACAGCTCTGCTGAAAGAAACAACAACAGAAACCATACACAAACTACCAGTTGATGAAGTAATCTGAATAAATACATGATTAATCAAAGCTTAACTAATGAAAGTTCAAAGAACTCTTATTTTACTAATTCAGCCACATATGAAAAAGAAATTTTAGATTGAAGGGGTTTTTTTGTTTTTGAATAGAAAACAGTTTAGTAGCTATTTTCAGGCTGCAGTAGCAGGATGATGATGATGACTGATGATGACTGATGATGAATGAAAGTTAAAGGCACAACCACTCTCCATTATAAACATGGGACTGCTGAATCCCTGATATTGAGGAAACTGCCTGAGCTACAGTTCTGAAAATTTATCCATAGGTTCTATTTGTGGGGACCACTATACACGGAAAGTTTGAAGAAGATCCAGCTAGAAAATAAAAGGTTGCAACTGTTGAAAAGTTAATTGGTTGTGGTCAAAACACACAGCATCCTGACAATTTTGAATCATCAATATTTCCTCTCAGACAATGATTTGAGTTCCCAGACTCCACAGTCTTGGAGCCTAAGATCGACACAGAGTGCTGCTTGAGTCTGGAAGTGTTTACTGCAGCCAAAACTGAGTTATTCATGATTAAAAAATTGGTTCTGCTGGCTCGCGCATGCGCAGTCGACCAGTCGCTGATCGCCAAAAAACAGCATAAGGAAAGTTATGTGTCTCTGCTTTTTAAAATCACGTAACTTTATCAGAAGCCTGCTGTCACAAAGACTTTAAACTCTAGTCAGTTTCATATCTATTACCCACTTGCCTCAGAAAGACAGCAAGACGATGCTCTAGTCCATTTCATGTCAATTACCCCCTGGCTTCAATCCTACTTTTGTATCTTTTCAAAGGAGTGAAAAGTCTGCAACTTTTGAAAAGTTGCAGACTTTTCATACAGCGTACCGAGCCAAAAGGCTGCAACTTTCATACTTTTGAAAAGTTGCAGACTTTTCATACTGAGTCAAAAGTACCAGAGTGAGGCCAGGGGGGTAAGTGACACAAAACTGACTAGAGGGTCCCCTTGCTGGCTTTCTGAGGCAAGTGGGTAATTGACGCAAAACTGACTAGAGCATAAAGTCTATGACAGATCTGGCTTCTGATAAATTTACATGATTTAAAGCAGTCACATAACTTTCCTTATGCTGTTTTTTATAACACCACAAATGGCGAGCAGCAGCTGCTCCACTGTGCATGCACCAGCCAGCAGAACTGATTTTTTAAAATGTTTAATAACTCAGTTTTGGCTGCACCAATCATTATCACACTACATCAGCACTTGATCTGGATCTCATGCTCCAAGGCTGCAGACCCAAAGACCTGGTTCAACAATAGCATGGTGGGGGGGCTGGTACAAGGGATTGTGGTCGGGGTGGATCCTCCATGGAAGTGTTGGAGTGGACACCCCGCCCCCCCCAAGCTCCTCAGACTGTCCATGTGTCCCCAGCCTGTCCCCACTGCCTGCCTCCCCCAGCCTCCCAGAAGTGCAGATCCTGTTTGTTGCAGCTGCAGGCTCTTTAAATCAGCCGCCTGTATTAGCTCTTGGCTAAGAGCCAGCGATCAGCTGTTGTGGCTCTCCGCCAAAAGCGGACAGTCAGAGCTAAGAAAAGCCTCCAGCCAGGGCACACAAGATCTGTGCTTCAGGGAGGCTTGGGGGCTTTATCTCTTCTTTTCCTCCTAGTTCCTCCCTCCCTGGGTAATCTCAGACGTTACGATACCACGGTCACCCACAGTGAATCCCCTGTGGTGGCCAATGGTACCATAACGTCTATAGGGATTTCCGCCAGATGTTCACCCCAGTGAATACCTGGTGGGAGTCTTAATGACCACGCTTTCGGAGCTCCGGCCACCCGGAGGTCCGAAAGCGTGGTGGGATCGGGCCCCAAGTGTGGTCGGATTGGCCATGGTCTGGGACGGGCCGCAGGTAACATCTGTTACCTGCAGCCTGGTCGGATTGTGGCCCGGGCCCGGGATCAGGCGCAGCGGCTGAATTGGCTGCTGTGCTCGCCTGTCTCCCAGAGGGTGAGCGGGCGAATGCGGGGGGCGGGGTTGTATGGCCGCACGTCGCGTCATGCTGCACAGCCCCACCCCCTCCCTGATCCCCAGGCGGAATCAGGGGACTGATTCCTGACCGGGATCCAAAATGGATCCTGGAGCACGATTCAGTGTGGCGGGCCTCATGGCCCATCACATCTGAAATTACCGCCTGAGTCACAGCGTAGCTCCTGGGGCTGGGGGAGGGCTAGGCAGCACTAGGTGCTGCTGGGGAGATGGGACTGCCTCCTCCTCCCCCCCCCCTGCTCGCGTATGGCCAGGCTAGGCAGAAGGGAGATTCTAGAGGCGTCACCTCCCCAGAGAGCATGCACTGGGAGCCGTCCCAGAGAAGTGATGCTCTCTGGGGGATTGGGGAGGTGCCAGGGGCTCCTTGGCTGGGTTCCTATAGAGAGGAGAGGCATGGGGACAGGAAGGGGGCTTGGAGGCTTTGTGTGGGGAGAGGGGCATGGGGAGAGGGAGGGAGGGGGCTTGGGGGTTCTGGGGAGAGAAATATGGAGGAGGGGGAGCTTGGGGGCTCTGGGGGGGAGAGTGAGGCATGGGAACAGGGAGGAAGGGGATTTGGGGGCTCTGTGTCTGAGGTGTGAGAAGTATGGGGATGGAGGGAGTGGACTTGGGGGTTCTGTGTGGGAGAGGTATGGGGACAGGGAGGGAGGGGTTTGGGGGCTCTGTGGGAGAGAAAGTCAAGGGGATAGGGAGGGTTTTGGAGGCTCTATGTTGGGAGTGAGGAATAGGGATGGATGGAGGTCCCCTAAAGTCAAGGTGACTCAGGAGCTTGCATCTTTTTGCATGTTCTTGTTGTATATACATAAGAATAGCTATATTGGATGTACCTGCACTGGTAGCAGACTATCTGGCACACATGGATAGTTTGCGGTGGCTTATGGACTTAGATAAACGTTTCTTAGCTTGTCAGACTGATGAAAGCAAAAGATGGTTAACTGAACAGCTCCAAAGTTAATGGCTACAGTATAGTATCTGCTGTGCTGGTCCCCAATGTGTGATACGAAGACAAAATGGTTCAGAGGGTATTGTTGGACCAACACCTGTTGGAGAGAGCATGCAAGCTCCTGGACATAGTGGTGACCCCTATGTGGCCCCAAAACGTGCCTACTCTCAGCAACAAAAGTTGGCCCAAGAAAAGATCTAATCTAAACTACTTTGTGGAGCAACCACACTCTATGTATTATAGGCCATTATACATGCAACATGTAGAATAAAATGTAACACCCATTTTATCAGTTAGAATATCTGTGTGAAAAGGCCCCAATAGTGATATGTATGTCCCTGCCAGAAACACACTGCGGGAGGCTGGATCTACCACCAGTGCTGAGAGCCCAGCTCAGTCCTGCCTAGTGCACCTGGGCTGAAGTCACCCAGCTGCTACCAGTGCACAGCCTGGCTACACCCTACTGGGTGGGAGAGTCACTGGGGACACCTGATCCAGGAGCCACAATTAGACTTGGTCCACTCCAGTCTTGCTCACACACACCCTAGGGGGCAGGCAGATTGTAGTGGGGTTGAGTTGGCTGGAGGAGTGGGAGGCATGCATGGTGCAAAGCGCATCTCGCCTCTCTTCTAATCTCAGGATAATCCAGCTCAGAATCTGGGAAATTGGAGCTCAAATGCCTAATCTCAAATCCCTGGGAAGATCCCTGGGTTTGCCAATGGCACACAAGCATGAGTTCTATGAGGGAAAACACCTTAGAGGAAACTCTAGACATCCCTTCCCCTGGTCCAAGGACTGCAAAGCCCAAAGTGTATTCAACCACAATAGAGTGCTGATCAATAACTTCAGAAGATGAAGGCATGGACAATGCTGTTCTCAACTTTGGTGGTGACACAAAGCTGGGCAGAATTGCAAACACCTTGGAGGATACGATTAAAATTCCAAAATAATTGTCTATTTTGGAATGTTAAGGATAGGATTAAAATTCCAGCAGCAGCAGTGAAATTAGGAAGTGATTTATCCTTAGGGGAGGGGAAAGGGAGGCTGTCTGTGTTTCTGTGTGTGTGTGTGTGTATGTTTGTGTGAGAGAGATAGAGAATGAGTGAGTGTGTGGGGGAAGGAAGTGAGTGTGTGTGTTTTCAAAGTGCCTTAAAGTTTATACACTTTATACAATGAAAGTTTGCCATTGTCAGTGTACACAACTTGATAAAATCGGTCGTATAAAATGCACTTCTGCGCAAAAGGACAGAATTAAGGCACTTTGAAAAAAATTGTTTGTAGTCAAACTGTGGTAATAGATAAATGACCTGTAAGGAAATAATTTGATAGTTCAGTTAGTGGTAAATAGTAGTAAGATTAAGTACATATGGTAATACATTAAGTACATATGTTCCCTTAATGTTGATGGTAAATTATGGAATATAGCTACAAAATCGACCTAATTTACATGCTTTTTGGATTTAAGTGTTGTTGTAATGTATGTTGTTAAATGTTTTTTGAATTGCAATTGGAATTCATTTTCATGTTTTGGGGATTTTAAGTTAGGGAAAAATATTTATTTATTTATTTTATTTTATTTTACTGTTTTTATACCCCGGCCCCTCCCACTCAAGGGCAGCTTGGGGTGGCTTACAAAACATCAATAAAACACATATAAAATTTCATTAAAAACATTTAAAAGGATAAAAAGAACTAAAAGGGCAGAATTCCCCTCCCCACCCTCCCTGTCTCCTTCTCCAAAGGCCTGTTCCAGTCAGGTCTTACACTGTCTACGGAAAGAGGGAAGGGAGTTCCACAGCCTAGGAGCGACCACCGAGAACGCCCTCCCCATCGTCGCCACTCGGGCAACCTGGGGGACTTCGAGTCGGGCATCCCTTACCGCTCTAGCAGAGCTGGTCTCGGAGGTGGTGCTAGGCTCCTCTAGGGCTTTGGTTCTGGGGGACTTCAACATGCACGCTGATGCCGGCCTTGTCGGGGCGGAGTGAGAATTCATGGTCACCATGGCAACTATGGATTTTCCCCAGGAGGTTATCTGCTTGATCCACGGGGGTGGGGCACACCCTCGACCTGATCTTCGGTTCTGGCCTTGAGGCGGGGGGTCCGGTTGTGGGGGAAGTCAGGGCGGTGCCCTTGTCATGGACGGGCCATTATCTCCTTCAGGCCAGTCTTCTAGTGCACCCCCTCTAGAAGGGGAAGGGACCAGTTAGGATGGTCTGCCCTCGGACGCTGATGGAACCCCAGCGGTTCCAAGAGGTCCTGAGGGAGTTAACCCTGGACCTGGATGGTCTGTGGATGAGCTGGTCCAGCATTGGAACAGTTTGCTGGAGGAGGCCATTGACAGGGTGGCTCCGAGACACCCTCTGCCTCGGTTTCATCACCGCAGGGCCCCTTGGTTTACTGAGGTGTATGAAACGAGTAGACAGGAGGCTGGAGCGACGCTGGTGTCGGACTTGATCTGACTCCGATCGACTTCTCCATAGGGCCCATTTGTGGTCCTATGTTGAGACTGTGAGGACAGCAAGGAAGGAGTTCCTTGCTGTCCTCATAGCGTCTACGAAGTCACGCCCGGCGGAGCTGTTCCAGGTGGTGCGGGGGCTGGTTAGTCCGGCCTCCCTCCGCCTGGACGGGGACTTGTCCCAGGCTTGCTGTGAGGAGTTTGTCAACTACTTCGCAGACAAGATCGCTCGGATTCAGAGCGACTGATGCTGGATTAGGGGCAGTAGGGGGAGAGTGCGAGGTGATGGAGGCCCCGTCCGGTCCAGCCTTGTGGGGGGAGTTTCAGGAAGTGACGCCGGCCGATGCGGCAGATGTCTTNAAGCGCACTGAACGTTAGTATGGGTGATCCCCTGGGGGGGGTGTTAAACACCCCCCCCAGGGATCGGGTCATACTTACCGGCGGCTGCGGGGACGCCGCGGCCGCTGGTGCTGGGGGGGTGGGCTCGCCTCTGGGTCTTACTCTGTCTTTTTTAAAACAAAAAGCCAGGCTGGGCAGGGTGGGTGGGGGGTGTCCCCCCTTCCACCTGTGCAGCCTGGGAGGGGGAGGGAATTAATTAATTTCATTGGTTTCAATGGGGACACAGCGCCCCATTGAAACCAATGAAATAAATCCGGTACCGGCATACCGGATTTAATCCGGGAATCCGGTTTTCGCAGTACTGGTAACCGGTAAATCTGGTAGCCGGTAATGGGCCCGGGGTCCCACCACTAGTGGGCACCACCTGGCCCACTGCCCTCAGCCACGCTGCTTGCCCTTTTGTTATGTACCCCATGCTCCCCAGAGTGGACTGCACAGACGAGGAGCTGCTGGCAGTAGGGGTCCTGCTGCTGCTGCTACCGCTAGGGCTGGGGGCAGGGATAGACCCAGATGGCTGGAAGGGGTCGCTACTCCCACCATCCCCAGGGGCATCCCGCTGCATGGCTCGCTCTGCCTGCCTGACCTTCTGGACCAGCGCAACCTGCCGGAGGCCATAGACTGCAGTCTCATGGGCTATGCTGCCCTTGATCCTGGGGTCAATCATGGTTGCCAGGACATAATTGTCCCGGCCCAGGAGCTCATCAAAGCGCGTACTCAGGCCTGCCTTCAACTTCCGAACAAGGTCAATCACCTCATTGGACATTCTCCTGCCCTGAGGGCCATAATCCTGCCCCCAGAATCTCATCCAGACTGCTGCGGAGACTATGCACCAGCGGGGTCACCTTGCTGAGGGTGGCGGTGGAGCTGCTCAATGTCTCTGTGACACCCAGGAATGGTCTCAGGACAAAGACAGTTTGGGAGATAATCTCCCATTCCTCCCTGTTGGAGGTGCCTCGATTTCTGTCTCCCCTTCCACCTGATGCAGAGCGTCTTTCTGTTCAAGAAGCCGCTCAAGCATCAGGAAGGTGGCGTTCCACCGAGTGGAGACATCCTGGACAAGGGTGTGCACCGGGGACCCTTGTTCAGCCTGCTGCCCTTCATGCTGCGGTTGAAGAAGCCCGCCAGCTTCCTCCCCCGGTCGACCAGGGAGCTAAGGGTGCCTGGCCCAATCCCCTTCTCCCCCAAGCCCAGAGCATCCTTCACCACTACGTGGAGGGTGTGTATGGCACAAGGGATGCTCATGAAGCCCCCGTCATGGACTGCCTTAAGAATATTGGCCGTGTTGTCCTTGACCACACACCCCTTGGTGAAGACTGTGTGTGGCGTGACCCACTCCCTCACCATGGTGGCCAAGGCTGCCTCAAGGTTCCTCACGGTGTGGGAGCTGTCCATAACTTGGGCCTGATGCAGGGCTCACCTATACCCTGCTTCAGGAACCCTCCTGCCACTGCCTAGCGCTGCTTCTGCGTCCTGCCACCAATGTGCCATCACTGCCAGGTAGGCGTGCTGGGCATTTCTGGTGGACCACAGGTCCATCATAAAGTGGACTGTTGCACCCCCAGCCCCTGCCAGCAGCTCCCTCACCCACTTCTTCAAAGCCTTGTAGAGCTGTGGCACCACAGTCCGACTCAGGGTGGAGCAGGAAGACAGATTAAAGTTGGGGGCCAGGAACCCAGTCAGACGCTGGAAGCCCTTGTCCTCCACAATGGACAAGGGCTGGCCATCCAGGGCAGTCATCTCGGCCACCAGGTGCTTGCCTTTCTCCTGGAAGCCTGTGCCACGGTACCCTGCCGATGGCCTTGACACATCGCCCCACCCCATCTCCTCCATGGTGGACTGGCGGTGCTGCTGGCTAGGCTCCTGCTGTTTTTCTGCCCCCATACTGCTCCTGCTGGTAGAGGCAGCAGCAGTTGGTGCAGGACGCTGACCCGCTGAATGAGCCAGGTGACTGGCCGCTGGAGTCGGGAACCCGCTGGCATCTGCTTCCCCTGCCTTCCCGCCCAGCAACACAGCACTGTGGCATGCCTTGAGGTGCCTGGCCATTGCAGTTGTGCCAAGGTTGGCAAGCACCTGTCCGCAATTCACCACCTTCTTGCACAGCGTGCACTGTACCTCTCTGGGATCATCTGCCCATACCAGCTTAAGATGATCCCAGACTGAGGATTTTTTTCCCCCTCCTGCCTTCTTGCTCGCCCTGGCGGATGCACTGTTGCCAGTGCTGCTGGGAGGGGGAGAACTTTGTGACACTGGCGATGCAGCTCTGGGAGGAGGGTCAGACATCACCTTGTGTACAGAAATCTCCTCTGCGGCACTAGTGTCACTGACTGCCTCTTCCTCACTGTCCCCGGCGTTCACGGTGATGTTCCGTGAAGGGGAGTACTGGGACCCAGAGACTAGACTGCCCGTGCCTGCCATGCTGCTGGCACTCTCCCTGTGCCCCCCTCTGTAGCTGCTAGTGCTGCTGCTGCTGATCCTCTCCCTAGTACTGNCCCTTCACGGTCTGGGCCCCTCGTACCTCAGGGACCGCCTCACCCTCCGCGCCCCAGAGCGGCTCCTTCAGTCAGCCGGGGGTGCCTTCCTGGAGGTTCCCTGCGTAAAGTGGGGGGCCACAATGGAGAGGGCATTCTCGGTGGCCGCGCCGCACCTTTGGAACTCCCTTCCGGAGGAAGCTCGCCTGGCCCCAAGCCTGTTGACATTCCGGCGATGTTGTAAAACCTGGCTGTTCGCCCAGGCCTTTGGGGTGTGTGTGTGTGGGTGGGTGGGGGATTAGGGTTTTTATCTCCCCAACCCTGTTTATTTTTTTAATGTTAAATTGTATCCCGGGGCCCTGTTTTAAATATTTAAATTGTATTTTGATGTATTTTAAACTGTTTTATATTTGCTTTTTATATGTATTTTTATTGCTGTTAGAAGTCGCCCCGAGCTGTTCTCAGGAGGGGCGGGGTATAAATTCAGAAAATAAAATAAATAAATAAATTAAATGTTGTGAAATGGTTTTGAAGAGGAAAGCTTTTTGGTTTGGAAACGGTTGTGCCTTTAATATTTTTTTAAACTGTAAAGTTTGGGGGTTTGGTAAATTTATCTAGATTCTATCTCTCTGGTCCATGTTTCAATAGTATCTAAAATTATGGCCACAGAACAGCATTACTCTTGAAGAGGAGTGGGGAACCTCCAGCCCAAATCCAGCTCACCAACGTTTTTTATTTGGCCCTTTTGCAATTCCTGGACCTGGATATAGAGTTAATCCCTACCCCCAAGCACTGAAAGAGTGCGTTCAGGGACATGCATTCAAGGATATTAGTGAATCCATGCCATAGATCCATGATCTTGACTCTCCCCTTTCTTCCCCCCATCCTGAGCACCCAGCTTAACTACCATTTGCCATTGAGTAACTCTCAAAAGTTCCTATGGTGCTATAATTACATGCAATAAGTTGCATTTAGAAACATTACCCCACGACAGCTAGTCTTGTTTGAATCAGAGGTGCTTCCCTCTTACATTCCATTGGATATGGCATGTCTGGATACTGCCAGGGTAATCTACCTTGGGGTACTTTGTTGAACAGTAAAGCCCCTTGGGTTTATTTGCACAGTTATGAGACTATGCCCTACATCGGGGTGGGGAACTTGTGGCCCATGGACAAAACCACCTGCAGTTGCTTTTTATTTGCCCTCTCTCCAGTTTGTGGATCTGGTCCATGGATAAAGTCCCTACCCTCAGGCACTCAAGGACAAGGAATAGATCCATGACACAGATTTCTGGCCTGGATCCTGCCCTTTCTTCTGTCATCTGAGCACATCTCTTAAGCACCCTCACCCTTTTCAAAGTGGTCTGTGGGAGGGAAAAAATTCCCGCCTCTGCCCTACATGCTCTGTTGTAGATATGAAGACAGTGAGATAGGGAAAAACCCCACTCAAATATTACTAGACGTTGGGGATGCTCCATGAAACTAACTGGCAACAGATTTTTTAAAAATAAAGTATTTTTTTTTATGCAACAAATTAACTTGGGAATTTGTTGCCAGATGAAGTAATCAAGGCCAGAAGCATAGCTGGGTTTAAAAAAGAATTGGATAAATTCTTGGAGGATACGTTCACTAATGGCTATTAGCCAAGGAGCCAAGTAGGTGGGGGAATGTAACCTCTGACCGTTGGGAGCTGGGCGTGAACAGCAGAAAAAGGACCACTCTATTATGACCTATTGGGTACTTCTCCAAAGTGACTGAGAATGGACACTGTTGGAGACAGGATGCTAGGCTCGATAGACCATTGGTCTGACCCAATATGGCACTTCTTATGTTCTTAAAAGAAAGTCAAGATCAGTCTTTCAGACACAACTACTTTTTTGATTACAATGACAATTTTAAAGTCAGTTAAATATTTGTACGTGAATGGGGCTAAAACAGGCAAAAGCAGGGGTGGAGGTCAGTCAAAGACTAATTTTCAGCTGTCTACTGCAGGCAGATGCAGTAGCAGGTCAGGACTCAGGTGACTTGGCAGAGCTGAGATGTAAATTAGCCTTTCTTCAAACTAGGGCTTTCACTGTCTGCATTTTCTCAATTGCTAAGCTCATCACATGTTCAAACCAACAAGGGTTTTGTCTGCACAGAGTTTATTTCTGGAATAAGCCTCTGGGTAGACACTCTCATTACAGATTAAGAGTGGCTTTTCCATTTTAAACCTACCTCAGGAATGGGATTAACAATGTGTTCCTCTGATGGATAAAATACATGCTAGCAATTTGTGTGTACATGAATCCCACTGAAGTAAATGGGACCCAAATGTACATTATTAGCACATACATCATCTGATGGAGGATCATGCTGTAAATGTAACTCCGGTCTCATTCATGTCAAATGCTAACCCAGCGATAAACTCTGGGAAAGGTTATCCTGGGGTTACCCCATGATTGACCTTGGCACTTTTGGGGAAAAAACACTCAAGCTGCATTCAAACAAGATGCTAAATCCACAAAAATCTCTTTTTCAATCCACTTTATCACATGAAAGGTTTAGGTCACAGGATGCCACTGGTGTACTGTGTGTTTAATTAGTTTGAAAACCAACGTTTCACAATCATGCTTATTCCATTACACACATTTTATTGTAATGAGCGAAGGGATTAATCCTGCTGTCAGTCTGCCTGGTGCCCAGAATGTATTGCACTTACACACAAAGCTACCCAGCATCATGGGATACCAACCAGTAGTCAAAGCACTAGGGATGGTAACTTTTAAAGCTGGGGAGGGAACATGGGGACAGTCAAAACCCATGATTACATGCAAGAAATGGAAGAGGGGGGAGAAAGAGCATGTGTGAATGCAGCCTCAGTATTTCCTCGTCTGAAGCATGGGAAAAAGAAAGGTCAGTTACAGTTACTAAAAAGTGTGTTTGCATGAAATGCTACACTCCCCTCAGTAGTACTCAAGTCAGCAGCAGGTTAGAACTGCCTGTAAAAGCCCAAAGGTTTCTTGGTGCATTTTACAAGGTAAAATGTCCCAGGTAAACTGTTGCTGAGGCCTTAAACTGTAATAGGAGGGTCTACACAGGGGGTTTAATACAGGTAAGCAACTCCACACTAATAGAGGTTAGTTATCCCGGACTGTTATTCTCTAGATAGATAAACCCCAAGAATACAGGGAGGGTGTGAGCTGCTTGGAGGAGAGCAAGTTGTCTCAGCCAGGCTAACCTATATTGCTGCTCCCCAGAACCCCACAAATGCTACCTGATTGCCTGACCACAAGCTTTCCTTCTCTCCCTGTCATTTCCCTCGCCCAGGGGCCAGTCCCTGCTCCCCAGACTGTCCGGCCCCGCTCTCCCCTATAGCCCTCAGCTTTACTGTCTGGAAGGTGGCACCTACTCCACAGCCTCCTGCTACCCCAGGGCCCCCTAAATCACTGTAGCCATAATCTCCGAGCCCCCCTCCCGCCCTGTGTTCCCTCAGCCCAAGGTGGCCCCAGGCACCTCCATGTTCCCTCGGCCTCACTGCCCAGGGGAGTGGCCCATCTCTCCCCTATGCCCAGGTGGCCCGGCCCGGCCTCCTCACCACGTGGTATCTCTTTAGCCCTGCTCTCCCAACTCACTCAAGAGGGGGGCGACGGCAGAGGATGGTCGCTGCTCTCCCCTATCAGCCTCACTGCTCAGGACGCGCCCCCCCACCCCTTCCCGCCCGTAGGATCGGCTCACGCCGGCTTCTGCTCACCGCCCAAGGGAAGGCATTGAGCCGTCTCGCGGCCAGGAATCCGCTTTGGAAACGGAGCGCCAGCCGCTCGGCCTCCTCCATCCCCGCTCTCCTTGCTCCGGGAAAGCCGCCTGCCCAGCCCGCCCCCAAGCAGCAGGCCGCCGCGTCCCCGGCGCTGGGTGAGAGCTTCACCCTGCCTGGCGCAGAGGCAGGCTGGGGAAACACCCACACCCGCGTTCAGTCTCCTCCCCAAGCCTGCCCTGTCTGGAGGAGCTGGGAGGGGGACATGGGCTCTGGCTAGAGCGAGGGAAACATCCCTGGTGGAGTTGAATGCTGGAGCCCCTGACTGGCTTCCCATCTTCATGCCAGCGTGACTTTCCCAAAGCAGCAGTGCCTGTATACCCCGGCCCCACCACAGGACACCCTACATCCCAGCTACAGTGCCTGCATCGTTGTGCTAACCATATGCCCATACCCCCCCCCCCAAAAAAAACATGGTTCCCCCCCCAATACAGCTGCCACACTTCTTAGTACTGTTTCTCTAGTACAGTTGCAGCGGCTGCATTGTGCTATCCCAGCTGCTTTGCTATCAGGCTGTAGCATCTGCATTGTGCTGCCTGTGTTCCTGCCCACCCGGTGACACCCGTTTCCATGTCACTCTGCGTGGGTTGGTTTGAGGCACCTCCCAGCTTCACTGCATCCAACTCATGGCCCTGGTAACTTTCTGCATCCCCATGGCCAGGGGTGTAGCTAGGGTGGAATGGGCTCCTGGCCAAGAAGTCAAGATGAGCCATCCTCTTCGTGTCCTGCCAGCGGGCCTAGGGGTGCTGCCCGGCTCAAACACACAAGACACCCAAAATGTAGCCCCCCACCCATAACCAGTTCATTTGTGCCCCTGCTGCAGCGTTAATTGATTATATGGGGGCACAAATGAACTGGTTATGGGGTGCGGGGTTAAAGACAGTATTCCTGTTAGCAATAACTTCATTAAGAAGTTAGTGAAACAGCAGCCATAATAATATCAGAACCATATTTTCAGATACTGCTTTACCTCCTAAATTCTTACCTAAGATAGTATTAGTAAGACAGTTATGAGATTGTGGCCCTTTTTACACGGGCCTCTCCCACCCATGTACATGCAGATTTCTGCGTGTTCATAGGTGGGGGAGCCCTGTGTGAATGATGCGGTGAATGGGTGTGTGTGCATGCATGCACCCACCTAACACGCATCCCCCACTCGTCCCCACGCATGGAGCAATGGGAAAACAGCGGTTACTCCATGGGTGTGGATGAGTGGGGATGCGTGTGCGGCCATGTGCACGCCCCCACCTACGCACCGGCGCACCCACGGACCCCCACCCGGCAGAGCTGTGTAAAAATGGCCTGGGAGGACCACTCAAAGAACAGAAGGTTGCTGCCTTGTAAACAAGGTTCTTCGAAATGGCTTCAAACATTCTCACAACACCCACCCTTCCAGCCCCGCATGGAATTTTCTTATATTCCTAGAAAGGGTTGGAAGGAACTCATTCTGAGGGGGAGAGTGCTTTTTATACTAGAGGAGCTTGAGACCATCACAGTGGAGTTACAGAGAAAGTTTGAATCCTGCTCCTACATGCAAATCTGTAATGTTATTCGTTTGACTAAACCCATTGTAGACTAGAGTGGCAGATTGTCCAAAGAATGGAGAATGAGGTGGTTTGTAGGGATGGGCGAACAGACCGCGGTTCGAGTCCGGCCGTTCGGTTTGGCCACGTTCGGTTTGCGTTCGGGTTCTGCTGTTCGGGCGGTTCACCTTGTTCAGGTTTGGCCGTTTGGTTTGGCTGTTAGGTTCGGCTGTAAAAATTACACGAGAGCCGGAAAGTGCGCCAGAAACCGGAAATTCGAGTGCGTGCGGAGCTGTGTGGCGAGTGTGTGTGTTTGACTCGGTGGCTGCTTGGTTTGTGTGTTTTGGCATGTGATTGTGTTGTTTGGCTGTGCTGTGTGTTTGGGTGGTTGGTGTGTGTTGTGGGTGACTTAGGGTGCGAGTGTTAAATTTTTTTATTTTTTTTTAAATGAAGAAGGCTCAGACAGTGGTGCTGATCCCCTGGCTGGGGGCCAACTTGCCGTTCGAGGAGGAAGAGGAGGAGGAGGAGGTAGCTGTTGAGGCCGCTGCCCCGGCTACTACACCTCCCGTGGCACCACTGGTGTCTTACTCCTCGGATGAGGAGGAAGCGGCGGGCTCTGGAGGTGCTGCCAGGTTTGTAAACTTTTTTACTTTGAGGACACAAAAGGCTCTATCCGTTGGAGAGAGCTCGCTGGCATGTGGGTGGGTGCGTGGGTGGTGGGCATCAGTCAGGCACAAACACTACAGTGGGCATCAGTGGGTGGCAGCGGATGTCTGCAACAGAGAGAGAGGGTAGTGTGAGGGGCTTTGGCATGAGCAGCACCCCCACCCAAACATGTGCCAGGCTAGCAAGGGTCTCCACTCTCCAGCCATCCCATTCCTTACGCACCCCCAACTAAGGGCAGGCTCTTTCCTCCAGCCAGGGTTCCATCTCCCGTCGCCATCCCTAGCATCCCAAGGAAGGCAGGATTTGCACATGCCAGCCAGGGCCTTCCTAGTTGCAATCCCTAGCATCTGCTAGCACCCCCGGGAGGGCAGGATTTGCATGAAATATCTAGTTGCAATCCCTACTAGCACCCCAAGGAGGGAGGACTAGAGGCATCATCATAAATGCGTGATATTTATTTGGTGTTCTTATGTGTTCCCATTTCAGAGAGGAATCGGATTCCGGCCACAGCCCTGCTGCTGCCAGGACCACGCCAAGGCGGAGGACTCACCAGACACCTAGGTGGAGATTGCCAGTGACACCCCCAGACATTCGGCGCCAGTCGTCGGATGTCTGGAGGTTCTATCACAAGGGCGACAACCGCCACATGCAAGGTAT
>QEPC01007501.1:1841505-1874354 GCA_003113815.1 Sphenodon punctatus | reverse complement strand
ACTGTGGGGGACATTGATGGCCCTGGAGGAACATCGGAAGCAGCCCCAGCACCTGCTCCAGCACCACCCGCAGCAGAGACAGATGCAGCCTGAGCCTCAAGTTCTGCAGCCCTTACAGTGCCCTGCATGGCAGTGGAGGGCACTGCCAGGAGGCGATGCAGAGCAGCCTGTTGCCCTAAAGCAGGCCTGCTGATTTTGTGTGTGTGTGTGTGTGATGTGCTCTGCCTCTGGCTACTGCTGCTGCCTGCTGCCGCTCCCCGTGCACAGTCCCACCCGCCTCTGGCATGTACCCCATTGCCTCCCCTACGGGCAGCAGACCGGCCTCTCCTTCCCTTCTCCATTTCTCCCTCCAAAATAATGTTTTTATATTGTTTTTTAAAATTCTCTTTTATTTTTTAATGTAATTTTAAAAATCTAATATTATATATCTATCTATCTACACTAAATCTATCTGCTATAACTATTCTAAATGCTATCAACTATTAACTAAATGGATTATCTATCACAAAGGCCTACTGCTACAAACACTAAAACTAAACACTAAATGCTGTATCTCTATCACTAAGCTAACTAGTAACTCCTACAACTGTCTACTATCTCTAATCTATCGATCTATATACATATGGGATGGGGGCGAGGAATCACAAACAACACAAAGAGGGCTACAAAACTGAAATGAAACCTAAATCAATCTAATAATCCTACTCTAAATGAATAAAAAACGGGAAGGGAAGGGAATCGGGGATGGAATATGAGAGAGGGAAAGGATTCAATGGAGGGGGGAGGGAGGAAGGAAGATTGAGCACAGGGAACACAGGGAGGGATAAAACCAAAAAATAACAACTAAATCTATCTAAGGTAAGCTAAATAAATGAAATTATTCAGGTAGATGGGTTGGATGGGTGAAATGAAAGTAGGATTGCAATGGATTGAGGAAAACAAAAACTGCTGGGGGAGAGGGAGCCTTCTGAAACATCTGCTGTTCAGGAACAGTGACTAGCTCAGAAGGTGTTGGGAAGGGGGGAGGCAGACAGTTTTGTTTCTTGCTGTGCCCGCCTCACCAGAAGCCCCATTGGCTCAGTGCACCCTAGCCCGTGGCCTAATTGCAGACTGCCACGCCAGTGGCCTGAGGCAAAAAGGGATGGTGATTTGGCAGGCTGGCTGCTACTCCAAGCCAGTCTCCATCCTCCACCCTGGTGCCTGGAAGTCTGCTCCATGCTGAGTCAGATGACTCCCCCCTCCCTGCTACGTTTGGCCTTCCAGTGACCTGACAGTAGACCACGTTTTAGCCACTCAAACTCAACCAAACGCAATGCGAACTGACTGAAGTGTTCGGCCATTTCGGAGTTCGGTCTGTTGGGTTTGTTCATGTTCGTGTTTGAGTCCTGGTTCGGTGGTCCGAACTGGTCGAGTTCGGGCCGAACGTCCGAACCGCGTTCGCCCATCCCTAGTGGTTTGTGTTCTGTGTCTCCATCTGGTGCTAATGGCAAAGTTAAACTACCTCAGGCAAGCAGCAGCCAGCTAATAACAATGGAAATCTAGCAGTGCTATTCTTATTCCTAAATTGTTGGAATTTTAACTTTTTCCCTTTAGCCGAAAGGAAAGACAGCAATTTTATATGGTACATGGAGCACTAATAATTTTATTGGACTTTTATGTAGGAGCAGGAGGAGGAAGGAAGGAATTCACATCAGCCAAATTATTTCAATTTGTACAAAATCCTCCTTCCTATCCGAGTTATAAAAGACTAGAGCTACTTTTGGGTCATTACATTTTTGAAAACTCCTCAATTTGTGGGTAAATAAAAGAGCAGTTTTTTTTTTTTAAAGCTCCATTGGGTTTGGGGAAATGCTCACATCTAAAATTTGATTGCTTTAGTTTTTCATCTGAAAGGGAAAGAGGGTATTGTTTGTTAGCCCAATATTGCTCAAGAGAGATTTTGAAACTTTGGGTCATTTCTTTTATAACCTGACACTACTAAATGCTTTACAGTATTATTTGCTAGAGAGATGGGTCTTTATAGGTTTTTCTTTTTAAAAGTAATATTATTCTAGATCATCATTTTTATATTGTCAGGCTAACTTTGTAATAAAAGGAGATTTCCCCCCTCCTTCCTGCCTTTAGAAAGATATTATTCTGGAGCCACCTGGACCTGGCACTTTATTAGCTTTTTGTTAATTCATAGTATTTTTAATTCCCTCTAGAGAAATGAGTTGCTCTAACTTTACTTCAGGTCTCCCTTTAATGCAAACAAATGCGTCTTTTAAGTAATCATAAGTTTGTTCTGAGTAGCCAGTAGAGAGGAATAAAGCACAGAAGGCAATCTTAGCAAAGTCTCTGTGACAGAGAGCCAAGAAGGGCTGAAGCTCTCAAAGGTTTTGCTTCTTTTCCTTTCTCTTCATACCTTTCTACTTGGAAAGAAGACAGGCACAGTCTCTTCCAACCTTTGCTAACTCCTTTCCCTGCCCTCCCTTCTTCTGTTCCATTTGGTTTTAAATAGGATAGCTTTTTGCTGCTGTCTTCAGGACCTTATTTGGGGAGAGGTTTCAAAACGGAGGGCTGGCTATATATGAAATGGGCTTCTCTCACAGGCACAAGTGTGCTAGTTTTGGATATTGTTATAATTATTATTACTAGAGCTTAAATGTGTAGTGGGTTTATTATTCATGGGTATTATTCTCATATTTGGATAGCCCTTTGAACAAGAACTTGAATAATGTCCATGACCAAAATGTGTACTCTCATATCTGTTTCTTTGGGTATTTTGTTTCAGGTTTTTGGCTTAGTTATTTCATTTTTGGGGTCATTTCAGCATTTCAGGTACATCATTTTTGGCAGCTGTGTATGTGCAATAGTGCTAACATTGCCCAAATGACATCATCGAAATGACTGAAATAATCAAACCAACCCCCCTGAAAAACCAAAAGATCAACCCGAAATAACAAAAATGGATACCTGACAGAGCACAACTCGATATCAGCTATTTCCTAAACCTCCACTTTTGGTTTGGGTAGGGTATATTTGACTGGTTTACCTGTTTTTTTGTTTGTTTTTTGTTTTTGTTTTAGGTACTTGTTTCAGCTCTAGTAATTATTATTACTGTTCACTTTGGGCCCAATCCTGTATCCATTAAAGTTCATGGCAGTTGAGCCATTGACTAATGGATAGAGGAGTCCCCCTTTGTTTGTAGTGTTGCTCAAAGACCCAAATCAGCATCACAGCACAAATGTCCTAAGTGGAATAGGGAGACATGAGACCCACCCAAACCTCTAGGCTTTCCACCGGTGTAAGCCCCACTCACTTCAACAGGGCTTGTACTGCTGGGGGGAGCGGGTGCTTGAGGAATGGGCTGATGGTTCATGTTCCAGAGAGCTTTCAGTCTCATTTGGGACAAGACACGAAGGAGCAAAGGGGCCAAGGGAAGGTGAGATCATGGACACCTAAGCTGTCCACATGTACAGCTTGATGCCTCTGGGTGTTAACAAACTTGATGGAAGGCTGCTTTGACCTGGACCTGGCCTGCATGTGTGTGCAGGCGCTGCCAGATGTTGTCCTGGGATTGCCCTGGGCCATGTTGGCGGCTAGCCCAGGCTATGATCCCAGAGATTTCCAGGGTCGCAGCCTGGGTCAAGGTCTGCCTGATTGGGGCAAAGCAGGCCAGAATGTGTTAACATGTCCCTGAATTGTGGCTGCCATGACTGCTCATCATGGTGGGGGGCAGGCTGCTGGGCACCACATGGGAGTGGAACCGGGCGGCCACACATTCATGTGTCTTCCTGCCCTCTGGGCCATGGCCGCATAAAATGTTTGTTCCGCTGCCCGGTCCGGACTGAGCCAGGTCGTGACAGCACTGCTTCACTGTCACGTTTTTAACACTCTCTGTATCATATGATAGGTTTATTTCTAGAAGACTAAGCCATACCAGCTCTCCCCAGCTGGAACTCACCCTCACCATCGTGTCCAGGGCCTCATTGTCGGAAGGAAAATACTGATCTGTTATGAAAGTGACACAGTCAAGCATACAAGGTGGCATACACATTGAGTGATGATTATATTCACAGTATATATTAGTATAGAGTAGTAATGGTATTGTATACTCACACATGATAGTTAAGGGTATTAAACACAGTATATGCTATGAGTTTTAGAGTACTTTGAAAGTCATGCTAAGAAGAGAATCATGGGAATGATCTGGGAAAAGAGCAAACTGAGCTGACTTGAGATTTTATCAGTAAATCAGGCAGACTTGGCAGGAGGAGTAACACACCAGATGGCGTGTCTTACTTGGCCTGATGAGGAAGGGGAATATATCAGGGGCAACTATGGATGAGTGATTCTGCTCAAACTCCCCTAGACAGAAGGGTGCAGAGAAGGACCCTAGAATTTAGGAGACAGCCATAAAACTTTGAATAAACTATGGATGAACTTTGGGCCTGAAAATGCATATGTAACAGGGGTCTGATTCGGATTGGATCATGTCATTATAGAGGGGTGTCTACCTGGGTGGAAATATTATAATCAATGTTGTAATTAACTCTGAAAGTGTATACAAACTATGAGCAGATGTAATTGCTTTGTCAGCTGGTAGGGCATAAATGCTGGGGGCGTAAATCAGTCCTCCAAGGTACCGCATAGGTGCTAATAAACTTTACATTGCTAACCGTCCGTCTGTCTCTGTGCTGAACTGCTGTGTGGGGCATACTTCTACCTAAGAGGGAACCTGGTGCGACAATCGTGAATTCTGCCTTGTTGTGATCACAGCCATTTTTGTGGAATTTTGCATTTGGCCAAATTGTCATAGAAACTGCTTCTGCCAGTGCAGGATTATAACCTGGTGGAGAGCACTATGAGCTAGCCAATAGGATAGCAGCACTGTGAAGTAGCCAATGGAGTGCTGGTACTGCTAACCACTGGAATTATAGTCTGGACAATGAGTCCCTAGGCCACAGCTGCTGAAAAGAAATAGTCCACCCCCCTCCCCAAGGAAGAAAGGAACCCCCGGCTGATAGGTTTGTGTGGCATTTTATGAAGTTTCTAGAGGTGAGATATTCAGAATTGATGGAAATACATTTGCATTCAATATTTGCAAAATTTATTCTGTGTGCAGAGTTTGCATTTCTTGGGCCCTTTTCAAATGGACAGCGGAGGCGCCGTGGTCTTTGGGGGATGGGTGGAGGCGGTGGCACATCACACGGACACACACCCATCTCCACACACAGAAGCACCTCCATTGTACCAAATGCCTCAGTGTGTGGGCAATGGGTGGAGTGGGTGAGGTGCAGGAGTGCGCACGCACCCCACCCATCCTCACCAGCAGTCACACGGACACCCCCTTGCCCCCGCAGTCGCCCACGTTAGCGAGGGGTGTGTGTGTCTCGTGTGAAAAGGACCTCGATGGCAGAATTTAGGGAAAGAAGTTGCAGAATACACAGGACTCACCATAGCTGGCTGATAATGCATTTGCATCTTAGCAGAAGATTGTCTGGAAACAAGGGTCATGGTAATAAGGTTTAGTCTTAATGGGGGATGGTAGTATGGAAGAATATGCTGAGACACCTTTGTGGGAGAAGCTGACAAATAAACAGATAAGATGGCAGTGAGATTGATGTTGGAGCACAGGAGTCTGTGAGTGGGAAGCTGTGAGAGGCACAGCAGGGAGCAAGCGCAACACTGCTTGAGCTATCTTTGAATCAGCCCCAGGGTGTTCTCAGATAGCATCAGTGGGTATTTTCAGACGTGATGGGAATGCTGCTAACCACAGTGGATCCGGTGTGGTGGCAGCGATCCCGTGCACGTCTATTTGCTCATGGCCAGATGTTCACCACAGTGAACACCCGACCAGGATCACATTGACCATGGTTCTGGAGGTGAGGCTGGCCTCACCTCCAGAACTGTGGTTAGTTTAGCCATGATCCGGGACGGGACTGGGAATGGCCACAGGTAACAACTGTTTCCCAACCCCTTCCCGGAATCAGGTCCCAACCATGGGACGGATTGGGTGCAGTGGCCTGATTGGCCACTGCGCCCACCCGTCTCCTCGAGGGCGGCCGGCCATGGGAACACGGGGGGGCGGGGCTGAGCAGCCACACGTTGTGCCGCACAGCCCCTCCCCCTCCCCGATTCCCCCCTGTGATCAGGTTAGCATGTCTAAAGGATGGCTGGCCTGATCACAGACCGGGTCTGGGTTTCAGCATGTTGGGCCTGGAGGCCCAGCACATCTGAAATTATCCAGTAGCAGGACTCCTGCTCCCACCAACCTGTGGGCTTGGTGAAAATCAGACAAAGGAGTTCATTCATAAGAAATAATGGGGCAAGTTTTGCTAGTGAGCCTCTGTCCCATAACCCAAATAGATGACTTCCCCTGGCTCCACTCCAGGACAAGCCATTGTTGGAAGGCAAGTACCATTAATGAGGTAAGCCTGCAGGTAGGGAGCCACAGTGCAGTGAATGCCTCAAAGCAGAGGACAAGAAACTTTAATTTGTGCTTGCAGGTTTGTCAAAATCAAAATTTAACTCAGGGAATATAAATTCTATGAAAAGGGGGAATCTCTGATAAGAAACATTGATATGAAAAACAGTGTTTCAAGCTGATGTTTTCCCAAAGTGAAATCTTCGAATTTGTGTGAAAATTCAGATGTTTTTCCAAAGTGAAAAATCTGAATTTCTACTTTTTTTTCCTTCAAAATGTTGATATGGAAAAATTGTTCTGATATGTTAGTATAATTAAAAGGTACCCTATTTTGTCTCAACATTTCTAACTGAAAACATTTCAGTTTTTTTTTAATCTGTGAAAACTCACACTGCAAATTTCCAATTTGTCTTTCTATTTGGAATTAGGATGAAAACTAATCTCAAAATGACAAAATTTCCTACAGAATGGAAATTTGTTTTTCTAAGCATCTTGGCTATTTTTACATTCCTGACTCATGGAGCACTCTCTCTGTTTGAGTTCTGGAGCAGCTATGGAGTGTGAGGTCACTTGTCCTGTTCAAGTCACAGAAAATCTTCAACAATCTACAGTGCATTTTGGATCAGGCTAGATTTATTAGCGCCTTTTGTGACACAGGGCCCCACCTAGAGGTGCTCAAAGGGGGGGGCGGGGGTTGTCTTGATAAAAGGGCCAGGTGGCCTTTGCTCTGGGGTAGGGTAACAGGCCCTGGGGTCAGAGACACTCACTCTACCCCCTCCAGCAAATATGCCTCTCATCACCCTTGCTGGTTCTCCCCAGGGAGTGCCTTGTGTCAGGAGTCCAGGGCAGGACCTCCCTGACTTGGCAACATCTGTGTTGCGTGATGAGGAGCTTGCCTGCTCCTGTGGGCATAGCTCTCAAGTGTCCTGTTTTTTCCAGGACATCTCTGAGCTAATACCTCTTTTGTTAACTGTCTGACAGTCATGGAAACCTGATGCAGAGTCTTCAAGAAGGAAGATGTGAAAGACAGCAATTTGCAAGTCATCAGTGGGACATAGGGATTGTAAAGCAGGGATGTCCTGGAAAATCCAGGACACTTGAGAAGTATGCCTGCAGGGTGGATGCTCTGCTGTCTCGCGTCTCTCTCTCCCCTTCGGTCAGGTGCTGAGGCCCACTATTATGCATGTCTCTGGGAGGGTGG
This sequence comes from Sphenodon punctatus, assembly GCA_003113815.1. Taxonomy (NCBI): domain Eukaryota; kingdom Metazoa; phylum Chordata; class Lepidosauria; order Sphenodontia; family Sphenodontidae; genus Sphenodon; species Sphenodon punctatus. Next base: position 1,866,744 of record QEPC01007501.1, on the reverse strand, counting down.
GTGGGCCTCCTCTGGGCTCAGTGCAGCCCTTCACCCAATGCTCCAGTGGGCACTTCCTGACGACATTACTGGTGTACCTTTNTTGTGTGGGTGGGTGTGACAGAGACAAAGTGAAACTGGCTCCTTGGCAGTGGGTAGCAGGTGCCGGTAGCGGGTGGTAGGAGGGGTGTTTTATAACATCGAGCAGTTTCAGTGGGCATCCATGGTTGAGTGTGGAGGAGTAGGCTTTTGGTGGTGGGGTGGGCTGGCGTGTGGACAACAGGCTTCTGCCTTCTGGATGCAGTGGAATGGAATACAGCCCCCAGTGACTGGAATGATGGTCCCAGAATCTCCTGATGGTTCCTGTGATGAGCGTGCATGACTGACTCAGGTACAGTGGAATGACAGCCTATGGGTGTTGAATGATGTCCCTAGAATTAGTGCTTGGTTTGGGCACACTTCGTTCAATCATTGATACATCGTGACAGGTAGTACAGCAGGTACAGGGAGGCACACAGGCAGGCACATATAATATGTTGTGTGTTATCACCAGCCCATTCTGCTATGTTTGCTGTTTGTTCGATATGGGCATTGAGGATGACCACAGGTGAGATCTCTTACTGTTTCTCCAGCTTGATCTGGATGCACCTCTCCCCCTTCACCCACATCTCTCATTCCAGCAGGGAGCCTTTCTCTCTCTCTCTGGCCATATGGTGCAAGTGACAGAGAGCAGCATGGGTGGGATCGTGTCTGTCTCTCCTTCAAGCAGTGGGTGGACTTTCTCTCTCTCTCTTATTTCTCTCTCTCTCTTGGCAGCAACCTGGGCAGGCAGAAAGGCACCTTGGCATGGGTGGCAGGAAGGCAGACTGAGGCAGGCTTTGAGCTTAGCGACAACCTGGGGTACAGAACCCTTGTCACGGATAGCATATAGACCAAGGCCTGGGGGGGCCATCTCCGTGAGTGGAATGACGACATATGGGAGGAGTTCTAGAGAATAAGGGGAGACAGTGTGACTAGTAAAACTCCCCACCCACACCTAGTAGTAGTCACCAAACTTAAATACCCACAAACTACATAAATGTGACAGACACAAACATATGGGTATAATGTCACGTTACCAGTCCCCCTAACCCCCGATTGTCACCCATTGGCACAACTTTGCTAATCTGCATGCCTTGCGTGACATACTTTATGGATATTCCCATGCATGGGAGCCATCAGCACCCTAACGTCCAAGAGCATTGGGGTCCAGGCTAAGAATGATGAGGGGACGGGAAGGGGGATGGGCAGGGACAGGTGCCTGCTGGCTGGAGAGGTTTATAAGAAGTATGAGGATCCAGCAGCCTTTGGTCTGGGTTCCAACCTCACAAAGAGTCTTGTGGGGAAAACAAGTACAAAACCCAGGATAAAGAAGCAGAAGAANGTGTGAGGTCACTTGTCCTGTGCAAGTCACAGAAAATCTTCAACAATCTACAGTGCATTTTGGATCAGGCTAGATTTATTAGCGCCTTTTGTGACACAGGGCCCCACCTAGAGGTGCTCAAAGGGGGGGGCGGGGGTTGTCTTGATAAAAGGGCCAGGTGGCCTTTGCTCTGGGGTAGGGTAACAGGCCCTGGGGTCAGAGACACTCACTCTACCCCCTCCAGCAAATATGCCTCTCATCACCCTTGCTGGTTCTCCCCAGGGAGTGCCTTGTGTCAGGAGTCCAGGGCAGGACCTCCCTGACTTGGCAACATCTGTGTTGCGTGATGAGGAGCTTGCCTGCTCCTGTGGGCATAGCTCTCAAGTGTCCTGTTTTTTCCAGGACATCTCTGAGCTAATACCTCTTTTGTTAACTGTCTGACAGTCATGGAAACCTGATGCAGAGTCTTCAAGAAGGAAGATGTGAAAGACAGCAATTTGCAAGTCATCAGTGGGACATAGGGATTGTAAAGCAGGGATGTCCTGGAAAATCCAGGACACTTGAGAAGTATGCCTGCAGGGTGGATGCTCTGCTGTCTCGCGTCTCTCTCTCCCCTTCGGTCAGGTGCTGAGGCCCACTATTATGCATGTCTCTGGGAGGGTGGGTGGGCCTCCTCTGGGCTCAGTGCAGCCCTTCACCCAATGCTCCAGTGGGCACTTCCTGACGACATTACTGGTGTACCTTTTAGTTTAATTTTTGCTGGTTCGTTTAGGTTTTTGGGGTTATTTTGGTCATTTCATTTTGGATATTAGCTTGAATAACTGAATATCTGAACCAAAATGAATGAAAAAAAGGAAGTTTCCAAAATGAAATATCCAAAGACTTGAATTTTGTTTCAGGTGCAGATATTTGAATATTCAGGTGGCTATTAGAAAATGCTCATAATATCTACTAATAAAAGAAATCTGCTGTACATTTCACCTTATATATATGAATATGCACTACTTACTGAAAAAACTGACCATCATATTCATTTTGTCCAGGCTTGATTGCCAGAATTTTGGTGAGTGGAAGAGGAGTTAGATGTAATTTTTCTTACCAAGTTAAATTCTCTTCATGTACATGATAACTTCATGTATATGAGAAGACAATTGAGGCTGAGGAGTTCTTTTGTATGAAAGCTTTACTTCTAAAGTTTGGTTTAAATATGCAAGAGGAAGTATTTCATAATTTACATTAATGAGGTGACAATGAACACACACAAAGAAAATCCACAATCACTTACTTTAATAATATAGCCTTTTGTTTCTCACACCATAGGACTCTTGCAACATGTCATCATGTTATTATGCTCATTCTTTTGAACTCAAGGACTTTTTGGTACACACAGCTAGTCAATTAAAAAAACCAACGTATACAATTCTCATGTTTTTTAAGCTTTAACATATCTCTGGTTCCAGAAACCAAGATAAATAGCAAGATGAAGAATTAGTAGTTCCAAGATTGTCTTTTCCAAAATGAAAATGGTTCAGAAGCTTGTCGTCGATAAAGGTGAATCTTTAATTTCTTTGGGTTGATCCTTTTTAAGCCTGTGGTTTGGGTGAGGAAATAGAAAAGATGTTAAACAGAGTGAAGTTCTTTCTAGGTATTTTTTAATAAGTCACAATCAGCGCTATAGAATAAATTGGGTGCAAAATTAATCTCTCAGCTTGTGTTGCACGTGATGTGTACTCCTCTCCTCCATAGGAATTTCCCACAGACATCTTCAGCTAGTGCAATATATGTAATAGGTACTGGAGGAATACTTTTGGACTTTTTTTATAGCTGTTACTACAGTAGTGTTATGCATCCATGAACAAAGGGTAAATCTTGCACCTATTGGCCAAACCGTTCAAAGCCAACCAGGGGAGATGTACGCACAGGACTTCCATTAATTTCAGTGACAAATATATGGTTACATTTCTTGAATAGCTTCATTAAGTTCAGGTCACCACCATAGGGCCAGGGCTTGCGTAGCCCCTACTGGCATGGGCTCCAGGAAAAAAGCAAAAGATAAAAAAAACACAAGTAAAATCCCCATGAGCAGAGCAATGATTTTGTCTCAGAGGTCATAGAAATTGTGAATGCCATGATTTTCATTAATTACAAAAATGATTTTAATTTCTTTGAGAACTCTATCGGTGCCTGCTAACACTGTAGACTGTAAGAGATCATTGGATAAAACCACAAGAGATGGCCAGGCTGCTGCTTCTCTGGCTGACCTGGGACATGACAGCCCAGGTGGACAGGGTGTGCGCCTGCCGGAGCACAAGCCACACGTGCCGTCCTGATCGCAGAGGGGAAATCGGGGAGGGGGCGGGGCTGAGCGCCACGACGTGTGACCACTCAGCCCCGCCCCCCCCATGCTCCACCAGCTGCCCACTCTTGGGAAGATGGGCAGGCGCAGCGGCCAATCCACTGTGATTCAGGGTGGTTGACTGTGATCCCATAACGTCTGAAAATACCCAATGCTGAGAACAAAATGACAAGTTAAGTCTGTGCATTGCATGGGCGGGGAGGTATCCTGCAATTTTAAAAGTGCTATCCTTGGATAACTGAGTTCGGCAAAGTTGTGTACCTGCACACAATGCAAGTAGAGTCACACTGGCTGGCCCTTTGCTAATTTGTGCACAAAATTTGCACCTCAAATTGGCTATCTCATAATTTCTGATGTTAATAAGATCTCATGATGAAAAAACTTAGAATCAACTTATGTTCTCACACGCAGATTCCTTCAGTGTCCAGGCACATTCCTTTCTGTTTCTGAATTTCCTGCTAACTAAAGTACTGCTTTCAGCATGGCTACAGGTATCACAGGTGACTCAATCTTGCTCATCTTGGAGGTTTAATATCATTAATGGAAGGGAAGATGTTTATGAAAAGCCTATTGCTTTTCCATTTCACACTCTACAAAACCAGAGGAAAACATATGCTCAAATTAAAAAAAGGTGCCTTAGAAAATGTGTGTTGAATTAGTATATTTCATCAGTATTTTCATAGATCATGCTGCTTGTAACAAATGTTTGAAGTCATTTCTACAACAGCCTTGTACCAAGGGACAGATGTTATAACTAATAAAACATCTGTTAAGCTATTGTTAATTAGGAATTGAAAATGCTTTCTGGGTGGAGAAAAAAAACCACCCTATGTAATTATTTCAAGCAAATACACAGAATAAGGGAATGGGATATCTTGCATTGCTCTTAACTGAGGATGAGTTTCCATAGTCATAACATTTGTGTCCAATAATTTATAGTCTCGAGCTAAAATAGAAAAAAGTGACTAGAAGTAGCATTTTTGGGTAGAAGCAAGCAACAAAGTGTTTCTTAAAGTTTTCAATATGCTGAAACTGAATCTGCCCATTGCAAAGCCAAAAATGTAGTATTTCAGGCTCTTGTTCCAGTAAAAATTGTTTAATTGGAGCATGTTGGTGTGCCCTGTACCACCAAAATAAAAAACAAAATGAATGAAAACTAGTGTATTGCGACATAAAAAAAATCAAACAGGATAGTCATTTTTGTTTTAGTTTTTGTTTTCAAACCTGCTGCTAGGGGTAAATGATATAGTTTTGGTTAGCAATGTTGCCAGTTATCACAATAGGAAAATCTGTTAACTATGTATTTTGGTGTACCACAATACATAGTTAACAGATTTTCCTATTGTGACAAAATGTTGTTTCCTAATAGTTAATTGTTGGGTTTTTGAATTCATTTACATTGATGTTGCTTTACTTCCATCACTATGATTACTACAACTATGCAAGATGGCGGTCAGTGTATGTTGCAGAGATGCATAACTTTTGACAAGAAGTTCGTGAAGTATTCAAGAATGGTAAGTTTGTTGTAAAACAGTCAGACCACAAATTCAACAATGTGGGTCCACATCATGCTCAAGAATTACTTATTGACCATGGAAAAAAGGCAGGAGGAATCATTGTGATTACAAAAACAACAGCAGCACTAAATAGGTGGGCTCTCTCATACAACTTCAGTTCAGAACTTGCTGGAGACACTTTCAAACCTTTCCACTTTCGTGACCACGGTGAATTCTTTCATTATGAGGCTACTCCTAGTAGACAGAAGTGAGACAAAACATTGCAAAGGTTCAGAATTTTTGAACCACATGATCAGCCTTCAGTGCTTCAGAACATAGCAACTAAGGATCTTGCTACTTTCAAGATACAAGATGCTCTTCCTAATGCACGAAGGATGGGTCAGGAAAAGCTTCATGAATTCATCACTTGACAACTGATTGTAGAGGACTCTCAACCATTTGATGATCCTCTGGCAGAAAACAATGCACCTGCATTTGCTTCATTGTATGAGGTGAGTGAAGGAACAGGCAAAAAGAGTAAAAAGGTCATACTTCAGGCTGACAGAACAGTATTATGGCAAATGCATATGAAGCCGGTCGCAATGTTAACATGCAACACATTATGCAACATGAACTCATGCCCATTCCTGAAGCACTTGCAGAAATGAATGACACCTTGAGAAGTGGAAATAAGTCTGTTTTGGTGGACATGTCGGTAGGTGATGTTACCTGTCCTCCTTCAATTATGCACAACATACAGTCTGCTTGCTTGATAATAGATGGTCAGGCTTTTAGTTTTGGGTATTATCAGACGTGACGGGCCTCTGGACCCATCATGCTGAATCATGGACCGGGATCGTTCCCTGATTCTGATTGGTGATGAGGCTGTCCGTCCTTCACACATGCCGGTCACATCACTGATGGGAATCAGGGAGGGGGTGGAGTCTGGGTGGGGCTAAGCGGTGCGCCGTGCAGCTGCACAGCCCTGCCCCCTGCGCTTCCACAGCTGCCTGCCCTCAGGGAGATGGGCGGGCGCAACGGCCAATGAAGCCACTGCGCTTAACCGCTCCCAGTGGCCGGGACCACGACCAGGAATGGGCCAAGGTAACAGATGTTACTTTTCGCCCATTCCTGATCGTGCTCAGTCTAACCACAATTTTGGCTCTGCTGTCGGCCACAGGGCCAGAACCATGGTTAGCATTGATCCTCACCAGATATTTACTGTGGTGAACATCTGGCAGGGATTAATCAGACATTACGTCGGTCACAGCCACTTGACGATGTTCACTGTGGTTCACCGTGGTCTGCCATGGCCACATAATGTCTGAAAATACCCTTTGTCTCTCAGAATGGATGCAAATAACAAGACATTTGGGGACTTTCACATGAAGAAGCTGATATGCGCCCTGTACTGCATGCAATCCACAGCAAAGCAGACCCTGTCATAGTTGCTTCAAGAGATACAGATGCCCTGATATTGCTTACAGCAAATAGTCCCTGCGTACAGAGTAAAAACCTCTGGATGAAAGCAACTGCAAAGAAAAGGAAGTGCATACCAATTCACGCTGTCTTCAGCAAGCTTGGCAGCAAAATTGCTGATAATTTGCTGGTATTTCACACAATAACTGGGTGTGACACCACATCCTATGTTATAAACCACACAAAAGCCACAGCCTGCAAGGTTTTTCTGAAGCGCCATGAGATGTTGACAGACTTTGGTGAGGGATTTATGACACTAGATAAACTGGACTCTGTTGAAAGGTTTTTCTGTAGGCTTTACAAGTTCAACAAGTTGATTCGGTGGATAAGGTGCGATACTTGATGTTCCCAACAGTGAACAGTGAGCATTTGCCACTTACCTAGAATGCACTAACTTTTCACTTGAAGAGGGCTTATTACCAGACTATGATTTGGAAGTAGTGCAGCGTTCTCCAGCCAGTGCTTCCTCAACTAGAAGATGGGGTGTAAAGTGATGGAAGACACCATTGTGCGAATTTTAATGATCACACATCCCATCCCCAAGGCTTGTTTGGAAGTGATCTCTTGTGGATGTTCAGCTGACTGTAAGACTCTTTACTGGAGGTGCAGAAAGTCACAGATCAAGTGCACTGCACTCTATAAATGCCTACAACAGGCTGGTTCACTTACACAAGCCTCCATGAATCTTCCAGAAAAATGAGTTCTGTGTTGTACCATTTCAGAACTGTGAACACACAACTGTTTTCCTGTGATCACCTAGATTGTGCCCCAGGAACAGTGTTTCAAAATAAGCATTATCATCTGTATATTCCTTAGTTAAACTGAGGCCGTTTTTACACGAACGCCACCTACCCACGAACACCCATAAACACCCATCGGATGGGTGTGAGAGTGCCCGTGTAAACGTCTATGAGTGGGTGGGTGCACGTTCAAGACCCACCCACCAACACCCATGGAGCAGCCAGGAAGGAGCCGGCATGCTCTGTGGGTGGAGATGGGTGTTCAACACCTGTCCGTCCATGTAAAAACCAAAACACCCACACCCACGGGAGCAGTTCCGCCAACATCACAGAGAGATGGCCAGAGAGGCCACACAGGGTCCCTAACAACAGGCACGCCCACCCGGGGAGATGCCGGACGCCCGCCCGGGAGCCCTTAAAAGGGATCCGAAACAGGACAAGTGTGTGCCAGCTCCCAATATGTCTGGAAAGAAACCCTCCGACAAAATGAAGTGAGCCAGCGCCGTGACTCACGCGGGATGGGCCAGGGTAAGCCGAGGGACCCCGGGATGCCCAGAGGAGTGGGGCTGGCCCCACGGGCCTGGGGGGAATGTGGGAAGGCCTGCTAAACACAGCACACCCGCCCGCCTCAGGGCTAAGGACAGACTGTGGTGGCCGCACTGACCTCAGCCCCCCACCCCAGCACAGCCACGGGGCACGGGGAAGGGAGTGTGAGCAACAGTGAGGTATGTGCGAGGGGACCCCAAGAACCCAGGGAGGGGGGGCCTGCACGCCAACAGTGGAAAACAACCCGAGGGAGCACAGGGTGGGCAGCTGACAGCTAACAGTTTCAACCCCCACCCCCAGGACAGCACCCAAAAACAGGAGCAATGTACCACTGGGGAGACGGCTGAGGAGGGCCTCCATGACAGCCAGGTAAGGCACCTGTGCCCCTCGGGGGGAGCGGTAAGGGATCCCCCCACAAGGGAGCACAGGGGGCCATGGGGTGGATGCTAATCCCTCTGCAATACCAACAGTAGACAACCAGCTCCACTGTCACCACTGCTATCGGGCGGGTCCCAAGCCACAAAGCTGGTATGCCCCCCCACAAGTGGTACCCAAAAGGGGGAGCCCTGGTCGAGGCAGGAGACCAGGGACTTTATATGCATGTGGGGGGTCAAAAAGGTCCAGCACGACCTGGTGCGCAGCTACAAGATCAAACAGGTCTATGAAGCCATCGCCCAGGAGATGCAGCAGTACAATAGGGATGTCACCCAGTGCATGCAGCAGGCAAAGGACTTGAGGTCCAGATAAAAACATATCAAGGACAACAATCTCAAGTCCGGCTGTGCCATGTGGACAATGGAATTCCAGGAGGAGCTGGATCGGTTCCTCTGCATCGACAGGGATATAGTCGCCTCCCGCGTACACGGCACCGCTTTTGCCAGGGGCAGGCGATGGGTGCTCACAACACCCCCCGTGCCTGACCCCCCCGGAGCAGGGGGAGACCGCTGCCCCTGGCAAGGCAAGCCAGGATGCTGGCGGGGATGGCTCCATCACACAGGAGGAGGAGGCACACCAGGAACACTCTCACTCAAACATCATCCTCCATGTGCGCCCACAAAACCCACAAGGTGCCGGGCCGCGGGGGGCACACGCGGAGTGGACAGAGACCTGGGACGGCTCCCAGGATGCAGAGGAAGATGATCCAGATAGGAACACAACCAGGGCCGGGGGGCAGGGCCCCAGCCACAGTGACCGGAGCTGAAGCCGTGCACCAGGGATTGACTGATGGATCCACATTCCCATTGTAGCTCAAGGCACCCTGGAGATTCACGAGGAGGAGGTTGTCGAGGAGGAACCCAAGAGCCAGGTGCCAGGACAACGACGGTAGGTCACAACACACAAGGGATGGGTTACGGGCCGGGGTGACAGGCCTCTTAGCCTGTCACCCCAGCTGGTACCGGGGTGACAGGCTAACAGGCTGGCCACAGGGGCAGCCCCTAAAACCAACTGCTTCCCATGCATGACAGGGCCGGGCCGGTGACCATCACTGGTGGGTTACCGAGCCACACAGGTAAACAGTCCCTGAGGGGTATGCAGAGGGGGAGGGTTTCTGAGGGTGGGGGTAATCGAGTGACAGGCCCTAGGAGGGGTTGTAACAGCATGGTCCCTGATGAATGCACCCCCTGATGGGGCTAGCTCTGTTGCCGGACAGAGGGGACATGGACCCTGCCACCCCACCTGACCAGTAACAGATGCCATAGGGATGGACAGGGAGGGGGGGCAGACACCCCCTGCGGTGACAGGGATGCACAGCTAAGGGCACCGAGTACGGACTCGGAAGGTGTTGCATCCCAACCTGTTACCATCCCTCCCACAGATGAGCGCCCCGGTCTGGCAAGGGGAGCTGCTGCCGGCAGTGCCAGGAGGAATTGGGAGATGTGGGCCCAGAACAGGTGGAGGAGAGAGAACCTCAGCGGGGAACTGCTTGAGGAAACCAGAAGGTTAGCCAAGGTGCACGCAGAGGAGCTCTCCCTCACGAGGGAGCTCCAAAGAAGGGAGGGGGAGAGGGACCAGGACATATTGGCAGCCATGCTAACCTGGTCCCGCACCAAGCACCTGTGGGACAAGCGCCAGACTGTCACCCTCCCCTGCGAGATGCAGCTTAACAGAGCCAAGAGGGTAAGGGGATGTGTCGCGCTGGAGGAGACCTTCGCATGGGCCCTTGATCTCATTGGGGAGGCAGTCAGCCTCCTGCGGAGAGAACCCCGGTGGGATGCGCCCCCTCCAGGCCCGGGTGGAGGAATGGCAACCGAGTACCACTGGGACGCCCCCCACAGGTGCACGTACCCCCCCCGCACTTCGGCCAACCCTGGTTTCCCCAGAAGCACTCCTTCGCTGGTCTTGTTGACCAGGTCCCTCTTCCCCACATAGCCCCACAACAGCAGCCCATGGGGCTGCCCTTCCGCCCTGCACCCCTCCCGGTTCCTCCACAGCTGCCTCTGAGACCCCCCCTCTGGGAACCATGGTCTCCCCCGTCCAATCCGGAACCTCCAGGTGACCAACCACCCATGCCAGCCACCCCAGCAGCTCTGGTAAGCCGGACCACTGGACCATCAGAAAAGGGGGGGTGTAGGGGGGAAGACATAGCTAACAGCAGAGGGATGGGCAGAGGGGATGCTGTGTGGGGAGCTCTGGGAACATCGAGGGCCACAAAAAGGGTTGTGGTGCTGGGGTAACAGTGCAAGGCAGGGTGAAACACTGACCTTCTGTTCCATCACTGCAGGGTCCAGTAACCCAGCCCAGCGTGGAGCGGCCTGTGGACGACGGAGAGCCCGGGCCGTTCGGCCACCGCTCCAAAAGGACGGCAGCTGCAAGGGCCCACAGGGGAGCGAGCCTCAGTGGTGCATCAAAGCGGACACGGGGAAGGCCCTGCAAACCTTGACCCCAACCTCACCTTGTACATAACCCCAAATAAACTGTGTTGTATATTAGCACTCTGTTGTTTGGTGTATCAATGGGGGTGCCATGGTGCACAGGGGTCGCTCTACATGCAGACAGAGGCAGGGTACAAGTCTGCACAGGTACCTCAGTGGCGTACTGACCATGCCACCTGACAGCCGGTGAAGGACCGAGACCTGGTGCGGTTCACCTGCCATGGCTAGAAGGCAGTGGGTGAACCAGTGTCGTGGGGCACAGGCCTCACAGGACCGGGGAAACCCTATAACCCAAACACCAGGGCAGAAGCAGATCAGGGGACAGACATAGCAGACTTTATTGTTACCCGTTACATGGTTTTGTGAAGGGTGGGGGCTGTCAACATGACTACTTAGTTGCCTGCCATCTGAGTGACAATGTGCCTACACAGAGCATCCCAGTTCTCCTCTGATATGCACCAGAACGTGCCTCCCTGGACATGTTGGTAGAGGGGACCCTCTCTCTGTTAGAGAGGAGTTAGAGGGGACCCTGTCTCTGCACCGGTTGGGGGTAGTCAAGGGCAGCTCCCCCAGTCTTGCACATATTGTGCAGGATGCAGATTGCGAATACAAGGATGGGGATATGCTGCAGATCGAACTGGCTCCTAGTCATGAGCAGGCGCCAACGCCCCTGAGCAGCCCGAATGCCTGCTCCACCACTTTCCGAGCCAACAAGAGGCATTCATTGAAGAGGCGGTGGTGTGCTGTACATGCCACGGGATAGGCCCTCATGAGCCACGGGCTCAGTGGATAGGCAGGGTCCCCTATCCCCACTGGGGCCATGGAGACCCCCTCAATGACCCGGTACAGGCTGGGGGCTATCTCCCCGTCAAACATGCATACATAGAAGGGGGAGGCGCGCAGTATGTGCACATCATGGCTCCTTCCTGAGTGGCCAGTGTAGATATCAGTAAACAAGGCTCTGTGATCCACCACGGCCTGGAGATTGATGGAGAATGTCTGCTTCTGATTCAGGTAGTCCGTCTTGGCATTTGGGGGCCAGATTATAGGGATATGGGTGCTGTCTATTGCCCCTATGCAATGGGGGAAGTCCACTTCCTCAAAGCCGTAATGACAACCTCAGGATCCTGCAGCTGTATTACCTGCTTGAGCAGTAGCTTCACCAGATGGTCACACATGTCGTGGAGTGCCCTGTTCATGGTCGTGGTCCCCACCCTAGACTGCTCCCCAACGCTCTGATGGGAATTGGGGGTGGCCAGTCTCCACACGGCCATGGCCAAGCACATCCCTGGTGGCAGCGGATACCGCATGTTGGTCTCGCATTTCCGGAGATGTGGATTAAGGAGCTCCCCGAGCCGGGCCAACAGGGAGAGGTTCATGCGGAAGTGGTCCATCCATTCATCGTCCATCCAGGTGGCCAGCATGTTCTCCCACCATTCACTGGTGTGAGAGTGCAACCAATTCAGCCTCAGCGTTGGGACAGTGACACGGCACCCGTAGACATTCAGCGGCCCCCGGGACAGGACCAGACGCATGTCCTGGGACACCGCTGTTCCGAACATGGACTGTCGGCGAACAGCTACCCTACAATGATGCAGCTCGGCACATGTTGGCCGCTCTCCTGCGCCGTACGCCATGGTTGTAGAAGCTGTGACCTGGCAGTAGTAGCTCGGCCCATTGCTTGAACACCAGTGCCAGGATCATGAAGCAAGAGGACAGGACCATTGGCCTGCTCCTCAGGGGGCTCATCAACAGGCAGCATGGTACCAACAACAACATGCACACTCAGGGGGAACCCACCACCGGTACCGGTGCTGGATAACCTAGCAGCTACCCGCCTAGCCATTATGTGGCTGGTGGACCTGACCCAGACTCGTGTAGCTGTGACTGTGTCCCCTTTAACCACCCGGCCTGTTGGTGGCCGCAGCACCTAGCTATTATCCCCCTGCGATTCATTCCTCTAGGCCTCGAGCCCTGTGCACCCTGCACATCCGCACCGCTCCTCCTACCTCCCCTGCAACCCAAACCTGTCCGAGGGTACTGGGGATGGCTGCACGGGGCGACACACTGTGCACACCCACCTACCCCCGCCTCAGCACCTACATCCTGTTCTGGACACCAGCACCACCTTTCTATCGCTAAGTTAAATCACTATTGCCTCTCATTCACCACGCTCACACCACCTCTCGCTCTACACCCCACGCCCGGCCACAGCAACCGGCACACATATGTACCATGGCAGTCCATGCTGTGTGCATTGCGATTGGTGCGATACCGTGGGTGTGTTCCGCACACCTGATGGCAATCCCCCCTCACCAGGCCAGCAGCACATCCCCCCTCATGGACTGCCTGGCACCCATGGGGCTAGGGGCACTCTGAGGCTCCTCTGTGCCATGAACCTGTATGATTCTTGGCCAGGGCACATCCGCACCAGCCTTGCTTTGGCCACAGTGATTGAAGACTGTGTTCCGGCAAGACACGCTGCTTGGAAGGGCTCGTTAGCTCCCTGCTAGAGGCAGCTGTGGCCTTGCTGATCTGTCATCGCTAACGCTGGAATGCACCCGCCAGGTGCATGGGACAGGGATTCACAGGGCTCCATGGGTGGGTGATGGGTGCATGTTGGTAGTGCGCACGCACCCCCACCCACTGCCCGTGCTGTTTGCATGGATGAACACCCATTACCCCACCCACCACTGTGGCGTGTACACGGATGCCCCCTGCATTGCACACCCGCCCACACACCCAGTGTGGGAGGGGGGGCATCTGTGTAAAAACGGTCTGTTTGCCTTTGAGATTATAGTGTGAACCTTATAATCCTTAGAGCACAAATCATATAAATGTATACTCTTCTCTTGAATCTTGCAAAGCTCTCAGCTGGAGCTGGTTGCAAACAAGATTTCAATTTCATGAAAATGTATGTGCCAATAGTTGAAAAAGCTGTGCTGCTGTTGATATTTTGAAACTTTTTGTAAAAAAATCCCCAAAGCTGGCATTTTCTACAAAAGTTAGGTAACCTTCAGAATAATTGAAATGCTAGGGGAAAAGTTTTGAACCACCGGAACTCCAGGCCTTAATGATATCTCATGCCTTTGGGTTCCACAGGTAACTATTTCTAGGAGAAAAATTATGCATTTGTATTAGATTAAAATTTCTTGCCTTTTATCTCCATGGGGCATCTCCTTTGTTGTTGTTGTTATTGTTGTTGAATTGTACTTTAGTGTTTTAAAATTGTATTTTATGTTTTTATTTCATGCACCCCCACCCACTGCCCGTGCTGTTTGCACGGACCAACACACATTACCCCACCCACTGCTGCGGCTTGTACGCGGACGCCTTCCCCGCATCACACACACGCCCACACACACAGCGGGGGGGGGAGGGGTATCTGTGTAAAAACGGCCAATGTCAGAAGGGGTGGGGCAAAGGATTAGGGTAAGTCTGTTCTTGCGCAGCATTGTGACATCATGGTGCTCCATGGGGGTGAGGCCACATTGGAAAGTTGGTGGGAAAGTCCCTAAGGCCCATCCCCTTTTCTGACGTGGCTGCCCTCTGCCACTCCAGAAACCATGGACATCTCTGTTTGATGCTTGAGAAATTGTGCCTTCCCCTGGAGCCTGGAGACTCTGGGTCAAAACTCAGTCTTTGGGTGAAACTTGTAGAGGTGGAATTCCAAGCCACAACCGGCTCCTTTGGCCTCTCTTCATTCACTTTAACTAGGGGTGGAGTTAGCAGGGTAGGAGTTGGAGAGCAGAGCTTGAACTGTAGGGATTTGACATCTTTGAAAATCCAGCCTTGTTCTGGAAACTTCACCTCATACGATATAGAAAACAGTTATGAAATATGAGGCTAGAAATTCTGGTAACTGAATGTAAGTGCCCAAAAAGTCAGTTCCAGTAAATTCAGTGGAAATCTAGGTCACCTCTTGCCATCTGTGTACCCTGAACTGAGCCCCTCTGTGCTGTGGATGTCTCTATAAAAAAACCTAATCGACATAAAAAAGGATTAAAATCCCCTGAAATCATTTGTATTGTTATAAGAAAAATGGTCTTCATAATAGCTGGATGATAGACTCCTATATGATGAAGTGGTATTTAGATACATGCTGTTTACTGGAATGTTTTCATTGAGTGTAATAATACTGGCATTTACATTTCATCCTGAATAACCTATGCGTGTGTGAAACATGACTAAATTATGACTGAGAGATGATTGAACAAATGTTTTATTGGGATTTCAAAGAATGGAAAGTGCAGTTTTTAGAGATGTGTATATTGTAAAGGCGCGAATAAAACATGATTTTTGCAATGAATGACTAGCTGCCTTCTAAAACAAAACACACATTTGGTAATTCCCCGCCCCCCCAAGTGTGACAATGTTGCCTTCCTTTTCTTAGCTCAGCTAAAATCTTTCAGGCAGCTTAATCTTCAAACCCATCCACTGATGCAAATGTTGCTGAAGTGAATGGTGTTTACTCCGATGGATGCTTGGGGGATTAGGACTGAATTGAGATTTTGCCAAAATGGGAATTCCTGTCAAAATCCCACTTCCTGATACCGTCTTGAGTTCCAAGACAGTACCTCTTCGTACTCAGGAACCTCTTGGTATTCAGGAATGTCTTGACTGACGTTTTGTTTCTCAATTTACTGATTTTCTGCTTACTGGAATCACGTTTACTGCTTTGTTATTTACCACTTTGCCATCCATTTCAAATCCCGAGAGGTAATACCAACACAATACTATATTTCTTGCACTCCATTTCCCCTTGTATTTCTTTGTCACTCATTGGCTGGTACACAAATTCCTTTACTAATCTGCAATCCAGTTGCAGATTGGTCAAAGCAAAAGGAACAACAGATAACAAAAAATCTGATTGGGGGCACTGGAATGGGGGTTAATGGGCACTGGGGGGAGGTGAAGGGGTGGGCTATTTGCACAGTGATTGGCTCAGAAATGCAGAAACAATTAACCTAGAAGTAAAATGGTACCCTCGGCAATGCAGTAAATGAATGATACGTAGTAAACAATAAGTAGAAAGTCAGTAACTCGGGACAGTATCTATTATCTCGTGGCATTACAAGAATTGAGAAATCGCATTTGAATTGGGAAATGGTCAGGAAATTGATCCTAGTTCCTGAGATGGCAAAATTTCTCGCAAGCAGCAATTTAGTTGCTTGTTTCACCCCTATCGGGGATCAGATTCAGGAAGCCTTATAAGAGTGGACAGCAGTTAGTGCAGGCATGGGTAGCACTGAAGCGAATGGGAGTTCCACCCATGGTAACTGCTAGTGTTGGTGTTATTTAGCCGTAGGATCATGCTGTTAATCACAAAAGGTTAGGGTGCAATCCTGTCCTCATTGAGTGTCTCAGTCCCAATCATCTTTAAGAGATGAGGACCACAACCTGAGAGAATTATTGCACAGTTTCGTATTGTCTGGCTAGAAAGAAATGGACTGTCAAAAAGCAGAATTGAAGAAAATGATTAGACTGTGGAAATTTAAGTGGCAGATGGGGATGTAGAACTTCTCCTTTTACAAAGCATAACTTCTTTTAAAGGAATAATTATTTATGGTCAGGCTGCACTGAATATTTGAGGAAAAATGATTGATGTGACAGTGTATTATTTTCCCATTGCTCCTCAGGAACACCTGCAAAGTGCTTATCTGAATGGAAAGTTGTCTGTTGATCTGATCATTTGCAAAAGATTCCCTTTTTAATTGCAATGACATCTATTCTTCTGTAAACCTTCTGCCTTACAGGCAGGGTAATGCCTGTAAGGGGATACTCCCAAACGTTCACGTCTGAGCCTAAAGTAGGACCTGGGCTAAATTGTAGAGTGCGATCCTATGTGAAAGGTAGAGTCCAGCTACCTCTAATGGCTAAATTCTACCAGCTAGTGCAGGGGAGGAAGCTGTTAGCCAGCCAAGAGGAAATAGGAAGGGGGAAATGAAGGAGAAGTTCTGAGCAGAGAATTGGGAGAAGATCACCAGGCAGGGTTGCCACTTTCATCAATGAGCAAATCCGGATGGGGCAGAGGCAAACAGGCTGTCACACCCCCTTTCATACATAACCTTACCTCTTATGGAGCACTATGACATCCCAACACTCTGCAATGTCAGAAAGGGGGCAGGACAAACAGGCTGTTGTACTGTTACTGTCTTTCTTACATAACCCCACCCTTGTGGAGCATCATGACATCTGGTGTTTCATAGAACACAGAGAAAGTCCCTATGGCCCACTCTCTTTCTGACATAACAACTCCTTGCTAGCCCCAATTCTCTGGGTTAGCCACAGGTTTCCTGGCAGACCTGGAGAAATCAGGGCTAAGGTTGAACGGAGAAAGATTTTAGTTTCTTGTGGGTAATATCGAGAATCTGAGAGTTAGGACCCTGGTATGATTGTTTGGTATTCCTCAGTGTAAATTTTTTGTTTTAATAATAATAATAATAATAATAATAATAATAATAATAAT
The DNA here is from genome assembly GCA_003113815.1 of Sphenodon punctatus. NCBI lineage: Eukaryota > Metazoa > Chordata > Lepidosauria > Sphenodontia > Sphenodontidae > Sphenodon > Sphenodon punctatus. The sequence goes on along the minus strand of QEPC01007501.1, from coordinate 1,849,404 downwards.
TAATAATTATTTTTTTAAAAAAAAAATCACATGTACAAAAAGACCACTGGGCTGTTCTGCACATGCTCAGCCCTTTTCCAAAATGATGGTTGCAGTGGCATTGCCATTTTGGAAAAGGGCAGACATGAAGGAATGGGAACAGAGGGAGAGACAAGGGATGTAACATTCATGAAGATGTGAGGTCCCAGGTGCATGTGTTTGGCTTGGTTACATTGAGAATGATGGCTGACTGGTCCATGTGGTGAGGATATGAGACTTGAATTACACTTTATTGTAATGTGAAAGTTATCATGAAGCCCATCTAAGAATGGTTGCCCTCAGATGCGGGGCCCTCGGATGCGGGGGATGGTCGTGGGACTGTTGGAGCCACTTATTGTGAATTAGATCCATGCCCGTCATGACTGGTTAAGACCAGCCAGGAGACATTAGGGCTGTTGCTGGCCGGGATAGTCAACACCTCCCTTGGGGAGGGCAGGGTGCCAGATTGTCTCAAGGAGGCTGTGGTGCAGCCCCTGCTCAGAAAGCCATCATTGGATGTTGGTGTCCTGGCCAGCTATCAACTGGTCTCTAACCTTCCCTTTTTAGGGAAGTTTATTGAACGGATGGTGGCATGACAGCTTCAGGAGCATCTGGACCGAGTCAACTTTCTTGATCCCTCACAGTCTGGCTTTCGTCCTGGTTGTGGCATGGAGACTGTGCTTGTGGCCTTGGTCGTGACCTCTCCTGTGAGCTGGACCAGGGTCATTCGACCCTCTTGATTTTGTTAGATCTTTGGCTGCATTTGATACCATTGATCATGAGTTGTTGGTGACTCAGCTGTGGGACCGGGCAGGGATGAGTGGGACTATTCTTGAATGGTTCCACTCTTTCCTGGCCGGCAAAACCCAACGTGTGGTGCTGGGTGATTATTCCTCTTCTCCCCAGGGCCTCATGCGTGGAGTCCACAGGGTTCCATCTTTTCCCCTCTCCTGTTGAATGTGTATATACAGCCTTTGGGGGAGGTTGTCAGAGAGTTTGGTGTAAGGTGTCATCAGTATGCTGATGACACCCAGCTATATCTCTCGTTTTCATCAGACCCAGGTCTGGCAGTCTCGGTGCTTACCCGGTATCTGTCAGCTGTGGGGGATTGGATGAGGGTGAGCCGCTTGAAGTTAAATCCTGACAAGACGGAGGTGATGTTTGTGGGGAAAGCCGGGGGAGTGATGGCCCCCATCATTGATGGGGTCCGCCCTCCCCTGGTATCTCAGGTCCGTATTCTGGGGGTGCTCCTGGATCCGCAGCTCCGCCTGGATGTTCAGGTGGCAGTTGTGGCCACGGGTGTAATCTGCAAGTGACATCTGGTACGTCAGCTTAGGCCATATGTCTCAGACTCGGACCTGGCCACAATCATCCATGCTTTTATTACCTTGAGATTAGACTACTGTAACGCACTCTACATGGGGCTACCCTTGGTGCTGGTCCGGAGACTGCAGCTGGTGCAATGCGGTGGCCCGTCTCCTGAAGGGGACGGGTTGACATGAGCACATTACTCCAGTGCTCTGCTCTCTGCGATGGCTTCCGATAGTCTTCCGGGCCCAATTCAAGGTGTTGGTGTTGACCTTTAAAGCCCTAAATGACCTGGGCCCCACCTACCTGCAGGACAGCCTCACCGTCTGGATCCTGGATCGACCTCTGCGGTCGCCCGGGGGTACCTTCCTTGAGGTTCCCTGGGTTTCCCAGGTGTCGACCATGAGGAGGGTGTTCTCTGTGGCTGCACCGTGGCTGTGGAACACCCATTGGAGGTCCGCCTGGCCGATGACCTCCCCTCTTTCTGTAGACAGTGTAAGACCTGGTTGTTCTGTCGGGCCTTTACCGAGGGAGATGGGATGGGTGGGTTGGGCTAGGGAGGGGTTTGGGGTATTTGGTTATTTTAACTTTGGCATTATTAGTGTTGTTTTAATGTATTTTATTTCATTATGTATTTTAAAATGTTGTTAGCCGTCCTGAGATGCTTATAGCAGGAGGGGGCGGCATATACATTTTAATAAATAAATAAAAATAAAATTCCAAAATGTGTGTCTGATCTAGATCTGGACAAGGATCATTATTTTTTTTACTGATAGAACAGTTTTCATTTATGTATTCCAAACCCCATACAGACATTAATTAAGTGCTGAACTGAATATTCATAGTGCATCGAATTCACCATATTTAATGTTTAGATATGAAGCAAAGACATTACTTACATTCATTTCTGAAGTTCACAGATGTGGACATTTGGTATTCTCAATAGTTTATTTGTGCCCTTCATTATTCACTACTTTGTGCAGTTTTTTATTTGTGTATTTGGCCATTCTTTTTGAAATGTTAAGATCTTGATTGGTAAACCTGTGCTACCTGATGAAGGGAATGCTATTTGACTGAATGATAGGGCATAATAAAATTTCTGGTGTTCCATTGTTCTAATGAAGTAAAAAATACTCAAAGTAACAAAGAAACGAAATACCGAATACCCAAAGTAACAAATTGGATGACCATTAAGGGCCACAAATATGAATTCAGGTATTTGTTGAGGCATACAAAGAAATCCCCAAACTTAATCACCAATATGAAGTAGTCAATACATTTCCACTCTAGTTAATTAGGCCATAAATAGCCTATTCGAACGAGAAGAAGTAAGCATCTTCTCGGAGGCAAAAAAGGGTTACATGGCTTGTCTAGGGTATAGCATTAACTCAGTGGCAGAACAGGACCTACCCATCCTTCTGACTGTTTATGGCTATGGTTCTTTTCACTGTAATATCTCAGCCAAAGATTGCTAACTCCCAGCTCTCTCATTCAAACAGTTTTTCCCTGGGATAAGAATCCAAGGATCAAAGAAAGTGTGACTTACCCCTTCTTTCGTTGGACAGCAGTGTATGAGATGTACAAGATTAATGTAAAAACTGCTAGTAGGACGCTTAATGTAATAGAAAAAATTAAGCCTTTTGATTCTGAAACATCATCATTGAGCATGTTCTGTGTAAATACTAGAGACCCATTATTGGACTCTGGGGTGACTCCTAGGAGTTTACACATCAGTGGATAAATGTGGATGCTGTCAAAGGGTTTTTCTAAGTAGTTCTTTTTGAAATCCGGACAGAAAGCTCTGAATATTGTCTTCATGTCCATGTCCTCATTATCAAACCCATGATCACCTTTGTTATAGTATATTATGAACCTCTGAAAGAGAGAAAGAACAGCCAATCACTATTACATTTATCTAGTAGTACCTTCCTTCCAAAAGGACCTCTAAATCTCTTGTTCGTTGTATCTACAGGAATTGTATTGCCCACTATGGAAGGTGTAAAATGCAACTGTTTTTTAAATAGTACATGGAAAGTTAGACCTGTAGGTGAAGACAAATATGATATCCATTTGAAATAGCAAGGAGATATAGGTAGCCAAGCAGAATGTAATTTCAGTAAAAACTGTGTGCAGATTAGCTTGTAGGTTCAAGAATTTATTTCTAGGATCTCTATGCAGTCGGTTGGTACCCCATTACGTTTTGCTCTTTCCAGCTTGTTAGGGACTGTATCACAGTTGAGTAAACCTGAGTAAACCTGAGTTACCTGGAGTAAAGAGCTAGATTCTGGCCCAGTTTACACAGCTGGGAATGGGAGTAAAGTTATGGCTTACATCCCCTTTTACCTCTGTGCTGGTTATCCTGTGCTCGACTACTATGGTACCCCATCCTACTGAAATCAAGAACACCAGGTTGTGGAACTATTGTATCCATAAACATTTCAATGGAGAAGAACGCGACAAAAATCACAATAAGTAGTTGTACCTGTGAAATTTGTTCATGGTGTTTCTTTCCCCCTTAAAGTATTTGTTCCTCTGCTGAACAACTGTTTGGCAGAAAGGTGAGATCTCTCTCACCCATTATACACACAGAACCCAGATTTGGGTTTTGCATAGCAGGTGCAGAAGGGACCTTGTTTGCTGTTGAACAGCTGACACTCTCCTCTTCCCAAAACGCCCCTTGCAGGCAGGGTTGCCACGTCTTGTGGTTTGACTCCGAGACTCCCATTTTGGACTATGGAAGCCTCAGGATCAAACCATGAAAGGTGGCAAACCTAATTGCAGGGGGGCTAGGGTTCCTGCTTTCCCATTGAACTCAGGACGTGCATGATTGGTGGAGGAAAGGGGAAGGCACTAAAATGTTCCGTGGAAAAGGGTCAGATAGACCTTTTGCAGGACACCATGAATTCTATGCCATTTCAATCACAACCATTTTTGCAGAATGTAGCATTTGGGCAAATTGTCACAGAATTGCATTTGGCAGTGCAGATTTACAGCCTGAGTGGGGGGCACTATGAGCTGCCAACAGAATGCAGCAATGAGAGCTAGCCAATGGGGCGCTGACACTGATATATATTCTGGGGCCCACAGCTGCTGAAAAGGAGCAACCACAGCTACTCATGGGAGAGAAGACCTTCCCCCAACCCCTGCTGATAGGTGTGCAGAGTGGTTTGGGAGGTTTTTAACACATTAAATGTTCAAGTTGATGCAATGGTGCACTGAGAAATTAATTTGCATTCTGATTTGCATGATTTAGTAAATGTATCTAATTCATTCTCTTTGCAGAATTTGGATCTTCTACTCACATTTAAAAAAAAAAAATATTGGAGTATACACAGGACCCCTGACCTCTTCCCCTGAAAATTTTATCCCTTCCCCAAATTTAACATATGTGGTATGCAGTCTGCTGTCGAAGGAGGGTGTGTGAGGAAAGGGGTACCTCTCCCAGAAAGCCAGGGGAAACTAGAACACAACGGCCGTTTTTACATGAGACGGTCCCACTCATGCCCACACAGCTCCACTGTGTTGTCATGAGTGGGTGCCATCCATGTGGATGCTGTGGCCAGTGAGTTGGGGGATGCGTGCTCCCGCGACCCACACATCCTCACTCACCCCCTACGCTTCCCCACTCATGGAGCAACCGGCGAAAACAGAGGTTGCTCCGTGAGTGGGGATGTGTGTGAGGAGGGATCAGTGTGCGACCGTGTGCCCTGCTCCCCTCCACCACCCCCGTGGTGCACATCGGTCCCCCCGGCACCACGACTCATATAAAAATGACCAAAGTGTGACACTTAAGAAATAATGGAGGCAGTTTATAATGCAGCAATGGGTCGTTGGACAGATGAAGATGGAATCACGGGGTTGCCCCCATGCTTCACAAGACACAGAAAAATCTGATTGACTGCTGCTCCCAGACTAAAACAGCTTTGTTCCACCCCTCATTCAGAGCTCACTGAGATCATCAATTATGCTGCCTCATTTGAATACCAAGTGTGGCAGGGTGCTGTTGTAATAAGATCCTGCAGGGGCAGGCCCTGATTGGGTCTGTCAGCATCCTGGCCACACCTGCTTGGAGCCTAATTGGTCCACACCTGAGCAGGTTGGCGTGAGGCTTTATATATATTGCCAAATTCTGGCTCAAACTGAAATTTTCAACTACTAGGACCCTTTCCTTATCGGCCATCTACTGGTGGCACTTGGGATTTAGGCTTAACTGCTGTGTTTTCAACCTTAGGGTTTTCAAAAGACTACCTTGTTTCCCTATCATATGAAAGAGCTCAGGAAGAGGTTCTAACTAGAATTATGGATCAGGAGTTACAGAAGGAAAAGGGAGGCTATTATGACACAGAAAGTAGTAAATTGGTACTGTTATTTTCCTAGATCATATAAAGTTGCTTCCTATTTGGCTAATCCCAGTTCATGGAAGCAAAGAGCAGCTTTCCTTTTGACAAGGCTAAACCTGTTTCCTTCTGCAGTAGTAGAAGGCAGACATGTTGGCATTCCTTACCAGGATAGGCTCTGCAGATTTTGTAATCAAAAGAAGTTGAATCATTAGGACATATATTGTTGGTCTGTCAATTTTATGTACATATCCATTATTCAGGAGAAGTACTTGAGGGATGTTTTGTCCAAATTGCAAGCTAGTACACATCAAGAGACTGTGATCACGTTGTGTGATAAGGATGCTACAATCACGTTCCAAGTATTAAAATGCTGTGAAGAAGCATACAAACTTAGGCGGGAAGTTCAAAACATCAGCTAAATGAACTAAGGACAGTCAGTACATTTTTGTCAACGTATGAATTACCATTGTACGGGTGACCCTTGGAGATCTCTGGGATAGGTTGTAAATTGTTTGTCTTGGGGGGATAGTGGTTACTGTTGGAATGATTTATGATGACTACTTGGGTAATTTTTAATTGTAAAAATTATTAAGTTTTATATTGTTTAAATAGTGTTCACTTTATTTCATGGCTAATCACATGACAAGAAGTAGCATGTGACCTCAAGAAATTTTGGCCTGGGAAACGTTTTGTACTAAATGACATGCTCTTGTTTTGTATCTGTTTGTTTTAAATTGCCATGGCCGTATGCTAGTGCAAGTAAACCTGGTTTTGATTTTGATAAAGTTGAGCTAAAAGCTTAGAGGGGGCAGACAGCAAAGGAGGAACCGGGAGAGAAGGCAGCTGAGTAAGAAAGCCAGGGACTGTCAAAGGCTAGGAGCCCCAACCAAAGGCATATCTAGTGACAGCCAGGGCCCACAAGTCTGAGGAGGACATGTTCCCTGGTGCAGCTGCATCCCCTGCCTCTAGAGGGGAGATTCCATTTTCTGCATCAGAGCTCATTCCAACCTAGCTATGCCTCTGGCCCTAAGCACAGGTTTCACTGGGCTCCAATGTCTCATAGGGGAGATGCTGGGAACCAAGAAGATGGGCTCACCTCATCAGGGACGTGGTTAGGTTGGAATGGGCCTTGGTTAGAGCTGAAATGAGTACCTGCAAAAACAGGTATACCTGATGAATTTCCAGTACCTGAATCGGCCTGACAACATTGATTGTGACCCAATTTGGGTACCCAGTGTCCCAGAATGTCAACTTCCGGTTCGGGAACGCCACTTTCTGGTACCAATTTTTCAACTCTGCTCTGTCTCTGATCTCTCCTTTGATCCTCATCCCATCTCTGACCCCTTCTATGCCTCTTTCAATGTCTCCCACTGACCCCCTCTTCTTCCCCGTCTCCACGCGCCTTCCGTGACCTGCAGGCCATTAACCCCCTGGACTTTGCCTCCTCTCTGTCCCCCCTTCTCCACTCAGTCTTCCGCTCCTCTTCCCCTGACTCTGCCATCTCTGTTTTCAATGCTTCTCTCTCCTCCACCCGTGACTCTCTTGACCCCCTCTCCTCCTGCCACGCCTACTCCCACAACCCCTGCCCTTGTCTCAGCCCCAGTATCCGCCACCTCCACTCCTACACCCGTGCTTCTGAATGCCTCTGGTAAAAATCCAACTCTCATGCCAACTTCCTTCACTTCAAATTCTGTCTCTCCTCCCTTACTTCTGCTATCTCCCTCACCTCCCGCATTGAGTCCTGTTCTGGGGACCCTTGCTGCCTGTTTTCCACCTTTGACTCCCTCCTCAAGCCCCCCCTGCCCTCCTCCTCCCTCTTCCCTTTCTGCTCAGGATCTTGCTTCCTTCTTCACCTCCAAGATCAACAAGATCCGCCCTTACATTGCTTCCCACTCCTCTCCTTTTCCTACTCCCTCCTCTCTCCCTCCTCCCCCTCCTTCTCTCCTGTCCTCCTTCCCTCCCACCTACCTTGAGGAAATCTCATCCCTGTTCTCCTCCTCCAACCTTCCACTTATTATTATTATTATTATTATTATTATTATTATTAACAAACATTTATATAGCGCAAGCAGTGTACCTGGCACTTTACAAAGTAATAAAATAACCATGGTCCCTGCCCCTAGGGCTTACAATCTGAGAGACAGGAGCTGGGGGAGAGACTTAGGAAGGAGAACAGAGGGAGAGACAAGGGGTCTAACATTCATGAAGATGCGAGGTCTCAAGTGCACGTACT
>QEPC01007501.1:1787621-1802931 GCA_003113815.1 Sphenodon punctatus | reverse complement strand
GGGGGGGGGTAGCTGGAAGGGGGTAGCTGGGAGGGGGTAGTTAGAGGGGGTTACTGGGAAGGGGAGAGCCTGAGCCAGGAGATTGTTGAACCACTCACCGTCTCCACCAAGCAGGAAGATTGGAGAGGCCAGGCAAGTCACGGCGGGGTCCGGGACAGGAGGAAGAGAGAGTGCAGAGCAGGCAAGCAGCTCGTGCTCCGGCTCAACTGGCTCAGCTGTGTATGGCAACGGCAAATACACAACACACGAGCTGCGTGCTCCTAAAAAGCCCGTCAGGAAGCTGCAGCTGTGCTCTCTGCACTTCCACTCAGAGCGGAAGTGGAGAGAGTGCAGCTGTGGGCAGCCAGCAGGCGGTGAGAGAGAGACACTTGCATGGGAGGGGAAATCGGGACACCTCAGTGGTCTAGTTCCCCTTCCATCCCAGACAGCTGGAGCTGTCCTAAAAATTGGGTGGTCCAAAATAATCCTGGACCCCTGGTCACCCTGCCTCCATCTCTGGGCCCACTGCCCTACACACTGTAATGGCCACTCCCTCGACCTTGTCTTCTCTAAAAAATGCTCTGTCTCCGACCTCTCTTTTAATGCCCTCCCCATCTCTGACCACCATTTTGACACATTCCATATATCACGGTCTCGGCCCCTCATTCCTCAGGGACCGCCTCGCCCTCCGCACCCCTGAGCGGACCCTTCGGTCTTCCGGGGGTGCCTTCTTGGAGGTCCCCCGTGTTAAGCGGGGGGCCACAATGGAGAGGGCATTCTTGGTGGCTGGGCCGCGTCTCTGGAACTCCCTACCGAAGGAAGCTCGCCTGGCCCCAAGCCTTTTGGTATGTCGACGACAGTGTAAAACCTGGATGTTCGCCCAGGCCTTCGGGGAGGGGGGAGGGTCTAGTGGATTTTCATCTCCCCTGTCCTATTGATTTTTGTATCCCGGGCCCTGTTCTTGATATTTTTAATATTTGAGATTGTATTTTTATATGTTTTAAATTGTTTTATATTGATTTTATTGTTGGAAGCCGCCCCGAGCTGTGTTCAGGAGGGGTGGGGTATAAATAAAATAAATAAATAAATAAATATATCTCACTCCCTTCCCCCCTCTCACCCATCTCCCCTCTCCTTCTGTGACATTCAATCCATTAATCCCTTGAACGTTGCTTCCTCTCTTTCCCCCTTCTCTCATCAGTCTCTTCTGCCTCCTCACCTGACTGCTGTCTCTGCCTTCAATGCTTCTCTGGGTGTTTTCAGATGTTACGGGGCTGCTTGACCCCATACTGAAAACAGCCCTTTCATTCCCCGCCGGGGTCACCCCGTCACGCCATATCAGACGTGCCGGGGGGATCCCGGCGGGGAACCTGGGAGGGGGCGGGGCCGCGTGGCGCAACGTGCGGCCGCACGGCCCTGCCCCCTCCATGCACCCCGCTGCCCGCCCTCCAGGGAGACGGGCGGGCGGCAGGGCCACTGCGGCCGCCGCGTCGGGCCGGATGTGCCGTGGCCCGGGATCCTGCTGGGGATCCCGGGCCATGGCAACCGGCCAGACATTACTTTTTTTTGGTCCCCGCTGGGGAACTTTTTGACCACGCTTCCCGGGACATTCCCCCGGCTAGCCTGGGAAGCGTGGTTCAAATTGTCCCCATGTGGGTATTGACCGTGGCGAACATCTGGCGGCCGCCAAACAGACGTTCGAGCCACAGTGACTACAGGTGGGTATTCACCGTGGTTCACTGTGATCTCGTAACGTCTGAAAATACCCTCTGTCCTCTACCCTAGACTCCCTCGCTCCCTTCTCCTTCTGTCTTGCCCACTCCTTCAACCCCCACCCTGGCTCACACCCTTCATCTGCCACCTCTGCTCCTGCACTTGTGCTACTGAGCGCCTCTGGCAGAAATCTCTTTCATTCTGACTTTCTTCACTTTAAATTCTCCCTCTCTTCCCTCAGCTCTGCCATCTCCCTCACTAAACAGCACTACTTTGCCACCCACATTGAATCCTGTTCTCATGACCCCCATCGCCTCTTCTCAACCTTCAATTTCTTTGTCAAGCCCCCCTGTCCGCAACCCCTCTCTTCCCTCGCTGCTCAGGATCTTACCTTATTTTTCACTAACAAGATAGATAAACTCTGCCTTGATATTGTTTCCCACTCCTCTCCATCTCGTTTGCTTCCCTCCTTCTCCTCGCTCTCCCTCCCTCCTGTCCTCCTTCTCCCTAGCCCCCCTTGAGGAAATCACCTCCCTGCTCTCCACTTCCAACCCTTCCACTTGTCCCCTTGACACTATTCCTTCTCACCTCCTGACCTCTATTGCACCCTTTGTCTCCCCATCCCTCCTGAACATAGTCAGTCTCTCCCTTTCTACAGGCTTCTTTCCCTCTGCCTTCAAACATGCCACTGTTTCTCCTATCCTCAAGAAGCCTACCCTTGATCCTTCTGATCCCTCTAATTACTGTCCCATCTCTCTCCTCCCATTTGTCTTTAAGCTCCTGGAATGTGCTGTGTACCCTGTTGCCTTGACCCTCTCCAATCTGGCTTCTACCCCCTCAACTCTGCTGAGACTGCTCTTGCTAAAATAACTAATGACCTTCTCTTAGCAAAGTCCAATCTCCTTGACTCCATCCTTGTCCTCCTTGATCTCTCTTACTTGACTCTCCCTTACTTGACTCCCTCCACTCCCTTGGTTTCCGTGGCTCAGTCCTCAACTGGTTCTCTTCCTACCTCTCTGACTGATCCTTCAAAGTGTCTCTTGCTGATGCCTCCTCTACTTCTCTTCCCCTCTCGGATGGAGTTCCCCAAGGCTCCATCCATGGTCCTCTCCTCTGTATACACTCTGTCCCTAGGCAAACTCATCAAATCTCATTGCTTCCAGTACCATCTGTATGCTGATAATACCCAACTCTATCTCTCCACCCCTCTTCTCTCTTCCTCTGTCCAATCTTGGCTCACTAACTGCCTTCTGACATTTCTGTCTGGATGTCTTTGTCAGCTAAACTTAACATGGCTAAAACCGAACTCCTCATCTTCCCCCCTAATCCTTCCTCTCTCTCTTCCTTCTCTGTCTTCATTGATGGGGTCAACATCCAGCCCGTCCCTCAGGCATGTAGCCTAGGGTTCATCTTTGACTCCTTCCTGTCCTTTAAACCTCAGATTGATTCTGTTGCCAAATCCTGTCATTTTTGTTTGCATAACATTGCAAAGATACATCCTTCCCTCACTGTTTCCTCTGCCAAAACCCTTGTCCATGCCCTGGTCATCTCTCGCCTCGACTACTGCAACCTCTTTCTCACTGGCCTTCCTCGCTCTCACTTTGCTCCTCTCATCTCTGTTCATAACTCTGCTGCCAAGGTCATCCACCTTGCCTGACACTTTGACCTCGTACAGACCCTCCTCTCCTCTCTCCACTGGATCCCTCTTCCTGAACACATTCTGCATAAACTCCTGGTTTTTACCTACAAGGCTCTTCATGGCCTTGCTCCCCCCTATCTCTCAGCACTCATTGCCTGTTACATTCCTGTCCAGGAGCTTCGCTCCTCCTCTGCCACCACCCTCACCTGCTCACGGCTCCCCTGATCCTCTAAATGCATCTGCCCCTTTTCCCTGGTAGCCCCCCATGCCTGGAACTCCTCCCTGAACACATTCGCTTGGCTTCCTCCCTCCAAATCCCTCCTCAAAACCCACCTCTTCTGTCAAGTAGTCCCTTGCTCCCCTCACCCCCTTGCTGACTTATCCTGAATCATTGTATCTTATGTAACATTAAATGAGTAACTACACCTTTGTAACTAAGCTAAGCACGTGCACCTGAGACCTCACAAGTTCATGTATGTATCCTTGTCTCTTCCTCTGCCCTCCACCCCCGTCTCTCTCTAGGGCAGGGACTGTGGCTTTTTCTTGCAATTGTAAAGTGCCAGGTACATTGCTGGTGTTATATAAATGCGTAATAAAATAATCAATAATCAATAATCAATAATTAATAATTAATAATTAATAATTAATAATTAATAATTAATAATTAATAATTAATAATTAATAATTAATAATTAATAACAATAATAATAATTAATAATAGGTTTATATAATCATGAGTGGTGTGGAACACAAAAGTACAGTCCCTCTTTAACAGTACTAGAACAAGAACGCTCCATGAAATTAACTGACGGCAGATTTAAAACAAATAGGAGAAAGTATTTTTTCACTCAGTGCACAATTAACTTGTAGGATTTACTGCCAGAGGAAGTGGTCAAGGCTGGTAGTGTAGCTAGTTTTAAAAAGGGATTGGATAATTTCTTGGACAATAGGTCCATTAATGGCTATTAGCCAAGAAGGTTTTGTCCCCAAAGCATTGCCATCTCTCAACAATGGCAATGCTACTGATGCCCCTCCTTGTACTGACTGACTCTAGCTGTGCCCTCCTCCTCCCCTCTGCTGGGTTGGTCACGATGTGGTTGAGAGGAAAATCTCTTCATGTGTAGGGTGTAGTGGGGGAAGCTAGCAGGAAATGGGGGGTATTGAGCATCTGGGCTGGGCTGATGGCATGTTGTGGTCCCAAGGCTCCCCCACCCTTTAACACAGTTCTGTTTTATATGGCAGAATTGCTTAGAGCTTGTGTTCTATTGAGCTAGCTGCTGTATATTAGAGCCCTGCATACCAAACTAAACCCAGCTGGACACGAGGAGTCTGGTTGGGGGCAGTTTGGGAATCCTCCTTGCCTAAGCCAAACCAGGCTCCCTGGGGAGAGAGGCTCCACCCTGAGGAGTGCTGTGATATCACATGCTCTGCAGGGGTGGAGCCACATCAGGTAAAGGGTGCTGCCCCTCTTCTGATGTGGTTCTGCACCCATAGAGCACTGTGACGTAGGGATGGGCCACCCTTGGTCCAGATCAGGCCTGGGCAAGGAAGAGCCCAGCTGCATTGGGTCTGGTTTTGGATCAGTCCTAGGTCAGAGGGTGTCAGAACAGGCTGGGCCTGATTTTTGATACTGATTTTTTAATACTGTTTTTTTGTATATACATAGTGTGACACTGCTGATGGGGGAATAGGTGGTGGTAGTGGTGTTTCAGTATGAGTGATGCAGCATGGGGTTGTGCTGTGCTTGTGAGAAGCAGCAGCAGGGCTGTGGCTGAGATGGTCCAGGTGGGGTGAGGATGGGATAGTGAGGGGCTGGGGTAGGAGTATGATGGGTATGAGCGAGGCAAGGCTTCCATGTGCATTGTGCACTGTGCAGCAGTGCCAGGGCTTCAGGCTCCATCTAGTTTCTTAACCACCAAACCAGCTTCAGAGCAGCTGAGCTCAGAATACAGAGAATATCTTTTATTTAGGAACCAGTGTGGTCCATGTGTTCAAAGGGGGGAGTCCTGAATTCAAATCATGGTTTCCCTGGGAGGCCTTGGGTAAGTCCCTTCTCTCTCAGACTGTGACCCCTGGCTATAAAATGGGTCGGTAGGTGGTGGGAAGAGGGGGAGGGAATCTATAGGCCTTACCAGTCAACCAATTTATTATTATTATTCATTTTTCTAGCACTTTCCTTGTTCAAAGTGCTGTGCAATCCCTATCTAGTTCACCTGCACAACAACCCTATTAGGTAGATCATTATTATTCCCATTTTACAGGTAGAGAATGGAAACTGAAGCTGTTTTTAGGTGGGATGCACCCACAGAGGTCCACCCATCATCCATGGACTCGGGCGCCCATCTGAAGGCAGCATTGTTGGAGACACAGTGTTGTGACCCATGCACTGCCCACCCATGCCCCTGCATGGAGCAACCTGGGTTTTTCCCAATTACTCTGTGCGGGGGCATGAGCAGTGTGTGGGTTGGACTCACACTGACTGCAGGCCCATCTGCTGCTGGGTGCAGGCCCCCCCTGCACTGGAAGTGCGCGGTGGTGCACATGAACCCACCTCCCAGGTGGATCTGTCTAAAAACAGCGACTTGCCAAAGGCTATAGTAAGTTTGTGACTAAAATGGGATTTGAACTCTGGTCTCCCAAGTCCAACAACACTGGGTATTTTCAGACGTTATGAGATCACAGTCAACCACAGTGAACGACGCTCAACCCCGTGGTGGGGCCAAATCGCCCTGAACATCTGATGTTCACCACAGTCAATCCCCACCAGGGAGCAAAATCAACCACGCTTCCAGAGCTCCGGCCCGGGCCATCTCTGAAAGTGTGGTCAAAGTGATTCCCAACGAGAAAAAAAAAGTAGTAACGTCTGGATGGCAACCACTGGCCAGAATCAAGCAAAATGATTCCCAGCTGGGGACAAAGCACGCAGCGTCACTGCCAGGCAACCAGCAAGAACACAGACTGGGGAGGGAGATTTAAAGGGCACACAGCAGCAGGGGGACATGGCAGGATGGAGCGAGGTGGAAGGGAGAGGAGAGTGGTGGGAGAGAGAGTATGGCAGGAGGAGGAGGAGGCAGAGGAGGAGGTGGTGGAGGAGGAGGCAGTCATGCTGCACCTGGAGGTGGTGGAGGGACAGCAGCAGCAGCAGCAGCAGCAGCCGGGACAGGCCGAACCAGCGCCTGCTGCCGGTCCAGGGGACGAGGCACCCCGGAAATGGGTAAGGGGACCGAAGGGGGGGGGGCAGTGGCACATGGGCTCCAAGGCAGGTGGGCGGGCTGGCAGGGGGGGAACAGGGGAGGGACACGGGGTCTTGGCAACCCAGTAACCAGCCCCCCCCTCACAACCTGCAGACACGGGAATGGGCCCGGGAGCCCGAGCCCCCAGAGGAGACAGCTGGAGGGCAGGTGGAGGAGCAGGAGGAGGAGGGGGAAGACCGCTACCCAGAAGGCGCACGCGGGAGACAGCCATACCATCGAGGGAGGCAATGGGGGCACAGGGAAACCCAGGACTTTATACGGATCTGGGGGACCCTGGAGCACCAGCTGGAGCTGGCGGTCCACCAACGCAATGAGCACATCTTCAAGGAGATCGTGTGGGAAACGGAGGCGGCAGGGCATCACAGGACAGTTGCCCAGTGCTGGTCGAAGGCCAAGGAGCTGAAGAGGGGGTACAAGGCCATTAGGGACAACAACTGGTGGTCCAGCCATGGAGCCCGGACCACCCCCTACTACGAAGCCCTGGACCGCATCCTACACATGAAGGGCTCAATAGTCACCCGCACCTTGTGGCGAGTGCCGTGGTCCAGGGCAGGGAACGGGCCAAGGTACCCCCACCTCTCACTTCTCCCAGTGAAGACACCGGCTCCAGGAGCCCCGCCCCCCAAGAGGAACGCCCTGGGACCTCAGAGACTAGCAGGCCCCCCTTGCACACCAGCCCAGATAGCCCCCAGCCGAGGTCAGAAACTGGAGGATCCGAGGCCGGCACCCTGGTCACCATCAGCCAGTGGACACAGGGGGACCTCAGCCACACCGAGGGGCTGGCCTCGGAGGGCTCTGAGACTGACATAGAGGGTAATCAGGCAGACAGGACACGGAAGGGGGGAATGCCCAGGAGGGAAGGGGGCGCACAGGCCACGGGCCCGCCCTCAGCAACCCCCTTATGCCCCAGACCCTGATGGAGGGCCGCCAGAGAACATGGGCTACCCACCTCCACCCAACCCTCCCCATTCCCGCAAAGGTCATGGCACACCCCGGCACCTGCGACAGCCTGGTGAGGGGGATGGAGGAGAGGAGTCCCAAGAGCAACCAGAGACCCCAGGTGAGACAACATGACATGGGGGTGGGAAGGGGAGGCCTGGCGAGCCTGGCTGGGGAAACCGGACCCTGGGTTGAGGCCGGGCGCAGGGGGCAGCCGGGGGAGGGCACCAGCCACCATCCCAATGGGGGGAGGGCCCAGGGTCCCCCATATGCAGCATGTGATGGGGGTGGGAGGCTGGGGAGGCTAACCATGCCCTACCATGCACCCCAACAGGGCGACCTGCCAGGGACCAGCAAAGTGGACCTGTGCCCCTGGCACAACGGATGAGGGAGCACTGGGCATGGGCATGGGTATGGCACCGCAGGGAGGAGCAGGTGGAGGACATAGTCTGCTTCACCAAAGAGCAGGGCAAGAGGATGATCGTGGCCATCGACCACATGGAGGTGGCCACCGAAAGGGCCATGCAGCAGGCGGAGGCCAGGGACCGGAGGCTCCAGGCGGAGGTGCACCTCAAATGAAGGCAGGTGTACCAGGAGCACAGCAGGCAGGTGGAGGTGTTCGGGCGGCTGGAACAGGCCATAGACCGAATGGGCAGGGAGCACTCTGCAAAGATGGACCGGTCCCATGACATGGGCACCTCACTGCTCCTACACGTGGGTACTATGAGTGCCTATGTCATGGCAGCCACCCCGCCGGGCAACCTGCCTGCCCCAGCCCTGATGCTGGGCCCCTCAGCGCCCCCACCTCCACCACCACCGTCCCAACCACCGGTGCGCTCGCTGGGGCAGTGCTTCCACCTACCGGTTCCTGTAGACCTCCGGAGGGAGCTGCTGGCCAGGGGGGCCCCTACGGCCCCAGACCCACCTGCCCGCCCTCCCACCACAACCCGACCCTCAGGACACCGAGGCCTCCCAGGACACCACTGGGGACACAGACAGGGGGGGGGGGGGGAGGGAGCTCCCAGAGCTCCACGGTGCCCATCCGGCAGCCGCGAGGGCGGCCCCGGAGACGGGGGGAAGGGGGAAGGGGGAGGGTGACCTGAGGGGGAGGGAAACCACTGGGGGGTGGGGAGAGGGTTAGGGAGCACGTGTAGACGGCTGGAACAATAAATGCACGGGAACCACAGTAGCCTCCGTGTGTCTGTAAGTGGGCCTGGGGTCGGGGGTGCAGAGGTGAGTAGAGGTGCAGCCAGGGTGCTTCTGGGGGCCCCAGAGTGGTGTGTGTGTGTGTGCGCGCACAGCCTCAGCCCTTGGCCTCCTGGCTGATCTGCCTCGCCAGGGCAGCACGGATGTGCTTTGCATAGCGGTACTCCCACGGGTTCTCATTGTTCACATAGAGAGGCACGGGGCCGGGTGGGTGCCAGGGCACTGGGTAGTCAAGGGCAGCCCCCTCAGTCTCGCACATGTTGTGCAGCGCACAGCAGGCTCTGATCATGAGGGAGGAGGTCTCCACCGTGTAGTCCAGGCGGCCCCATAGACTCCTCCAGTGCTGCGTGAGGTCCCCGAAGGCCCTCTGGACCACGGCCCTGCTTGCACACAGGCGAGTATTGAAGAGTGCCTCCACAGGGTTCCTGGCGACCAGGTATGCCTTCATCAGTCAGCGGGTAAGTGGGTAAACAGTCTCCCAGGATGCAGGGGTGCATCATCACCCCCTCGATCTGTGTCATCCCCATGTCTGCAAAGTCTCCACAGTACATCTGGGCATAGAAGGGAGAGATGGTCATGATCCGGGCATCACGGCTGCGACCAGAGTGGCCCGTGTAATTGACTATGAACCAACCCGTACCGCCTGCAGCTGCACGGAGTGGTACCCATGTCGGATGACATATTCCAATACCTCCACAAAGGATGGGTGCAGGATCTCTATGTGGGTTGCCGTCCATGGCACCCATGCAGTTGGGGAATCCACCTGCTGCAAAGCCAGCCATCACGGCCTCCTGGTCCACCAGCTGGATTGCTCAGTCCAGGAGCATGCCCTCCACGGCCTCACAGACGTCCCGCAGGATCCTGGTGACGGTGCTCACCCCAACGCCGAAGTGCTGCGAGACAGAGCGGCAGGAGTCCGGTGTTGTAAGGGCCCAGACCCCGATGGTGACCCACTGGACCATGGGTATGGGGGCCCGCATGGGGGTGGCCTGCCACTACAGCCAGGGCGTTAACAGCTCTGCGAGGTGCAGGAGGACACGCCTGTCCATCCGAAAGTGTGCTCTCCAGGCAGCCTCATCCCATTGAGCTAGTGCCCTGGCCCACCACCCCGTGCCCGCTCCGTGATCCATACATGCCGGTCAATGGGTATTGCAAGCAGGGCAGTGTGCCCCATGGTTTCCCTCTGCCACAGCAGTTGCCCGGCTGCCTCGTGGAGTGCCGCAGTCCGGCCCCGGGTGCGGAGGAGGACCTGTTGGGCTGCCCCGGACACCTGCTGGGCCCTGAGGTGGGCCAGGGTGCGCCTGTGCCCATGGTAGGCTCTCTGGGCTCTGGCAGCACTCCTGGCCATGCACACAAGCAGCTGGGCGGTCAGGTGCACCTCAGTGGTTTGGATGCGCAGGAGGTCTGTGTGGGAGTGGTACCACTCCGCGCATATGGCTAGGTGCATCCCGCAGGTGCCCAATCAGCCCAGCTCCATGGTAACCAGTGCCCCGGGTGGGTTGGGGCCGCACCTGTTGTAGGTTTGGCCCAGTGGTGCCCCGCCCCTGGTCTCTCCCTGCCAACCGGGCACGGGGCCCCGGGTCGCCCTGGCCGCCCCCCTACCATCAGGCCCGGCTCCTGTAGGGCGAGTGGGACGGGGAGGCCACGGGTGGCCCCAGGCGCGAACATGCCTTCCTGGCAGGGGGCATGGTGCTTGGTCATGCCCTCGGCCAGGCGTGTGCGGGCAGCAGCTGCATTCCTGCTGTCATCACCTCCCTCCTCTCTGTGTCGGCTGCCTGCTATCCTGAGCGCCCTGATTAGTGTGTAGGCTGCCCTGTCTGTGTGCTCTGTTCCAGCAGCTGGGCTGGGTCTGCACCCCACGCCTCGTTCTGTATCAGTACAATGTTGCAGCCTATGGCCTTGGAGCTCCCCGGCTTCCTCTTCCATCCCTCCAGGATTGTGGGGGCCCCCTTGCATTGTGTGTAGTATCAGGTGCTTGCCGGACCATGGCTGACCGTGCTTCTCCCGGGCTCGCAGGCCCCAACACCCCAGGAGCCCTGCATAGCTGGACCTTCTGCGAGAACATGGCCCTGTGTGACCTGTGGCATTCCCCGGCCATGCAATTGCTTCTGAGCTGCCCGGACAGTCTCATCGGTGCCTACGAGAGTATGAGGTCTGGGCTGCAGTACTATGGCCATGTTGTGAGTGCCCGCGATTGCCAGCTGCATGCGGAGGTGCTGGATCTGTGTCCCTTTCCCGATGGGCACATCCTGGAGATCAGGTGCTCACATGTGGGGTGGTCAGCGGCGGAGACCGTGTCCGCCCTCTCTGTGTGCAGTCTGTCTGGCTACACGGCCTGTCTGTCAGAGGGGGGCCCTGCCCTGGCTGTGTCCTTCTTTGGCTGTGTTCATGGGGCCCGAGGTTATCAGCGGTCCCGTGGGGTGATCTATCACCGCCTGTTGGAGCTGGGTCACTTTCCATGGCCACCACCTGCGGACTATGCCTTGTTGGAGCCCTCTGAAGTGGAGGTGGCAGTGCTGGGTCTGTGTCCCTTTCCCGATGGGTGCATCCCGGAGATCAGGTGCTCGCATGTGGGGTGGTTGGCGGTGGAGACCGTGTCTGCCCTCTCTGTGTGCAGCCTGTCTGGCTACATGGCCTGTCTGTCAGAGGGGGGCCCTGCCCTGGCTGTGTCCTTCTTTGGTTGTGTTCATGGGGCCCGAGGTTATCAGCGGTCCCGTCGGGCGATCTATCACCGCCTGTTGGAGCTGGGTCACCTTCCATGGCCACCACCTATGGACTATGCCTTGTCGGAGCCCTCTAAAGTGGAGGTGGCAGTGCTGGGTGGTGTGTGGTCCCTATCTGATGTGCAGGTGGGGCTCTCCATCCAGATCCCTTCGAGGCCTACTACCTCCCTGCTGTTCCTGGCTTGCTGCTGTGGTGGCTGTTTCTTGGGGTTCTGCTGCCCCTGCCTGTGGCTCTGGGCCCTGTCCGCGGCCCCCCCGTCTGCCTCTGCAACAGGTGTTCTCCTCTGTGACTGCCTTCTCCTGTGGCTGTATCCTGAACTGTGTGCTGGCCTCCGGTGGCCCAGATGCTGCTGCCCTTTGTGCTCCAGCCTCGCTCCCTCCTGTGCCTGGGCCCCCCACCTGCCCGGGTGCCTGTGTGACTGTGGGGTTCCAGGGCCCCCAGACTGGGGCCCTATGTGTGTGTGAGTTGCTGGCCCGGCTGCCCTGCTCCTCATCTCTGTCTCACCTCCTTCCCATCCATTGCACCCTAGCCGTCACGTGGGATCCCTGTCTGCCTCCTGGACCATTCCCAGGTCACTACCCAGTTCATGTGTTCTCCCCCTGTGACTGTGCTGTGCCCCTGGGGTTCCCCACATTCTGGGACTGCCTGTGTTGCTGTGGGGGTGTCCGTGCAGGCTGTGCTGTTGTGGGGGTTCTGTTTGCCATTCCCCTTGTCCTACCCTGTCCCCTGGCCCTGCCGCTCCCTGTCCCTGGCCCCCCGCCCATTCTCTCCCCCCGGTGCCAGTTGTGCCGTGTGTGTTGTCTCTCCTGCCGTGTCCCCCCTTCCCTTCCTTTCACGTGCGGGTGTGTGTGTGCCCGGGCGTGTGTTTGTGCTGTGTGTTCAACTATGACCTCGCTTTCCCTGTGCTTGTTGTGTGTGCTGCCCTGGGGGCTCTTCTCCTTCTTCCCCCTCCCTTCTCATTTCCCTTGTGTGGGCGTTCCCTGTGGGCGCTTTTGGCTTTGTTTGCCCTCTTTCAGCCATGTCTGTGTCCTACCCCTCCCCGGTGCCTTCTGGGTGTTTTGACCATGGCCAGGGATCGGTGTCACGTCTGTTGCGCTTCCCTGGCCCGTGATCTGATGACCCGATTCCCTACAATGGTCCCAGTCCCATCACGTCTGTTCAGGGCCTTCTTTGACCATGGGGGGTGGTTGGGTGGCTCACCACCGCTTGGAATCCACTGTGGTGACTCGGGACTGCATAACGTCTGAAATCACCCACTGTCACTGATTGAGGAAGCTCAAGAGAATACAGGAGGGTGGTCAAATTTTCCAACCCTACAAGGTGTAGTGGCACCCACCCACCACTATGTTAGTGTTAAAACCTATTGCTATGGCTGTTTTTAAAACACCAGGGGGCGGGTTCGTGTGCACTTTGAGGAGCACTGATGGACGACCAATGAGTGGTGGTGGTGGAGGCATTACAGGGGATGGGACGGGTATGCACTCCTATCCATGCACCACCTGCTCATTGCCCCCACACAGAGCATTCTGGCTCCCCCCACCCCACCCCGATGCTCTGTGAGTGGGCATGAGTGTGGGGTGTGGGTCATGGGAATGTACATCAGCTCATGCTGTCCTCAGACATGGGGTAGGGTGGGGTGGGCATGTCCCATTTAAAAACAGCCTGACACTCCCATGGTCTTCTAAATAAGGTGATGATGGATCTGAAACTCCAGTTCCCTTTTCTTTTAGGACTAGGACCAGTGATTATGATTAATCCAAGAGGTTGAATTTCTGTTGAGTCAAAATCTGGTTTTTGGGTGATTCCTTACATCCCTGATTCCAACAAGCAGTTTAATAAAGCCATATGAAAACATAATTGCGAGCAAATGAGGGGGTATTTACTGTTCTTTCCCCATTTTATTAACATAATCAACTTTATTAACAGCACTAAAATTGTAATATTACCGGTTTTATTGGGCTCATTATTTCCTGTTACTGCTGTATTCTTATATTGCAATGATTATAGTTATACTTCTGCTTCTAAAAATGTTGCTGCTTACAGTTCACATATAGTTTTTTAGCTTTGATCTTCCCTTTCCTATGTCTAAAGGGGTTTGTAGCCTCTGCTGCTTTATGTTTGTCTGTACTGACTCTTTTCAATTCAAAACCCTCTAGGTTTAACCTTTAGTTACACACTCTAGTTCTGTTCTTGTTCAATGTGTCATTTGAATTAGTATCCGTTTTCTTTTGTGCTGTGTGAGAGTGAATTTAGCTGTAAACAAAGAGATGATACATTTCCCATAGCTAAGAGGAAGCAGAATTACCAGAAAAGAAAGATTTGCTTTGGTATCATTCAAGTGGGGAAATAAGGGACATTTTAGAGTGCTGTGCGGTCCTCTGTCAATATGATGTTTTAATGCCTCTGTTAACCTAGTCTGCCTTCCTATTGATTTTTAAAATTCTTCTTACCTTTTCAATATGCCCAGAGTAAAAACCTTCAAGGTCATTTAACAAGTAGATCAATTCATTAATTTTTAAAAATCTTATTTATTACCTCTAAGCCCAGTGTTGAGAAGTTGACATTTCTCAAGATGTAATTTAATCACACTGCCAGTTTAGTTATACACAGCTAGTTCTAGTAGTTTAAAACACCATCACCTTTTCCAGTAACTGTTTCTATACTTTGTGGGGTTTGATGGCCAACTTTTTTAAAAATAAGGGTAGAATTAGAATCAGATGTTTAAAGATCTTTATTGATTGTGACTTGACTGGCAACTACCCAGCGCTATGCATAATCATTATTTATTTTTATTTATTTTTAAAATATTTTTATTATTATTATTATTATTATTATTATTATTAATAAAAATAAAAATAAAAATAAAAATAAAAATAAAAATAATACAGATTTTATTCAGATTTATGTTTTAACTGAATTTTATATCAAGTTTTTATTTGTAAAGCATTCTGAGCACCACCTGGTGGTGGAGTGCTATAGAAATAAAATTATTACTATTATTATGTCATTAATAATAGTAAAGTGCCAGGTACACTGCTGGTGCTATATAAATGTTTGTTATTTATTATTATTATTACTATTATTATTATTATTATTAACAATAACAATAACAATAACAATATCAATAACAATAACAACAAACATTTATATAGCACCAGCAGTATACCTGGCACTTTACTATTATTAATGACATAATAATAGTAATAATTTTATTTCTATAGCACTCCACCACCAGGTGGTGCTCAGAGTGCTTTACAAATAAAAACTTGATATAAAATTCAGTTAAAACATAAATCTGTATAAAACAATTTTAAAGGTTAAGATAACGAGGAATGAAGAAGAAATTAATAGGGATGAGTGAACAGATCGTGGTTCGAGTTCGGCCGTTCGGTTCGGCTGCGTTCGGTTCGTCCATTCGGTTCGGCAGTTCGGTTCGGCTGCGTTCGGTTCATCCGTTCGGTTTGGCAGTTCGGCTAGCTTGCCAAGTTCGGGTTCGGCTGTTTGGTTTGGTCGTCCGAACAGGCCGTTCGGTTAGGTCGTTCGGCTGTTCGGTTCGGCCGTTCGGGAAGTGTTATTTTGGGTGTTCTTTTGTTTGTTATATTTTTTTGGTTTTTTATTGGGTTTTATATAGTTTTCTTTTGCTTTTTATTTGGTTTTTTGTTTTTATATGGGTTTATTTATTTAATCTAATATTATATATATATATATGTATATATATATATATATACACACACACTAAATCTAACTAAATGTTATGAACTAAATGGATTATCTAATAAGTACACAGACCTACTCCTACAAACACTAAAACTAAATCACTAATGCTATCTCTATCACTAAGCTAACTCCTACAACT
>QEPC01007501.1:1755898-1768446 GCA_003113815.1 Sphenodon punctatus | reverse complement strand
TTTTTTTTTTGGGGGGGGGTTAGGAGCTGTGCCCTCTGCTTTGTCATGTGTTGGGGGGGGTGTTGCCTGATATTTGAAATACCCACACAGAGAAAAAATTATAAGCAGTTTTTTTATTCATTGGTACAAGGAAATGGATTGCCATCTGACAGTTTTAATTTTACTAGACTTGTTTTGTAACTTTATTGGGTCGCAGAATTTTCAATTTAGGGTCGCAGAATTTTCAATTTGGGGTCGCAGAATTTTGGAAAAAAAATTGCAGAAGAATTGGGGCCCTGCCTATTGTTATGCATAGTTGTTAAGTTAGATTGTGTGGGAAGGCATCTCCTTAAGAGATGGAGCAAGGGTTAAGCTAAGGCACGGCCGGTCGGCTTAAACCCCGGTTTAGGAGGGAGGGGCGAGCTAGCCTGACAAGGACAGGGACGGTCCTGAAAGGAAGCCTCCGCCTCCCTCCTACTTTGGTCACTAGAGAGTGCCCCCTCTCTCTTGTTCCTGATCAGCTGGTTGGCTGAAGGGAGAGTGACCTAGTGGCACACACAGGCAGCGGTACTGAGGGACATCGGGCCGCTGGGTTAAGTTTAGGTAAGTTAAGTTTAAGTAATTTCATTACAAATTTAGTATAAGGGGCCTGGGAGGGAGCATACCCCCTCCCCGACTTGGTAAACGAGTTAATAAATGTGTGACCTTTAACCCAACTTTATGGTGTGTGTTGCCTTATTCCTGGGTGCGGGGGCAACAGGTGGCTGCATCTAGGAGGGTATACGAGGGTAGAAGCCCCAGCGAGGCCCATTCTGTGCCCTGTTCTGGATACGACATGAGTGCTTAGGATGCCGTACCCTAGCACTAGCTCTGTGGGATTTGTTGCATTCAGACACTATGCTTTTGGAACAGAAAGAATGGGTGCTCTGCTGATTCCTATAATCCCACTAGCTTAACAGGAAGCAGGAATTTCACTCCATGCTTTTACTGGTTTTATGGAACACCTAATAAATCTTTGAATGGTCAAGCAAAGAAGAAAATTATTGCCTAGGTCACCCTAGTCATCCAAGAGAGAGAAAGAGGGGGGAGGGAGGAGGGGGATGTAGCAGAGAAAATACTGGCTTCAAATCTCTTCCTCTAATCACAAAGAAATTTTGTTTATTACTGACCCTGCCTTGAGCAGATTTCTGTAGAGAACCAGGTGTGTCATGGGATCGAGAACGGGATATTAAATCTTTGACCTCAAGATTAAATGCTCAAATTCAGCCCAGATTGGTAGGGACCAATGTCTGTTAGCCTTTGACATCTCGTTGGTGTCTTCTGTGGAATGAGTTGGCCCTGTGCCTTGTTGACTAGAATACAAATCCCAAATACTGTCAGGAGAATTGGCTCTCGGCAAAGACACAGAGAGCTGAATAGATGGAAACAGCTGCTTCCAGTCTCCTAAATTCCAGCAGGTGAGGTGAGACACAACGAAAGGCAAATTTATATTGATTTCTCACGCATGTATTTATTTACATTTACACTCATTAAGTGAATTTGTTCTCATGAATGGCTCTTGCAGATTGACAGTCAATTAATACTTTTGTTCTCACAGGAAGGGTGGTGAAAGTATGGATAAATTGGGGATTGATACTGCTCACCAGAAATACAGTTCAAGCAGATGAATTAATCCAGGATAACAAACACTGATACCGTCAAGAACCAGGTTTTGAACTGGCGTCCCCAAGGCTCTATGAGGAGAGCTGGCTTTGCAGTCACCAAATCTGGCCCATAGCTGCTTTTTTAATTGGCCCTTTCCAGTGCTGGGATCTAGTGTATGTATCCAGTCCCTTCCCTCAAACTCTGAAAAAGTGAGCTCAGGAGAAGAGAGTGGAGATGAAGGCATGTACTCAAGGACAGGGGATGGATCCATATCATAGATCTATAAGTAGGTTCCTCTTCCTTCCCCCCACCTCCTGAGCATATCTCTCTTAAGTATATCTCATCCCAAATCCTGTCTGGTTCCCAGAGCTTGTACTAATTTTCAAAGTGGTCCATGGGAGGGAAAAGGTTCTCTACCACTGCCTTAGAGGGTTGGCAAAATTGACAAGGGTCCATTTCTCATGTAAATGATTCAGTTAAAAATAGCAAAGAAAGCTCTAGTTTCTTGGTAATGAACACAGCACAAAAAACTTCCCCAAAACGATCCGGAGAACACTGGATTGAAAATGCCTATGCACAAAAAACTTTGATGATCAGGCATGAAAATCCTCTACCATTTAAATCAATGGGACTTTTGCCATTGACTTCAATGGATGGTGGATTGAATCCTGAGATCTTACTCTGAGTTAACTGATCAGCAGGAACGGTGAATGCTGGTTCTAGGGCTTACAAAGGAAGTCTTGCTGACTGCTAGTGGCATTATTAAGAACTGGATGAATTGGTTTGACATTTACCTGCCAAATGAATGATGAGGCATCAGTCCTGAAGCCTGCAGTGCCCTGTGTTAAACACGCTTGCTGCACAACCACTTACTAGCTCAGCAGAAAGGGAGGAGGATGGAAAAATTCAGGTTCTGAGCGATAAGGGAAGGAGAACAAAATGCATGAATGTCAGTGGCCACACTGGCCAGTGTAAAGGATCGGACAAAAATGCGGCGGTCGCTGTATTTCTTGAAAAGCAACGCACGGGAAATATAGCAGGTGGCCCTGTGCAAGCCAGCCTAGCCTGTAAGGTAGGCCAGGACTGTATTTTAAAAGCATAGAACCGAAAAAGTGCCAGTAAAAATATACATGTGATTCCCTTCGGTACAGACTGGAGCTGAAAGGGATGCCCATGAAAATGGATGGTCCCAATGCATTTGTGCCAGTGCCTGAACTGTCTCAGATGGTTCGAGCACTGAAAGGTAATTCAACAGTACCCGTCGATACCCCTGTTGACCAGACACTCCCAATTTGGCCTATGGGAACGCTGGGGTCAAAACCGCAAGAGGTGGTAACCCTAGAAAGTTCCCTTGCCCTTCTTCTCCCAGTCTTCCAATTTCAGGCTTCCCTGCCAGGGGATGTGGCCTTCTCTCCCCTCCCTCATGATATCATCCTTCCACCTGTCCTCCAATGCTCTCTCCCCTTATGTGTACCCCATAAAACACAGTAAAATATAAAAATGCTCACAACCTTTAAAACTAGCCCCTTCCCTGTTCCATCCTGTTCCTCTGGCCAGAAACCTTTGACTCCCACCTTGGGGCCAGTCAGCAGTTTGTCAATGTTGCAGGGTCCTCTCCCTCTGTCCAGCTAGGATGGCTGCCTCCAAATGATAGTGGAAATACTTTCAGCAGATACTTTCAAAAAGACTGTAATTGGGCACCCTCAGCCCCTGCAAGGGAAGGCACGGAGATGCTAAGTGGCTACAGGATTTGGAACTCTGTGGAAAGGGCTGTTTAGTCGAACAGCTGCAACCAAATAACACAACTGCTGGCCATCTGAGGGGAAATGGTAACAAACGCCTGAGCAGGCCTGGAGCTCAGAAAGAAAACAGCAGGGACAGGCAAGGCTCAAGGGCCAAGGAGGTGGCATCAGGGGATGAAACTCACTTCATGATGCCCCAGTATAAAGTGGGGAGAGCCTGGGACTTTGTTTCAGAGCTCTGGCAGAGTTTATCCAAAGCTGGTGGGGTTGCCACCCTTCTCAGTTTCACCCGAGTCTCTGGTAGGGATGTGCAAATGCGGTTTGAATGTTCTGAGTTTGGGCCGAACTTGGTCTGTTTGGATGACTGAACTGAACGTGCGAACCGAACGCTTGAACGGCTGAAAAGTTCGGAAAAGTTCGGATGAGTTCGGGAGCAGGAAAAATGTGACTTTGGGCGGGACAAACATGTCTGGAAGAGGGAGGCAGCTGAGGAGCAGACTACCTGGCACCAGAGGTGGAGACCAGGGGTGGTTTCAGGGCCAAATTATACCAATACTGAATTTTTTCCCCCCGTTTTCGGTATCGGTATCGATAATGCTAACTTGGGTTTCAGACCGAACGACCAAACGTCTGAACATCTGAACTGCGTTCTGTTTGCACATCCCTAGTCTCCGGGCACCAGAGAAAGCCCAAATTTCTCTGGGTCAGCAGGGGCACCCATGGCTAATCCAGGGAACTGTGGCTTCTGAGGTTGGCAGAGGGAGGCCATGTCAGGAAGGGGCTGGGTCATAGGGACCTTCTCACCCTCTTTCCAATATAGCCCTGCCCCTATTCAGCACTGTGATGTCATGATGCTGCACAAGAGTTAGGTTATGCCAGAAAGGGGCTGTGACAGTCCATTGGCCGTGTCCCCTTTCCCAGTAGAGGGTCAGGACATCATAACATTCTGTAAGGGGCAGGGTTCTGTTAGAAAAGGGTGTGACAGCCCCATTGCTCCACCCCCTTTCTGATATGGCCCTTCTCCCTGAGGAGCATTGCGACACTGTAAGATGCTGGATTACAACAGAAAGAGGCATGACAGCTCCCTTGCCCTGTCTTCTAGGATGTGATCCTGCCCCCTTCAGGTTTTCTTCCGGAGGGAGATGGCAACTTGAAGGGTTTGCTGACCAGGAGGTCCTGGGCAGGGAGTGCCCAAGCTTGAATGAAGCCTGAGAAGGGCACCTGGCATATTTCGAACAAGAATACCATGGCATATTAAAAGTAGCAGTGTGGACTGTGGATATGAGCAATAAAGCACTTTGAGGGAGTCATGCACACAGGGATTATTGGGCCAAATTTTGTGACGCTATGTGGCCAGCCTGCATCACAGTACCACTCTGGGTGTTTTTAAACAAAGAAGGCTGGAGGGGTGGTGGTAGTCTGTGGCGGCTAGGGTGGCCATACCTCCCCTTTAAAAGAGGACGTTTATGAAAAATACATGGTGCAGGGCTGCACTGGAACCAATGCAGCCCTGCACCATGTATTTTTCATAAGCATCCTCTGTTAAAAGGGAGGTATGGCAGCCCTAGTGGGGACTGCGTGGCACAGCCACTCAGGTGGAGTGCGTGGGGAGGGATTCGAATGAGCGGCTCCCAGCATGACTACCGTGGCAGCCACCTTGCACTCCCCCTGCCACAGACCATGGGGGAGGGGGAAATGCACTTGGCTGGCCTTTTGAAAGGGACATGTCCCCGGCATGCGTGCTGGGGGGAACCAGGCTCCCCAGAGCTCTTAGCCAGTTCCTATGACTTGCAAAGGCCGCGTTCCCTGCCCGTGGTGCCTAGTGCTAGTTCGTACAGGCAGGGGATGCTTGGGCACCTGTTGCCACACACTTTTTTTTACTTGCCCTACACAGTGCACTCCGGATTTCTTGGCAGTGCGCCATGAGTGGATGCTGAGTGACTCATGGGAGCGCACATCCCCCCACACCGCCTTCAGACAGACAGTCAGATGAGTGGCTCCTGTGTGGCAGCATCTCATTTAAAGACACCATTAGTTACAAAAACTGTCCAGTCCATACCTGGTTCTGAGCTGTAATCCATAAGGGCAGCACCCCATTATCCCACCACTCTGTCTTGTTTTGGGTTTCCTTATGGCCATACTTCTTCAGAGTCTCAGGGTTAAACATCATATTGTGGATCACTCCATGGTCTTCAATCCAGCGACCTAGAGGGCAGAGGAAGGCGAGACGTGAAGTAAACATGGGGAATGGTCTCTGGATCAGAAAACAAAAAGACTCAGTCCATTGATGTAACACTGCCTGTCCTGAAGTCACAATGTAGTATTCCAGTAATGTAATACTCCAGAGACGTAAAGCATTCAAAGGTTCTCAGAGGAACCACCTAAGAAGGGAAGCTGGTTAACAACTTGGTGGCTCAGGTGTAGTGTAGGTACCTCTGCAAGGCTGACACAGATTTGCGAGGAAGACAGAGCTTTCCCTTGGATTGAGCTCAAAGGCTGCAGAATGAACACATGTTAAGACCTAAAGACTGCTTCAACCCTGCCCCTAATCCTGTTTCACATGCAAGCTCTCCATTAATACACAGCAAACTGAACATAAAACAGAAGGCATATGGGTTGTCTACACTGGGAGAAAAGATAGGTGTTTTAAAAGGTGGTAGCTATCTGTAAAATCCTACTGAATATAAAGTCCTGGTAACGTTTACCTCTGTGTTGCAAACTGAGGTACATCCTGTTCTGACTGCGGTATAGGGCTGCCCTCAATTTGTTGCAGTGAGGTAAAATTTTACCAGTGTCTACCCTTCACTGGAATTTTTCACCATTGGAACTACTAAGGGTTAGGAACTGTTGACAGTTTCAATTTATTTTATTTTATTGGCACAATCTTTCATCAAGACCATCATCACCAAACAAGTAAGGTACATAATAGAAAAAATCCAAAAAACCCAACCCCAACACATTATCACAACATTGAAAAGAAATGCATACAAAAAATCAATCCCAAACCCAAAAGAAATAAAGCCCATCAAGTTCCCACTTTTCCATAAAACATATTACAATTGCAGCAGAGGATACCTTTGTCTTTGTTGCTCAGTCAATAAAGCATTTAAAGCAAACACTGCCACTTTACTGATAGAAACAGAATTCTTTTGATGAAGCAACGAAATGCACTTTTCACAATTAGACAAATAGGCAACATTCCTTAAAAGCGACCAATGGCGTAGCAAGGCTGGGGGGGGCGGGGGGGGGGGGCAGGCCCAACACACAATTATGCACCCCCAAGGGTAACTCAGAAGTAAAATAAATAAATATGATGGGACACTAAGGGTCAGTGTCCCAACTCAAGGGTCACTTGCCTCACTCATGCATGTTGCATCCCTTATCGCTGTGAGTAGGGGCAGGGGGGCACACTAGGGGGCTGCTGCAAGCAAACAAAATAAACTCCCCCCCTACCTTGTCTTGAATAGTCTCTGGGTGGAGCATCTGTGGCCCATGATGCTGGACCTCTGCCCTTCTGCTGTGCTCCTCCTCCTCTCTCTCAGCTGCCTCCTCAAGCAGCCCCCTGGGCCCTGGCTCCAGTGAGCCTGGCTCTTGGCTCGGTCAGTTTTAGCTTGTCTTGCAGGGGCACAGCAGGACACTCCTCCATGGGGGTGAGCTTTGCTCAGGCAAAGTTCAGGCAGGCTCAGAGTCAGAGTTGCGCCGCCTCCCTCCTCAGGCCTCCCCCCTCGCCTCACCTCAGGTCTCACTCAGGACAAGTGAGGTGAGGTTGCAGGCTAGAATGCTCAGTGTGCACGCAGCGGCAGCAGAAGAGGAACCGCTCAGAGCCAGCTCTCCTCAATCTGCAGAAGCGGCGAGAGGGAGGGGAGGCATTGTGTGGCTGTGGCGTGACTGCCTGCTGCTTGCAGGCTATGTGCTTTTTCCCACCACCACTGCAGTCACTGAGTACACCTGAGCCTGACTCCAGAGCACACTGCGTGCTCCGCCCCGGCCCGATTTCAAGAGTTAGAGTTCCCTCCCAGACCTCACCCTTTTGATACCAATTGAAACTAATCCAAATAAACAGGACAAGTCTGAGCTTCCATAACCTCAAACTCTGATTCTGCAGGTAAAATGGCATGTACAGATTTAACTCATCTAAAAGTTGATCCAAAACATGTGACACTTCTACAGGTGAAACAGTCTGTAAAAGAATAGACAGTCTGTAACAGAACTCCACAACTTTAAAAATTCCAGATCTTATAATTTATTACTAACAGCATCAGTTACTCTCAAATCCCATTTCAGTCTTTTCCTATTTATAACTGAAAAAACCCTGTTTTATCAGTACCCAAAGGGACAAAAAATTGATTAACATCGAAAGAGAAGTCTAACTTGCCCCTGCACCCTGGAATAAGGCAACACACACCGAGAAATCTTGGGTTAAAAGGCCACACATTTATTAACTCATTTACCAAGTCAGGGAGGGGGTATAATCCCTCCTGGGCCCATATACTAAATTTGGTATTAAGACTACTTAAACTTATCTCAGCGGCCCGATGTCCCTCGGTACCACTGACTCTGTGTGCACTAGGTCACTCTCACTTCAGCCGTTCAGCTGATCGGGGAGGGGGCACCCTCTAGTGACCAAAGTAGAAGGGAGGCGGAGGCTTCCTTACGGGGCCGTCCTTGCCCTCATCCGTATAGCTCGCCCCTCCCCCCTAAGCTGGGGTTTAAGCTGACCGTCCCTGCCTTGGCTTAACCCGTGCTCCATCTCTTAAGGAGATGCCTTCACACACCCTCTAATTTAACTAATATACATGACAATAGGTTTACAAATGCCCTGGGCCCCTGCCACCACAAACCTCCAGCAATTTGCTTGGTTGGTTTGTACCCCCAACCCCGACCTCAACACAATTGAGCCATGTGTCTCTTTAATGCGGCCAGGTACAGGTTCAACCCTACCTCTGACAAGTGCCCCCGTCAGATCGAAGAAATTACGGACTAGAAAAACAGATATCTGCGTGGGTTATGACCACTCTCCCTTTTTCATATACCAACTTTCCCATTTCTTTATTGATCTTGCGGCGGACCCGGTCCACCTTGCCCAGGTGGACTGCGTTCACCCACATAATCCATTCAAGCATGTTGAACCAAACCCAGAGAGCGGAAGGCAACAACCGGCCCATCTCCGCCCAGTTCTGCTTCATCCTTACCACCAACTTCACGCCCGACATCTGGGGGATGTTGTTCTCCCCAAGGTGGATTACCAGAATGTGCGGGCGCCGCCCCCTGGCTGCCTTGAGAATGAGCGGCATGAGTTGCTCCCATCTCATGCCCCTTCTGACCCTCCACACTACCTCGACCCTGTCTCCCAGGAGCTCCCGGCCGCTCGTCCTGCCTAGAAAATGATACTGTGCCCCGTCATCCAAATCGACTTTCGTTGATCCTTCATCCTGGGGCCTGCAACTGAAAGAAGACGGGCAAAATGTGCCGCCAACGCAAGACAAAAGGCAAAAACCTCCAGATCCGAATTGCCCTATGGAACATGACTCAAAGAAACGGTAATAAAACAGAATAGTCCCGGTACCCCAGTGCAGACACAGAGCAGTTGCATCCTGCCAGGCAGCTCCGTGTGATAAACCCGTTGAAATGCAGAGCAACATTGACAAGGTGAGATTATACACGGGGTAAGAGAAACCGCTAGTGAAGCTGCCAAAATTATATGCTGAATTGAGCCATGCAACGTAACAAAATTGCAGTCTACAAATATGGTTCAACCAAAAAGTAATCTATGGTACTCAGTCCTGTAGAACAGATACGAGTTGCAAAACCAGAACTTAAGTTTGGAAATGAACCGTTCACTGTCCTAAAATTTATCATCAGCATATGATAAAACAACAGACCAGATTTATTCTGGCCAGAGTCCATAAATTTGGGGGTAGGAATCCCCCAAATCCCATTTAACAAACCAAATTCTTCATCATAGTTCATGGAACCTATTCTTGTGTTAAAATCCTCTGCAATAAGAAATCTATTGTTAGGGAAATCACTTTAAATTTTTTCCAGATAAAACTGGAAAGAGCTCCAAATATTAGGATTAGCCCATTTTACAGCAGCAGGAGGAATATACACATTAATTACAATCTATGATTCACCCCAACAGGGGATAATTCTGAGTCAAACAGGAATGCTCACATGAGGCTAGCTGTTCAATACATAAATTAATACCATTAGATCCCTTTGTAACAGCCGCCTTGTATACGTCCATGGGAAATAGGGGAAACTCCTGATAAAGTATTACACAAAAATCCATTAACAAAAACTGGCTCCACACACTGTATTTCCTGGAAAAATATCATATCCATACTGGTGATGCAATCTATAAATTCTGCATCTCCTAATTTACCTTTCAATCCAGAAACTTTTCAAGATAAGCATGTAATTGGTCGATCACCCCTAAATCTAATAACTTCTAGTCAATATACCCAAGAACTTACAAAGGAACCAGATGAGGCCATACCAAATGGATCAAGGCAAATAGGACCATTTTGACCATTAAATGTTCATGACCTTTAACTAAATTACCTGACCTACTATTCCCAGTCATTCCATAATGACTATGACAAGCAACATTTGGAGTAATTAGATTAGATATAGGATCATCATCTTGCAACTCTTCTATTTCCAAGATCTCAGGAGGGGAACCATCTATAAATACAACATCACTGCTACTATTAGAAATGACTAAAACCTTTTTATTAATTAGATCCTGATGGTTAAGATTGGTACACCTTGATTATGTTCAACCTGCATTCTCATTCCTCAAAATAACTCGTTGACACAGAACCCATTGGAAGTGATACAACTGACGTTACTGTCCACCTGTTTCCCTACAGGATATCCACAATATTCAAGTAATATTCTCATATTCCAAATTTCTTACAGCCCAATAATCTTTAAATTCAACCTCAACCTGGCTCTTTATTATTAATTATTATTATTATTATTATTATTATTAGCATTTGTATAGCGCCAGCTGTGTACCCGGCGCTTTACAGAACAATAAGATAGACGCGGTCCCTGCCTGCGGCTTACAATCTAATAGACACGGAGGGGGAGACAAGGAGAGGGGACATAGGGAGAGACAAGGGATAAATAACATTCAAGCGGATGTGAAGTCTCAGGTGCACGTACTTGGCTTGGTTGCGGTTAGGCAGGAGTCTGCGGGGAGGGCAGACAGTAAATATTGAAAGGAATGTTCCAACAGGCATCAGGAAAGGCGGCAAGGAAGAGGCGGGTTTTGAGGAGGGATTTGAAGGTGTGGAGAGAGGGGGCAAGGTGGATGTGGGCAGGGAGGGAGTTCCAGGCATGGGAGAAGGGACAAAGGTGGTTAGGGGAGACAAGGGAGAGTGAGGGAGGGGACAGAAGAGGAGTGGAAAGTGCGTGCAGGAGTGTGTAAGGAGACTAGGGCTGAGAGGTAAGGGGGATCCAGGTTGTAAAGGGATTTGTAAGTGAACACCAGGAGTTTGTGAAGGATGTGTTTGGGAAGGGGGAGCCAGTGAAGCGAAGAGAGGAGAGGCTGTACATGGTCGAAGCGACGGTCTGAGTGGATGACCCTAGCAGTGGAGTTTGGATAGAGGGGGACAAGTGAGAGTGGGGGAGGCCAGTAAGGAGGAGGTTGCAGTAGTCAAAGTGAGAGATGACCATGGCATGAACAAGAGTTTTGGCTGAGGAGACAGAGAGAAGGGGGCGAATCCGAGCAATGTTGTGGAGGGCAAAGCGACAGGACTTGGCAACAGAGTCAATGTAAGGTTTAAAGGGAAGGTGAGACCCTTACAGCCCTGAGAAACTGATATCTAGGTAGAGAATAAAATACAGAAAAGACTAAAAGCCTATACATACATTTAATTTTTTTTTGCAAATAAATCTAGTGTAACAGGGATTCTGCAAGAGGACATGTCCCTTTGAGGTTTCACTTACCTGCCATCGATCAGGAACACACAAAATGGCCAATGGACCTAAGATGGCTGCCTGGGTGGGACCTTAGATGGACAGATTTCCAGGAGCCAATCAGAGTGAAGGTCCTGAGGCACTCTGGGACTATTTATTTATTTATATAAACATTTCTACCCTGCCCCTCCTGCCACACAGCTCAGGGCAGCTTGCATCAACATAAAACACATAAAAACAATAGAACACAGTGAAGAAACAATATATCAATAAATATCATCAGCAATAATATAAAACAAATAAAACCACCATTCCAAAGCAGTTTTAGGAGTTCTAAAAACAGAATTTTCAACCAACACCACCCACCCACCCTAACCCAGTCCACCCCCCCCTTAACCCTCTCCCCTGCCAAAAGCCTGGCAGAACAGTCAGGTCTTACAATACCTCTTGAAAGAGGAGAGGTTCGGGGCTGTCCGGGCCTCCGCAGGAGGGCATTCGATAGCTGACAGCTGTGGCGTGGCTACCGAGAACACCCTCTCCATTGTGGCTCCCCGAATATACACAGCGGACCACAAGCAGGGTGCTCCCAGCAGACCTCAGGGGCTGCTCCAGGGCCCAGGAAGTGAGGCAGTCTCTCAGATATGTAGGGCCCAGACCGTGTAGGGCTTTATAGGTAAGCACCAACACCTTGAATGGGACCCAGAAAATTATAGGAAGCCAGTGAAGAGAATGGAGCACAGGTGTAACTAGGGATGGGCGAACAGATCACAGTTCGGGTTCGGCTGTTCGGTTTGGCTGCGTTTGGTTCGTCCATTTGGTTCAGCAGTTCGGTTTGACTGCGTTCGGTTCGTCCGTTCGGTTCGGCAGTTCAGCTAGTTTGCCGAGTTCGGGTTTGGCTGTTCGGTTCGGTCGTCCGAACAGGCCGTTCGGTTAGGCCGTTCGGCTGTTCTGTTAGCCCGTTCGGGAAGTGTTGTTATGGGTGTTTTTTTGTTTTTTAT
This sequence comes from Sphenodon punctatus, assembly GCA_003113815.1. Taxonomy (NCBI): domain Eukaryota; kingdom Metazoa; phylum Chordata; class Lepidosauria; order Sphenodontia; family Sphenodontidae; genus Sphenodon; species Sphenodon punctatus. Next base: position 1,756,154 of record QEPC01007501.1, on the reverse strand, counting down.
GTTTTTTTACGTTTTTTATTGGGTTTTATATGGTTTTCTTTTGTTTTTTATTTGGTTTTTTTGTTTTTATATGGGTTTTAAAAATTTGTTTTGATCTAATATTATATCTATCTATCTACACTAAATCTAACTGCTATTAACTATTCTAAATGCTATGAACTAAATGGATTATCTAATAAGTACACAGACATACTCCTACAAACACTAAAACTAAATCACTAACGCTATCTCTATCACTAAGCTAACTCCTACAACT
>QEPC01007501.1:1733825-1750510 GCA_003113815.1 Sphenodon punctatus | reverse complement strand
TGCGTTAGCGGAAAGGGTGCATTCCTTCAAGGCTGTTCCTTACTTGTGTTCCAGTGCAGCATTACTACAGGTGCAAGGAATGACCTTAATATTCAATAATGTAGATATTGGAAGTCTGGTATCAATTCTCCCCTTAGTCTTCCCTTTGCTAGGCTAAACCTGATTGGAAGGAAGTCTGGTAGCAAAGAGAAGACTAAAGGGAGAATTGATAAGCTAAACCTGAGTGGTAGGAAGTCTGGTATGAATTCTCCCCTTAGTCTTCCCTTTGCTAAGCTAAACACAGGGCCTGTGGAATACTAGTGCAGCTGGTGTAGGAATTAAGAAGCCTTACTGTAGGATGCATAGCAAGGGACAGTGATTTTTTTGGTTGGGGGCCACTGAGCACTAAAACGGAGTGATTTGGGGAGCCAGAGCACTGAAATGAGGGACAGTACCCCCCACCAGTGGCAGTCACCCCCCCGCCAGCCCCCATTACCTCCCACTCACCCCTGCCAGGCTGCTGAGGATCTGAGTCTGGGGACACAGCTCTGATACGACTCAAATCTGGTGCACTCTGCCCGCCCCCAAGCCACACCCCCTTGACCCAGTTTCGGTGTGCCCGCGGCTTTGCCGCCAGCACAGGGCCACTAACACTATATTCTCCCAGGCCACTTTGAGTTCCCAATCCGCCCCTACTTAATGCATTTAAGCTGCCCAGATACTGTGGTGATTTGAGTGGATAAGACAATGGACTTCCCTTGGATGGGACAGCTTTTCCTCATTTCTTTGTTGCCATGCAGCCCATATGGGAGTGAAGTTAGTGCAGAATGGTCTTTGTTTAAAAAAGCAAATCCAATTCCATTTCAATTGAGTGCCAGGACAGCAGCAGGTATTTTATTCTCTTGTGAATTATATTATTTACTTAATTATTCTCCTCTAAGGATGCAGCCAGACGAGACAGGGACGAGAGGCTACCACGTCTTGGGTAGCCTTACCCCTCCTGGGCAGTCAGGCCACGTAATCCATTGCATCATGTGGCTGGTAGGAACCAGATGTTCCTCCTGCCCTGTGGCTGGGCAAACAGCTGCCTGCTATGCGACATGTCCTCGGCATAGCTGCCTGCTACGCGGTGCGTGGTAAGCAGTCTTACCCCATTTGGGGTAAGGCTGCCAAGGGTGGGGCAACCCATGTGGCCAGACCCCTTCTGCTTACTGCATGGCGAGCTACACAGCAGGGCTCTAAGGCAGCCACATCGTGGTCTGGGGTGGGATTTCAGTCTGGCCGGGGGAGGGAGGTGGGGCTAGGCTGGGTGCATGTTCGTTTGACCGGCGCTACAGCTCGCTCTGGAGCATGAGCTTCAGAGCATGAGCTTCATGAGCATGAGCATGAGCATGAACATGAGCATTGAGCATGAGCATGAGCATGAACATGAGCATGAGCTTCAGAGCATGAGCTTCATCCTCTGAAGGATGAAGCATGAAGCTTCCCATGCTTCATCCACAGCGTGGCAATGGCAATTGCCCACCACAGGGCCGTGCGGGGACTGAGCCCTCCCTGCTTCTGTGGAGACACCCTAAATGTATAATTTTACTAATAGCTTTCTCCATTGTTCCATCAGCTTGATAGCTTGTAAACATTTATTTGACCAGGGATAATGGTGAGTTCCTTACCTTTCAGCACTGAATATGTTGCTCTGTGTTACATGAAATGGCACTATAGAAATAATAATAAATGTGCTTAATGCTGACAAATGGATAGAAGAGTGTTTTCAGATGTTATGAAAATGCAGCTTAAAAAGCCCCAGAAAGCACCATGTGCATGCTTGCAACCCCCCGTCCAATTATGTAAGCAAAACCAAAATGAAACAAAACAAAAACAACAATTCTGCAATCAGAATCAATTATGCAAATCAACTAAATTTCACAAATTATGTAGATTTGTAACACAAACGAGTTTCTCAGCATGACGTTCTATCAGTTTGGGACATTTCATATTTTATAACCCCTCACAAACTGCCTAACCCATCCCAGCAGGTGGCAGTGTGTGCGTGTGTCTTCTTTCCAGAAGGGCATTGTGGAGTGTTGCTCTTTGACAGTTTGTGGGCGGTGGGGAAGCGGGCAGGGGTGGAAAGGGGAGACAGCTCCAGAATATATGATGCCCGCAGGTGATGTTGCCAGTGCCACAGTAGTTAGCTCACAATGCCCCCATTTCAAGCTGTAATTCTACAGAAAGGGGGCTGGCCAAGGAGGTTCTCCACCCCCTTTCCAATGTAGCCCTGCCCTGTGTAGAGAATTGTGAAGTCACAACACGACAAAGAGGGGACATGTAGGGTTCTGGGAATTTTTGCTTTCTGGGTTCACATGACCTTGTTGTCAAGGTTTTGAGCTTTACTCTTTAACTACAAGGATTAGAAAGTTACTTTTTAAAAAAAGGACAGCTAAGATTCTTACAATTTTATCATAAATGTCATAATTTCAGGCTTGTAGAAACCCTAAAAGCCAGAAGGGTTGTGATTAAATCATGAGAGCTGACACCCCTGCACAGACTAAAACAAAACCCCACAGTTTATTTATTTATTTAAATTTTTAATATCCTGCCCCTCCTGCCTAGGCAGTCTGGGACGGTGTACAATACAGAGTATAAAAAATAAAGATAAATATTAAAAGCAATTAAAACAAAACTTCATGTGGGTCATAACCCCCCAACCCAACCCTCCCACTACCCATCTCCCCCACCAAAAGCCCAGTGGAACAACCAGGTTTTACATTGACGCCTGAATGAGGGACCTCCACAAGGAAGGAATTCCACTTATATATAAGCTTTATTCAGCATCAGCTTTCGCCATAGCCTAAACAATACAGACAAACACAAACAGACATACACAAATCACCTATCAAACAAATTAAAAACAGCAGCAAACACAGAGTCATGTTATACCTGGTACACATAATGTATCCAACTATAGTTAGCCCAGGGCAATTACAGAAGCCCTTTACTAAATGGGCCCATTAACATCACCAGATAAGTTCATCCAGGGGGGCACCAGTTCGGTACGAACTTGCACCATTAGCATCACAACCAGGGCCACAGTCTTAATAACCTCAACGTTCCCAGAGTTCAGCAGATATTCCAACTTTTATGCCTGGTTCCAATACTCCCGCCCCTTCCATAGTGGGAGAATCCATGTTGCCCAGATCTGATCATACCAGGGACAATCCAGCAACATGTGCATCACATTCTCAATGGACTGCTCATTACAGGCACATACCCTAGAACCTCTGGGGAGGTTAGCATAGCGACCAGTCAAAATTGCCAGCTGGAGTAACTGCAGTCGAGCTTGGGTATAAAACCTACATAAGACAGGACATTTTAAGCTGTCTAAATACTGCTCAAAGACATGCATACGTTTAAAGGCAGCATAATACAAGGCAGCTTTCCAGCTGGTGACACCTGCCAGATCTTCCTGTGCTGCCACATTTTGATTTCTGATCATTATTGTGTGCCTGGCCTGATATTCACTCTTCCCAGTGAAGTACTCAATAGAGAGTCCCATTTCTCTTAGATGTCTCTTTACCTCCATCAGCCATGGGTATTGTAATACACCATCATGATTAGTTTCCTCTATCAAGCATAGCCTGACCAGATCAGAAACCTCTCCTTTACTAACTTTCACCCAGTATCGTCTAGCCAGGCTGACGATCAATAATATCCCAGTCTCTGCCCTTACAATGGCTCCTGGTGTCCCCTGGGACTCCTAAGAGCCTCCTCTGAAATTTATTTTGGACCACCTCCAGTGGTTTAAAGTCATTGTCCAGTATCATAGTAAGCCCATACAACAATACAGCTTGTAGAAGGAATTCCACAAATGAGGTGCAGCGACAGAGAATGCCCTCTCCAATGTGGTCCCCTGCCAAACAAGAGGGACCTCCAAAAGGGTGCCTTGTAGGTAGGTGGGGTCCAGACTGCGTAGGGCTTTATAGGCAAACACCAACACCTTGAATCGGGTCCAGAAGGCTATAGGCAGCCAGTTCAGCGAACAGAGCACCGGAGTTATGTGCGCCCAGTGACCTGTCCCTGTAAGGAGGCCGGCTGCTGCATTCTGCACTAGCTGCAGCCTCCGAACCGTCACCAGGGGAGCCCCACGTAGAGCGCATTACAGTAATCAAGCCTCGAGGTGATGAAGGCATGGATGATGGCAGCAAGGTCACAGTCTGAGATATATGACTATAATCGCCATACCAGATGTAATTTACAAAATGTGCTCCTCGCCACAGCTGCCACCTGGACATCCATGCGGAGCTGTGAGTTGAAGAGCACACCTAGACTGCGAACCTGAGGGACCAAGGCAGGATGCACCTCATTAATGACAGGTGCCTCACTCCCTTGGCCCTCCCCACCAGCATCACCTCCATCTTGTTGGGATTCAACTTCAGGTGGTTCGCCCTTATCCAGTCCCCCACAGCTGTCAGACACCGAGTAAACAACGAGAATGCAGTGCCAGAGTCTGCTGAAAACAAGAGGTAGAGCTGGGTGTCATCAGCATATTGACGACATCACATTCCAAGTCCTCTCACGACCTCGTCCAAAGGCTGCATATACACGTTGAACAGGAGAGGGGACAAAACAGAACCCTGTGGGTCCCCACATGTGAGATTCTGGGGAGACAAAGTCCAGTGTCAGTCCCCCAGGACCACATGGTGAGTTCTTCCAGCCAGAAATTAGCGGAACCATTCAAGAACAATCCCGCCCACCCCGGCACAGTCCTGCAGATGAGTCACCAACATCTGGTGGTCAATGGGATCAAAAGCAACTGATAGGTCCAACAGGACCAAAAGGATTGACTGTCCCTGATCTAAAACACAGCGCAGGTTGTCAACTAAGGTCACAAGTGCAGTCTCGGTGCCATACCCTGGACAAAAACCACACTGTGAGGGGTCCAGAAAACCGACATGATCAAGATTGACCTGAGAACAACTTGCCCTAAGCTGTTCTCAGGAGGGACGGGGTAAAAATCTATAAATAAATAAATAAATAAATAAACAAAGATGATCCTGAAGCTGTTGGACCACCATCCATTCAATAATCTTCCCTAAAAAGGGAAGGTTAGAGACAGGTCGACAACTGGCAAGGGCATCAGTGTCAAGTGATGGTTTTTTGAGCAAGAGTCACACCACGGCCTCCTTAAGAGGCCCTGGGACCCTGCCCGCCTGAAAGGAGACATTGACCACCCATGCAAGCATCAGCCCTAGTGTCTCTCTGGTGGCTTTAACCAACCAGGATGGGCAAGGGTCTAATTCACAAGTTGTGGCCCTAACAGTCCCCAGGACATCCCCCACCTTGGCAGGGGTCACTCACTCAAATTAATCCCATCAAACAAGACACGCCAGGGCATTCATAACCTCTGGCTCACTGACTGTATCAAATGCAGAGATTCCCAAATGATGGATTAGGAGTAGAACTGCAACCAGGTACCCGGCAGCAAGTCAGGCACCCTGTCGAATCTGGGATGCTCAACATGCCCTGGTTGCATTTGGGCATTAATTGGTACCCAAATGCGACCCGACAGGCTACCGACTCCCTCACCACCAGGCTCCTCTGGTCCAGTTGCTGCTCCTTGCTCTTCCCTGGTCCACATGCTGCTCAGCTGAGCTGGGGACTTCCCTGTTAGATTTTTTCTGAGCGGGGGCAGGGAGCGAGGTGGCTTCTTCCCACCTGCATGCACCCCTCTAATATGTCCCCCATTCCCAGGGGTCCCACAATGGGGGTGTGCCCAGGACCCAGGAGCAGTAAGCAGCTACTGGACCAGAGGAGCAGCAGTCCGGCAGTGAGGCAAGTCAGCCTGGGGATCTGCAGGTCTTGGGCTTCACATCCTGGGGTGTTCCAGAACATCCTGGGATCCCCCAGTAATACCCACACTTTTGAGGCACTAGGCACCCAATGGGGGTGCTGGGTGCCCTTTTGGGTGCCCACTGTGGGTGCTCCAAAATGCAGATATTACCGGTGGGTGATAAATCTTCTACGCACTGCAGCTTTAGTTGTGAGTCCTGTTGTGATATGATTTTGGCCCAACAAAGATGCCAATTTCCTTGCTACAATGTAACCAAAGCAAAAGTGGTTCTTTTGACACAAATATGCCAGAACAGACATTGAATGCTATTGTAACCTATTCTTTGTTGAAATGTAACCAAAGTACACTGGATATATAATCATGATATTGTAACTGAATTAAACTTTTGTGTAGGCCATTGTGTTCATTTAAGATTACATAGAATGTTAAGTTAGGTAAGGCATTAGTTTGGTTTTTGCTTTTAAGATTATATAGAATGTTGTAAGTTAATTAAGGCATGAGTTAGCATATGCATTGATTCATTGACTTAGATAAGGAACAAATGTGTGAGGAGTAAGCGGTCAAACGGTCAGAGAGGAAGTAAATTACAGGATAGTATGTGAACTGGTGTGAAGGAGGCAATATTCCTGTCTATTAGGTGCCCGAGAGAAAGCAGAGACCTTGTGTTCCCAAGCAAAACTGGATAGTTTATAACTCACAGGGACAGTGGGAAGGTCAGAGGCTGATAACAGAACCAAATGGTACCAGAGAACAAGATGTTTTGGTCAGACAATAAGGCGCCTCCAAGAGGGGGTTGTGGGGTGCTCAGGGCCAGGGAGTCAGACCCTCCCTCCGGAAGGAAGAGGGGTAGGACCCTATCGGTCAGGGCAAACCCCTAAGCCAATGACTAGGCAGAAGGTACCCCCGATCTGAGCAACCAATGAGAGTGCTCCACAGGTTTAGCACTGACAACCCCGCACTCTGAATAATCATAAGGCAGTCACTGGATAAAAAGGCTAGCCCCAGACAGAGAAGTTGCCTTCACGATCCTCAGTCGCTAGCTCTTATCAAGAGCGCTGATGAGCTCAGTGATCCGCCCACTTTGGAACTTCTCCTTAGGAAGTTCTGCAACTTTCTCCACAGCTAGACTTTCTTTCTCTCAAGGCGTTTGGGCCCCCTTCCTGCCCTCCTTCTGAAACCAGACTGTGGACCTCTGATCATGTAAGAATACATGCTTTTTATGTGTTTGAAGTAGTCAAGAGTAGGTGAGGGATTATATGTTAAGGTGCAAATGCTTCATTATAATTGGTATGTTAAATTGTTCTGCTATCATTGAATAAAAGGTCTATTTGATTAAACAAAAGAGTCATTATTAGAAATAGAAAGAGGAGTAATTCCCCACCCTCTCAAAACAGTAGTATTTCCACTTGGTCCCGAGAATTAAAAGGGATCTGCTTCACCAGGGTGCAGAAAAGCAGCCGAAGCCCTTTTAGAAAGGGACCTGTTTCACTAGGGTGCAGAAAGGCAGTGAACCCCTTTTATTTCTTTCAGTCCAAGTAGAGCTGTGTTCTCTGTAGATGGGGCTGCATTCTGATTGGTATTTGATATACTTTGTTGCTGTCTGGGGTCATGGGACTGTATTTAAGTTTCATAATGTGGTCTTATGGGCAGAAAGTGTGTGAACGAAAGACATACATACTACTTCAATAGGCAGCCATCTTGTTTGACTGTATGATTATAGGTCCCAGCAAACACCACTAGATGGTGCCCAGATGCTTTAATGAGAAACCTCCCAATGCAATTCAAAGTCTTCCTCATTGCCAAACCAAAGTACAAGGAAAGGGCAAATCCCTGGGGTGTCTGTAGGAGTAGTGGGCTGGAAGAGGCTCGGTCTTCTGACTGGGATCTGAAACCCCCTGTGTTCTTTGGTCATCACTGCCTAGTATAGACCTGGAACAAATATTCAAAGCAGTCTATGCACATTAGTTTTAGCAAAGTTAGTATGAAAGTGGGATTTGCTTCCATCTTCATTTTCAGTTTTGAATCTTTTGTTTTGGTTCTTTTGTATTTTTTATAGCAGAAACAGTGCATTCTGTATTTGTAGATATTATTCACATTTTTTGATAGTTTTCTGAAAATATTAATATCTCTGAGACTGAGGGTATTTTCAGACGTGATGGGCCGATTGGCCCTGGCACGGAAACACCCCTTTGATTCCCTGCCGAGGCCACCACGTCACGGGCCAACAGATGCGGTGGCCGATCCCGGCGGGGAATCCGGGGAGGGGGTGGGGCTGCGTGGCACAATGTGTGGCTGCACAGTCCCACCCCCCATGCTGACCCGCCCTCCCTCCCTCCAGGAGACGGGCAGGCACCGCGGCCAATGCGGCCGCAGCGCCCGACCGCCCCCCCCGGCATTGACCACGGCCCGGAATCCCGCAGCAGATTCCGGGCCATGGTCAGGGGTCAGACATTACTGTCCCCTTCATCACGGGGGGGGGGGGGGATCTCATTCACCACGCGATCGGGGATGGTCCGGGCAGGACCTCCGATCGCATGGTGGATCTGAATCCCCCCCCCCATGATTCAAGGGGGTGAACATCTGGCGTAACACTGACCAGACGTTCCGAGATCACGCTCCCCATATGGGAATTGACCATGGTTGAGCGTGATCTCGTAACATCTGAAAATACCCTGAAACAGATATTCATATACCCACTTATTCAGGTATTCTCTTTCAGTTAATTTACTAATTTTGTTTAATTTGATTCAGCTGTTTTGGTTACTTAATTTTGACTGCTCTGCATACACAATAGTGCTAATCGTGACAAAATGAAGTAAACAAATTGCTGAAATAACCACAATTAAAAAATGAAGAAGCCAAAATAACTGAAGTGAAATATCTGAAATGGGTATCCGACAAATTATAAAGAAATAACTGTTGTTATCCACTTCATTGGCTGCAGTTCAAATAGTACAATTTCAGTAGATTTATTTGTTTTCACAACTATTTCAGCTCTAGTATTTTGGTCACCTCACCACTTTGGTATTTTAGCATTTTATTTGGTTGTCTGTATCTTTAGTACTATCTGGCAGCTTTTTTAAAATAAATAAATAAATGTGAATGTTTTTGGTGTATCTGTATGGATTCATGCAGTATAAAGTTCTGAAAGTCCCAAATAATGGGGCCCTGTGTGATCACACAGTTTGGACTTGCCTGGATCTAGCCTTGCCAACTGCCTTTGTTGGGAATTCCCCATAAATTCCAAGGGGCGGGAGCTCAGAAGAGAGGGGAAGGTTTTTAACCCCTCATTCTTCCTGTTTGTGAGAATGGAGGCAAATAGAAGGAGTAACTTCTCCAGAGTAAAACCCCCACTTCTGGTATTCTTGTGAGAATGCCAGGGGTGGCTGGTGGGTGTTAAGGTTGGAGGGGCAGTAAGGCCGGTGGGCTGGTGGGTGGAGCCAGGGCAATGGTGGGCGGAGCCAGGGCAATGGTGGGTGGCATAATCCAGCAGCAAGGAGTTCCAAGGGTTAATGTTGGATGGACATTACATTACTTAAACAAGCAATTTCAGTTAGGTTAGGCAGGTTATAATCACCTCCTCTGCCAGGTTTAAAAGCAGGCAGACAACCTTAAACCTCACTTACAAGCAGTTTTAGCAAACACACACACACACGCAGCAGAGGTTAAGAACGCTTCTTCAGAAAGAAGGGACTTGCTGCATGTATGTTGGAGGGACCCCAATCCCTGCTTCAGAAGTCCCTTCTGAAGGACTATTTTTGCCCTCTGCTACGTGTGTGTGTGTGTGTTGGGGGGGAATTTCAAGGCCCATGAATCACCAGACTCACAGGTACATCTTGGGATCTCAAAAGCACCACATTTCCAGCATTGTGAACACACCTAACTTCCTAAGATCGCCAGACTGCCAGTTACATCTCAGGATTTCCAAAGCACCAAATTTCCAGCATTGTGAACACACCTAACTTCCTAAGATTGCCAGACTGTCAGTTACATCTCAGGATTTCCAAGGAACCAAATTTCCAGCATTGTGAACACACCTAACTTACTAAGATTGCCAGACTGTCAGTTACATCTCAGGATTTCAAAAGTTCACTTTTGTCAGAAGCATCACATTTACAGCATTTAATACTCCACATCATGACATCAAGTGAGCAAAAAAACACATTTCAACTCACTCCCATGTGCTCTCCTCCGCAGAGCCAGGACATGCAGGCAATTTAAAATTAAAAAATAAATAAATTAAAAAATTGTTCCCTGCCTTGCCGCTCACCGCTCCCCCCCTGCTGCTCTAAGCGGAAGATTGGGGGGGAAGCGGCAAAAGGCAGCGGCAGGGAAGCGGCTGGCCTGGAGGTGCACTGTACTCTCCAACAGCGTGCCTCCAGCCATGTTGAGCATGTGAGGCAGGGAGCAGCGCACATGCATGCTGGTCCCTGCCTCAGGCACCCGACCCAAAGCATCTCGCCAGGGTGTTTTCAGCAAGCACCCTGGTGAGAGCTTTCCTTGCGTCCATTGAGTGCAGTGGAAATGACTAGCCCCTCCCTCCACAGCACGTCCTATACATGCTGTGGACTGAGGAGCTCAGCCGCCCAAATCGCGTTTTCAATGGAAAACGCTGTTTGGGCTTAGCCTTTTTGTCCCTTCTCAGGAGAGGATCCCAGAAGTGAGAACTCAGAACTGACAGGCAGTGCCACAGCAGCCAGACTCCAGAGCAAAGTCAGAGCCTGGTTGCTGCGGGGCTGTCAGAAGCAGTGACGGTGATGTGGTTGGTTTTTTTTAAAAGCTAAGCGGCGGCAGTGGCAGGTCCTCAGCACTTGTGGGGCAGTGCCCCAGATGTCCTGGGGGGGCAGCCGCCCCAGGAGAATGCACCCCAGAGTGCACAGACCTATGGTTCCTTGCCTAGAATGTCCCTTGAAGTTGTAGCAAAATTGAATCTAGTTGGGTTTAGTAACAGGCAACAGACCAACTGCAAAAGGCTCAGGAACGGGTAACAGACAGGAGGCCTGCATGGAGAGATCATAAATAGAGGCCCAAACATTGTTCCTCCCACTTCCTGTTCCTGCTGGACAGACCTCAACCAGAGGGTTGAGAAAGAGGGGGTATGGCATTGCTGGAACTCAGGATCCTACAAGATGGATTTTGGGTCACAACCGTTACCCATCATGTGAAAATGGGGAAAGGGGGAGGCTAGAGGGGATTAATCACTCTGAATTTGGGGTGCAGCAGACAGTCAGTTCTCATCATTCAAGAAGAACATGATGCAATATTCAGATTCTTCCATTTTTCCTAACACAAGGACATAGTCTGACCTTCCCTACATGTAATGCCCAACTGGGTGAGATCTTTGCTACACCCATGACCATGGCCAATTAAGAATAGTGGGGGGGGGGGGAGAATTAAGAAGGGCCCATCCCATTCAGTCCAAATTCAGGGTAGAAATGTTCCCCCAGACCTCTCCCCCACCGTTTTTATGTGTCGTTGGTTGACGATCTTTGCCGATAATTAGACCAGGACCATTCAGCCCTGTTGAGTCTATTAGATCTGTCAGCGGCGTTTGATACCGTTGATCACGAAATGTTGGTGATGTGCCTGCGGGACCGTGCAGGGGTGGGCGGTACGGTTCTTGACTGATTCCGCTCCTTCCTGGCCGGAAGAATTCAGAGAGTGGTACTCTGATTATCTTTCATCACACCAAGACCTCTTGTGTGGAGTTCCGTACGGTTCTGTTTTGTCCCCTCTCCTGTTCAACATGTATATGCAGCCGCTTGGCGAGGTGGTCAGGAGGTTTGGCGTGTGGTGTCATCAATATGCTGATGACACCCAGATCTACCTCTCTTTTTCATCAGACCCAAGCTCGGCAGTCTTGGTGCTTAACGGGTGCTTTGTAGCTGTGGGGGATTGGATGAGGGTAAACTGACTGAAGCTGAATCCCAACAAGACAGAGGTGATGTTGGTGGGTAAGGCAGCGGGGGTAACAGCCCCCATCATTGGTGGGGTCTGCCCTCTGCTGGTTCTCCAGGTACGGAGTCTGGGGGTGCTCCTTGACTCACAACTCCACTTGGATGCTCAGGTGGAAGCTGTGGAAAGGAGTGCCTTCTGTCAATTACATCTGGTGCTTTGGCTTTGACTGTATGTTTCGGATTCTGACCTGGTCACCATCATCACCTCTAGGCTTGACTACTGTAATGCGCTCTACGTGGGGCTACCTTTGGTAATAGTACCGAGACTGCAGCCAGTGCAGAATGCGGCGGCCCGTCTCCTGGTGGGATTGGGCCACTGGGAACATATTACATCAATTCTTTGGTCGCTGCACTGACTGCCTGTAGTCTTCTGGGCCCGATTCAAGGTGTTAGTGCTCACCTATAAAGCCCTAAATTGCTTTGGCCCATCCTATTTGTGGGACCGCCTCACCCCCTGGGTTCTGGATTGGTCCCTGCAGTCATTGGGAGGTGCTCTCCTGGAGGTCCCCCGAGTCTGCCAGGGGGGCACAATGGAGAGGGCCTTCTCTGTGGCTGCGGACCTCCCTGCCGGTGGAGGCCTGTTTGGCCCCGGATCGCCCCTCGTTTTGATGCTGTTGTAAGACATGGCTGTTCTGCCTGGTTTTTGAGGGGGGGGGAGGGGAGGATGGGTGGAAGGGAATGGGTTAGGGTGGTGGGTGGTTAGGGATTTTTATTCCTCCCTTTGTTGTTTATTTTTAAGTTGTTTTAATTTTTTTAATATTTGATGTTGCGGGCCGCCCAGAGCTGCCTGTGGCAGGATGGACGGATTAGAAATGCATGAAATAAATAAATAAATAAATAAATACCACTGGTTACACTAATGTATTCCTAGGTACAAATCCTGGCCTCATTTACCCTGAACAGCCTAAGAAGTCATCAATCCAAGCAGAATGTGGCTCATCGCTTTCAGTCAGTGCTCATTGCTTTGAGCTCTCGATTGATGATGTGACAGATGCAGATGAGCAGTGGAAGGCAACTTCTCTTTCTTGCTTTGGGGTAGATACAAAATATCAAGGAAATTGGAGTTCCCCAATGCACAAGTTTGGCTGTTACCCTCGATGTCTATCAAATGGATATGCCAAGGCTGAGTGCTAACAAGTAGGGATGACCAGAAGGCAGTCTGCAGGAAGACTGTTTCTTCTGACTTACTTTTTAGGTGAAAAATTGGTTGCTTGCAGATGCATGGCATGCTCCATCCTCTCAGAAAAATGGAAGCTCCAAGAGCTCCCGGTTTTGGAAGAGGAGAATAGAATGATATTTTTTCCTTCAGTGAGGTCAACCCAATCTTGGAAGCCCATGGGCAAATTTATGCCACATCTAGGACAGGGGTGGGGACCAGAACTCCTGGCCTGTGGGTCACACATGTGCTAACATGCCTGACCCGACCCAGGCCTGATGGGTCACTTGAGCCCCATTTGACTTGGGTCTGGTCCCAGGCCTCATGGAGGAAGATGTTCCACAAGACAGGCCCCATGATTCCTGCTTAATTCCAGTCTAGGTATCTCTTGCTCTGGAAAAACTGGAAAGGGTTCAGAATAAGATCCATGAGAATGAACAATATCTGAAAAAACTGCTTTACAGTGAGAGACTAATGAAGCTCAACCTTCCTAGTTAATGATCCAAGAGAAGAGAAGCTAAAGCAATGGCTTGATCATGGTCTGTGGGTATCGACTGTAGTGAAAAGATCGCGAGAAGACATTTGTACACCAGTGGAGCCAGGTTAGTGTGTATTTATATATCTTATTTTGGCCTGCATATGCTGTAGAATCCATCTTGATTGACATATGTGTAAAAACATATATGTAATGTAAAAATTGAGAACTGGCAACTCATTTCATGCAATGGATGTATATTATGTAAGCCTCTTTGGCAACTTTTCTGTATGGTATAAGTTGTTGTTTAGAATGTCAAGGCCGGTTGGCGATGTTATGGGAAGCTCTTATCAGTTGAACTTGCTAGTAAGGTTCCTTAATTGGATGACTCGGGCAGAAAGGATGCAGCTGCATTAGCTAGAATTGGTCACACGTGCAGGATTTGTAAGAGTGAGTGTGTAATATCAGAATGCTATAAGAGACAGCAGCTGGGGTCCCATCGAGAAAAGGAAAGAACTTCACTGCTGGCCTCACAAACGTATTGAGTGGGCGCAGCAGAACCTGGGCCCACCTGGGGATCATCCAGCTGTTGTTGGGGTTCTCTGGCTTGCAGAAAGGGATGTGAAATGCTCTGTATATTTTTTATGTTGTGTAATTTTATTTTTTATGCTGTATATAAAATAAAATAGCTTTCTTGGCACCATATTATTTGAGCTTTCACTGTACTGATCCAAAAGACCAAACAATTTCAATACATTTGGCATAGTCGGCAGGATCAGATCAGTGAGCCTGTGGTGTGGTGCCAACACTTTGCTGGGCCCAAGCTGACCCGGATCCAGGGGTGGGCTGATACCTCTGCCTGGGATCCAATGGCTCAAATGTTGCACCGGTTATCCCCACCGGTGAGTTGGAAAGAGATGCTTTGCCCCCGGGGAGCCCACACCTCAGGCAATTGGGAAAATGCCTGCAGGAGGTGGGGAGTCCTGTGTTGGGCAAGGAATCAGTCTCTGAAGTGAGTTGGGAGGAGCTGTGTCATTTTGGAGGGGCCCCCGCCAAAGGGAAAAAATGCCTAGAGTGGGGGGTCCCAAGGGGGGGCAAAAAAGAAATAGAGCAGTCTCCGAAATTGATTGAATGCTCTTCACAGTAAAATAGGGCTGGGGAGAGGAGAAAAGAACAGGTTAGAAATGATTTGTGTAGCAGCTGTGAGGTAGCTGAATGTGTTAACGTTGGAAACAGCTTTGAAGTGAGGGCAGATAGCAAAGCTAGAAATCATTGTGCTTCCACAGGCATGTGGCATTTTTTGCTGTTAAGGTTTTTTTTTAATAAAGTTATGCTGATTATTCAACATTAAGGAAATTATTTATTGTTTGTTTGGGGAAATAACATATATGTTGCTATAGGAATTTTCCCAGTGCAGGGTAAAGTCAGGGAAAGCATATGTTTTTAATAAGGACTTACCTTGCTTGTGTAGAGCAAAGTTAATTAAGTATTTTTGATAGAGTTTTCCAATGATGTGCTTAGTTGAAAAAGTATGTGACTAAAGGGTTAAGTGAATGTAGCACTGATGAGAAACAGGGGAAGAGAATGGAATGTATTAGCTGTGATGCAGTGCTTGGCATGTACTGCCCTGACTGTCATCATAAACGATGCAAAGGAAGGCAATCAGAAAACCTGATTGGATGTTAGGAGCAAGGAGAGAAATAAAGCAAGTAACTTAAGCAATAGAAAGATTTAAAAGAAAAATAAAGCTTTGTTCATGGTTTGGAATTTAAGCATTGGAAAACGTGAGTGTCTTTAGTTAAATAACTAGGAATAAATGGTTTGTTTGTAGATTAGAACTAGTGAGAGGTTACCGGAACAAAAGCTGCAGGTTTTGTTTTGGTGCTTGTTATCTTGTTTGTGTTTAAGTGAAGAAATTAACTGGAATGTTAGGGTAGATTAAGTTGCCAAAGAAGGGAAGCAATACTATTGGACCCTACTGCTTCCGCAGTGCCACAGGTGGAGCCCCTTTCCTCGATAGCTGAGTGGGGAGTTCTGTTTGAGCAGTTGCCAGAAAGGGACAAATGCTATGCTTAGTTCCCGGATGGCTCGGCAAAATATCTTAGGGGGGAGCAGATGTGGAAGGCAGGTGTTTTACAGCCAGTTAAGGGCACTGTTTCATTTAGCATGGGCAGAGACACTCCAGCTGATTAGACTGCACTGGAGATGTCCCAACCCAAAATGCATTTGTGATAAACTCATGGGCCATTGTAAATAAAAACTCCTTGGACCCGCAAATGAGAATCAAAATTGATTAATCCATGATCAGCTGTTGTGGGGAGGTGATTTGTGGGAACAAGTGATTGAGATTATCAGGAAAATCATTGTGACAATATCATGCCCATGCCAGGGACCGCTCCCCAACTACCCAATGCAGCAGGTGAGGGTTGTGGATCAGATGATCCAGCCCCAAGAGGTGGAAGCCCCTAATGACATCTTGGGGGGAGATGAAGAAAGATCCCCATATCCTATGCTAATGGGCTATAGCCAGGGGCACTACCTGTCCTGTGAATATGGTGAGCTGTAGTAACACACTGCTTAAACAATGAATGAGACAGCTTAGCCCTGTGGGTACTTTGCAGGGGTGGGCTGAGGTGGTGTCAATTAAGGCACCTGATTGTGGTGGAAATGAGATCACCTCAACAGACTCAGGTTCCCATTTACCCAGTATTGAAATAAACAAAGTTGTAAGTGGGGCAAACTTAAAATCCCGGTTTGCTTTAATTCCCACACAACTCTTGTTAATTGGACTCATGGAGGTGACTTTCGCTGGGATATCATTGGTCATCTTCATGCCCGGCAACAACTGGAGTGTCACTGGCCTGGCCCTCTAGGTTACACTCCCCTATTAGAAAGATGCTGTGATTGGAGGTCACACACGGCAGGTAGGGATGGGCGAATGCGGTTCAGAAGTTCGGAGTTAGGCCGAACTCGAACTGTTCAGACGACCGAACTCGAACCCGAACCCGAACCCGAACGTGAACATACCAATCAAACCGAACACCGAATGGAGAAATGGCCAAACAGTTCGGTCAGTTCAGATCGCGTTTGGATGAGTTCGGGTGGCAAAAAAAGGTTCACTGGAAGGTCAAACATTACAGGGAGGTGTCAGTCACTGAGGAGCAGACTTCCAGGCACCAGGGGTGGAGAGGCATGCAAGAAACGAAACTAATTATCTGCCTCCCCACTTCCCAACACCTTCTGAGCTAGTCACTGTTCCTGAACAGCAGG
>QEPC01007501.1:1708572-1733659 GCA_003113815.1 Sphenodon punctatus | reverse complement strand
GATATGGATATGGGATGGGGGGGATAGATAGATAGATGAAGACAGTTGTAGGAGTTACCTTAGTGATAGAGATAGCGTTAGTGATTTAGTTTTAGTGTTTGTAGGAGTAGGTCTGTGTAGTTATTAGATAATCCATTTACTTCAGAGCATTTAGAATAGTTAATAGCGGTTAGATTTAGTGTAGACAGATATATATAATATTAGATTAAAAAAAACAAGAAAACCCCATATAAAAACTAAAAAACCAAATAAAGAACAAAAGAAAACCCAATAAAAAATTAAAAAAACATATAAAAAACAAAAAAAACAACATAACAGCACTTCCCAAATGACCGAACCGCCTAACCGAACAGCCGAACTGAACAGCCGAACGGCTTAACCGAACAGCCTGTTCGGACGAACGAACCAAACATCCGAACCCGAACTCGGTGAATGAACCGAACGAACGAACCGAACGAATGAACCGAACAAATCCGGACCGAACGAACGAACCGAACGGACAAACCGAACGCAGCTGAACCGAACGTCCGAACCCGAACCGCGATCTGTTCGCCCATCCCTAACGGCAGGATGTGTGACGTGACAAAAATATTGATCTGTCATGGTGGTAATAGCTGCAGGTGAATGAAATACATACTGAGTAATGAAAACTGGTGACTCAATACCTATTTGTCTCGACAGAGGCAAACTGAGACCGCAGGAGTAATCAACAACATGATTCCTGAACCTTCTAGATGCAGCCATGAGTTTTTATGTCACAGCTGCAGTGCTTTGCTAGAAAATAGCTTTTGTGTATGATTTTAACATTTATGTTTATATTTTACAAAAAGTTTACCGTTCCTTCTTGCCTCGCAATAACATGGCTTTCTACTTCCTGGTGGGGGCTACTGAATTTGTTGAAGAAACTGAAATGCTTGTATTAGTTTTGTCTGTTGTTAGCAATTAAAGTATAAAATTGTAGTGATTTAGAGCTTTGTTGTAAATTTACCCCTTTGTCCCATTTATTTGACCCTAATTGTTGAACACTTGTAATTTGTTGCATGACTCATGAAGGAGATAATCTTGTAAAAATAGCAACAGAAGAAACCCATCTTACTGTCCATTATTGGTGGGATATATTTTATGGCTTGTCCCCCAAGGCAGATGCATTTTTGAATTTGGTATTGCACCCTATTGTAATTGTAGTAAGTATTATGTTATTCATTTTTTGTTTAATGTTTTACATGTGCCATCGCATGCGTAAGATGCGGCATCATTTGAAGAAATGTGAAAGAGGAAGAATATAAATGTCCAGGGGTGGAGTGTAGTGAAAAGATTGCGAGAAGACATTTGTACACCGGTGGAGCCAGATTAGTGGGCATTTATATATCTTATTTTGGCCTGCATATGCTGTAGAATCCATCTTGATTGACATGTGTAAAAACATAGGGTGATTTCAGACGTTACGTGGTCCCGATTCACCACAGTGGATTCCCGGCGGGGGTGAACTGAACAACCACCCCCCGTGGTAAAAAAAGTACCCCGAACAGACGTGACAGGACCGGGACCATGGCAGGGAATCGGGCCGGCAGATCACGGGCTGGGGCAGCACAACAGATGTGATGCCGATTCCTGGCTGTGGTCAAAACACCCAGAAGGCGCCAGGTCAGCCTGTCCCGGCTGCTGCTGCTGTTGTCCCTCCACCGCCTCCAGGTGCCTCCAGGTGCAGCACGACCGCCTCCTCCCCTGCCCATGCCTCTACTGCCGCCTCCTTCACCACCTCCTCCTCCCTTGCTCTCTCGCCCTCCGCTCGCCTCCCTCTTCCACCTCCACTGCCTGTGTTTTTGCTCATTGCCTGGCAGCGATGCTGCGTGCTTTGTCCCCGGCTGGGAATAATTTCCTTTGATTCCGGACAGTGGTTGCTGGCCAGATGTTACTTTTTCTTGGTTCCCGTTGGGAATCTCTTTGACCACGCTTTCAGAGATAGTCCGGCGAGGAGCTCCGGAAGCGTGGTTGATTTTGACCCTATGTGGGTATTGACTATGGTGAACATCTGGCGGCTGCTGAACAGATGTTCAGGGCACTTTGGCCCCGCTGCGTGATTGACCGTGGTTCACTGTGGTTGAGCATGATCTCGTAACATCTGAAAATACCCATATATGGGTGTTTTCAGACGTTACGGGGCCGCTTGGCCCCGTACCGAAAACAACCCTTTCATTCCCCGCCGGGGTCACCCCATCACGCCATATCAGACGTGCCGGGGGGATCCCGGCGGGGAATCTGGGAGGGGGCGGGGCCATGTGGCGCAACGTGCAGCCGCACGGCCCCGCCCCCTCCACTCACCCCACTGCCTGCCCTCCAGGGAGACGGGCGGGCGGCGGGGCCACTGCGGCCGCCGCGTCGGGCCGGATGTGCCGTGGCAACCGGCCAGACGTTACTTTTTTTGGTTCCCGATGGGGATCTTTTTGACCACGCTTCCCGGGACATTCCCCCGGCTAGCCCGGGAAGCGTGGTTCAAATTGACCCCATGTGGGTATTGACCGTGGTGAATATCTGGCGGCCGCCAAACAGACGTTCGAGCCACAGTGACCACAGGTGGGTATTCACCGTGGTTCACTGTGATCTCGTAACGTCTGAAAATACCCTATGTAATGTAAAAATTGAGACATAGCAACTCTTTTCATGCAATGGATGTATCTTATGTAAACCTCTTTGGCAACTTTGCTGTATGGTATAAATTGTTGTTTAGAATGTCAAGGCCGGTTGGCGATGTTATGGGAAGCTCTTATCAGTTGAGCTTGCTAGTAAGGTTCCTTAATTGGATGACTCAGGCAGAAAGGATGTAGCTGTGTTAGCTAGAATTGGTCACACATATGCAGGATTTGTAAGAGTGAGTGTGTAATATCAGAATGCTATAAGAGACAGTAGCTGGGGTCCCATTGAGACAAGGAAAGAACTTCACTGCTGGTCACTCCGCAGATGTGTTGAGTTGGTGCAGCAGAACCTGGGGCCCACCTGGGGATAGTCCAGATGTTGTTGGGGTTCTCTGGCTTTCAGAAAGAGTTGTGAAATGCTTTGTACATCTTTTATGTTGTGCACTTTTATTTTTTATGCTGTATATAAAATAAAATAGCTTTCTTGGCACCATATTGTTTGAGCTTTCACTGTAGTGATCCAAAAGAACAAACAATTTCAAAACACCGACATGGGGAGTAGATTATTTTCTGCCAGTGGAGGACTCTGTAGTGACATCTATTTGTCAGTATTCTGCATTGTTCTAACTGCCTTACAGATAAGAAGTTGGCTTGCTATCCTTATCTCAGTTGGTTGTCTCCATTCCAGAGGGGATGCTCCCTTGTGTTCACTTTGGGCACCGCACTTCAAGAAGGACATTGACAAATTGGAGGCGAGTCAGAGGAGAGCATCCAAGATGAAAAGGAGACTGGAATGCAGGCCATATAAGGAAAGGTTGAAAGAGTTGGGTATGGTTAGCCTAGAGAAAAGAAGACTAAGGGGGACATGAGAGCAATCTTCAAATATCTAGAAAGGGTGCCAGAAAAATAAATAAATGATGGTGATCATTTGTTCTGTACTGTTACAGAAGACAGGGCAAGAAGGAATGGGCTTAAATAGCAGCAAAGTAGCTTTTGGTTAAATATTAGGAAAAACTTCCTAACTGTAGAAATTATTGGTCAGTGGAATGAGTTGCCCAGGGAAGTTGATGAATCTCACTTCTTGGATGTTTCCTAAACCTATCTGGACAAGCATCTGTCTGTAATGGTGTAGGCAGAGGACATCCTGCCTTGGAGCATGAGGTTGGACTAGATAGCCCTACAGTTCTATTATTCTATGTGCTTACAGATTACATGGCTCATGAATCTCTGGTCCATGAGCCAAATCTGGTCCAGGGTTCTTTTTTACTTAGCACCTTTCCAATTCCTGGGTATGGCCTGCGGACACTCAAGCACTGAAAGAGTGAGCTCAGGTGAAGGGAGCAGAGATGAAGGCATGCACTCAAAGACCCTTTTCCCGCAGACACTCTTACACTGATAAAATGGATGTTACATTTTATTATTCATGTTTCAGGGCACCCATAGAGCACACCTGCAACATGTATAATAAAATGAAACACCCATTTTTATCAGTGTTAGAGTGTCTGTGTGAAAAGGGCCAAAGACAAGGAATGGATCCATGGCATAGGGTGTTCTTACACACACATTTCTCCTGCATGTTTGCTGTTACATCCTGAACTTTCTGTGTGTCTGAATCACTCACCCAGATCTTAAACATCTGGCTCTTTGAACTTCTGCATAGAACTTCTCCCAGAACTTTTTTGTGTAAAAAGTTCTCCTGGTAAACTGCTTTGCTCCAGGCAGCTGTGGTCACTTGGTTTCCATGGCAGCCCCTCACATCTACAGCTGCGTCTACTTTAGGCTGCCTCAGGGCAGTGTTTTTGTAAAGAATGCATCCAGGAACTGCCTCAGGGCAGTGTGTGTGTGTGTGAGAAGAATGCATTCGGAACTTACTTGTGGTCTTGTAAACCCAGAAGATTGAAAGACCAGCACTTTAAGGTGTGTGTAAAAATGCCCATTGATCCATGATCTGGACCACCTTCTTCCTTTCTCCATCCTGAGCACCAAAACATTCCTGCCCCAAAGTCCTTTCTGGCACAGAGCTTGGAATAATTTTCAAGGTGGCCTGTGGGAGGGAAAAGGTTCACCACCTTGGTCTACCCTGAAAAAATAAAGCAACATGAAGCAAAGCAAACAGTCTAAATGTTTCTCTTGTGGGATAATCATCAGTAGGGAATGAAACCTCTGGCTCATAAGTCCTGCAGTCACACCTCAAATAAGCCAGCCCATTAGCTCTGAACAACATCAAGTGTTCTGCATGGCCAGTTTCAAGTGAGCAAAGCCATCACCATCATTATTATTTAATTATTGCCCAGTACCAAGTACATTGCTGGTGCTATATAAATTAGATATAGTTCCCTGCCCAGGGGGCTAGACAGTACATTACACTTGCAACCCGTTGTTAGTATCGCTGCTGGTGCTCATTCTGTTTCAGTTAAGACTGCGTTTATTCTACCTGCCTAAATTCCCTGCTGGATCTGATATTCTCCTTCACGTCTTAACAAAATTGACTGCATGGGGCTGCAGAGTGCTGAGAAACAACAGCTGTGTTTCACCCCAGAAGTTGCTACATTCTAGCAGGAGGTAAAGTGATTCCTGCATGCCCTTCAGCTAGTTTACATAATCAGTCAGATTCCTGAAACCACTTCAGGATGCAAGGTATTGCCACATCATGATCTCAACCATAAGTTGCTTTTATTTGTCAGTGAAGAGGATCTGTCAACACTGCTATCGTAGCCCACTCCAAAACAGGATGAAAATAAAGATCAGTATTTGTTTATTATGGTTTTTCAGCTATAATAACCCTCTTGGTTATTATGGTTGTTCAGCAATTCCTGAAAATGACACACAACTGAAATACTGAATTTGTTTCAATTTATTTTGCTGCCCTATCCCAAGGGCTGGATGTGGGGTATGGCACATAAAATCACATTCAATCATTATGGATGAATAAAACAAACTAAGATTCCTTATTCCAAATCTCCCCAAGCCTGAACAACTAAAATAACTATATTAACTGGACAGCCAAAATAATGGAACCAAACTCCCCCAAACCCTGAAACAAAATACCTGAAAAAATCCCTCCATGGATTTGTGAATATCTACTTCTGTTGCAGAAATTATACGGGTACTCAGAAGGCTACCTGAAAATGTGAATAATACCTTCAAACAATACCTGTTTCAGCTCGAGTTTTAACAAAGGTGATATGAAGGGCTGTTTGCTCTCCATTTTGTTTTATTTATTTTGGTAACTTTGCTTACTCGACAATGTCACTTAAGCATTTGGGTTACTTTTGGTATTCAGTATTTTGTTCAGTTTGGTGGTGCTATTTAGCGCTTCTCCTTTGATTACTCAGGTTCGAAGCCTTAGGGAGTTCCTAGATCTATCACTAGGGTGGCCATATGTGCACATTTTAGAGGACACTTATGAGAAATACAGGTTGCAGGGCTGTATTGGTTCCAATGCAGCCCTTCAACCTATATTTCTCAATTCTCATAAGTGTCCTCTAAAATTTGCATATTTGACCACCCTGTCTATCACTGCACCGGGAACATCAGGTTGCATTGGTGGCCAGGAGTGCTTTTCATCAACTCCCCCCAATGGCTGTTACCCTTTCTTTTTGGTTTGGACCTGGCCACCATCATCTGTGACTTCATAAATTTGAGACTAGAATACTGCAATGAATGTGCTCTGTGTGGGGCTGCCCTTGATGACTGTTTGGAAGTTGGACCTAGTGCAGAATGTGGCAGCCCTCCTTCTGTTGGTTGTGGTTTATTAGGACACATTATAATGGTGCTCTAGAGTCTGTGTCAGCTTCCAATAGCTTTCCAGGAAGAATTCAAAGTGGTGTTTTGGACCTATAAAGTCCTAAACAGCATGTATCCCATTTATCTGAAATATCACTTCTTCCTATTTCCCACTGTGTCCTTTGAGGTCAGCCAGGAGTGCCATCTTGCATGTATCATTTCCCCACAAGTTTGTATAGCAAAAGTGTGCAGAGAGAGATTCTCAGTGGCTGGCTCACAATTATGGAACTCTCTTCCCCATGAGCTTAATCTAAGGCCACTTTCATACATGCCCCCCCCCCCATATTTAGGCTGCAGGGGGAAAATGCGCAGTCCAGATATGCATGGGGAT
This sequence comes from Sphenodon punctatus, assembly GCA_003113815.1. Lineage (NCBI taxonomy): Eukaryota > Metazoa > Chordata > Lepidosauria > Sphenodontia > Sphenodontidae > Sphenodon > Sphenodon punctatus. Next base: position 1,726,909 of record QEPC01007501.1, on the reverse strand, counting down.
AGGCCTGTGCGAAAGCCCCCTACCCCCAATGTGGCTTTGCTGGCAAAGTTGCGTGCGATGCAGAGCTCAATTTCCTGCTCTGCATCCCGTGTGGATTTGCCTTTTGCACCAGCTGATCCCCGTGCATATTTGGGCTGCGCATCCCGCACCCCCAGCAGCCCAAATATGCACAGGGGGGCTATGTATGAAAGTGGCCTAGGCCTGAACCTACACATCTTTTAGAGGCATTGTAAGACTTTTCTAATGGGCCAGGCATTTGTCAAGCAAGGATAGTGTTTGGGGAGATCTGGGATAGGGGATTTCAATTAGTTTTATTTGTATACTTTAAAATATATTTTGTTTTCTATACATTGTAACCCACCTAGGTCCCTTCGGATTAGGACTGAAAGTTTGTCCTTGGTTTTCTTCGATTCTCATTGAGAAACTTGATTCTCGATTTCATCCTGGGAAAAAGGACAAATGGTGAACCAACAGCGTAATTCTCTTGCTATAATTCTCGACAAAAACAGTGAACTAGCTGCTGGGCTTTTAAAGTGACAAGCGCTGACTGGGAGCGCTAGGGAGTCAGCTTAGCAGTGCTCCCGGCTGGGGCTTTTCACTTTCAAAGGCTGCTTCCCTGACATAATGCCTATCAGCTGAGAGGCACTCTGCGGAGGGGAAGTGTGCCTGGCAGGCCTTTGCAACTATCAAGTGCCAGCTGGGAGTGTTGGAGAACACAGGCTCCCCATCACTCATGGCTGGTACTTGTCACTTGTAACGACTGCTTCCCCCAAACACCACCTATCAGTTTGATGAGAAATATTGAGATTTCATTCCAGGATTGAGAAACCACTGAGAACTCGATCCCGGTTCTTGAAATCTCAATATTTCTTGCGAGAAACAATGTTTCTTCTTGTCTGAGCCCTGCCTGAGATAGAGCAGGATAAAAATTAGAATAAATAAAATAATGAATATTTTTGTGTGAGTGCTATTGTACTGTCACTAAAGTGCTGCCAAAGTGAAGCAGCTGAAATAGCTGAAATACTGAAGCAAAGTTACTGAATAAATAGTTACCAAAATATCTAAGTGAAGTTTCTAAATAAGTAAAGATGACAATACGACATTGCTAGTGAATTTTAATCAGATATTCATTTGAACAGATATCTATTCAAATACAAAATGGCATATTTGCTTCAGTCCTAATCTTCAAGAGAAATATTGTAGATTCTGCTCTAAGACAAAGGCAGTTATTTGCCAACCACTTATACCTGTGGATTTCAACAGGACAACTCTGGAGTGAGTGGTTGGTGAATCATGGCCAATGTAGCATAACAGATAAAGTGAACCTAACTTTCAGCACTTAATAGAAAAGGTGGCTTAAAGAACAAACCAGGTGAATCATAAATCAAACAGCAAAAGCATTTAACTATTTCAATTTCACCAGGGCATCGTGAACTCGAGCACCAGAGAGTTTGCTGCCTCACCGTCTCTCAACTGTCAGGCTGAGATATTTTTGTTTTCTTAGAGATTAGTTTGCTGTCTTGAAAATATATGGCGGCATCTAATGTCACAGCTCTCTGGGTAATTATAGAAGACACCTTCCAACTCTGATTTGGCTGTGTAATGCTGTGCTCCTGCAAAGAACAGGAGACAGGCCTGTTCCCATCTCGTCAGCCCCTTAATAGGAAAAAGCAAAAGCAAAGTAACAATCTCATTTTCCATGAATGTGAGTAAATCAGTCACCTCAGGGTCAAGGCACTTTCACAAAGGTCTAATTGTCGACGCACCCCCCCACCATTGAGACGCAGACACAAGGTATGGGTTATAAAACAGGCCGTACTCTTTATTAATCAGATCTCAGGACGGTGGGTAAATTGCATCAGGCAATCTGGGTCCAGTATGCTAGCTAATCATAAACTGTTAACTTAAGCAAAGCCCTGGATGTGCCTTCCAGTGATATTGCCTTTTAACCAACAAAACTTCACCCCTTCAACAGGTCACTAGCCATGGCCAAAGGGAGCAAGCCCGTTCTGGGCCAGAGTAAGGAGTTTTCATGCCCACAAGGTGTAGGACTGTGCCTGTCCGTCTTCACCCTGCTCAGACACCCCTCCCAGGGACATGATACCAGTGCATGCTGTGCCGGGCATTGCCTGGGTATCACTTCCCCATCTCTTAAGGAGATGACTTTAAGTTTCCTATAACCTTACCTAATTATCCTGCTATCGCATACTGGACCGCTGCTGAGTGCGACAATTGTCCATTCATCCATAATTCCTTAAAGATATTTCCTCTGTAATGTCAGATTGTACCAAATTGTGTCGAATTATATTAATCATCATTCTCTTGTTCAAATTACCCTATTTAATTAACCAATTCAAAACTGCCAGATTTCAACCAATTAAATTGAATTATACAGTAGTCGTTCCTTTAATGCTCAAATGAACCAATAAACAGCCTATTTAAACCTACTCGAACACTGTGAAGGAGGCAAAAAACGACCCTTGTTAATAAGGCTACTTGGTAAAATTCCTCCTTGGTTCCTTAATGGCAGCCAGTATTATCCCACAGTGCTAGAGGGGAGGTGGGTGGGGCTGACTGCTCAGCTCTAGGTCCCGAATGCTGCATTTTTTCTGCAGCATGGGAGAATGGCCCCTCCTACAAGGAGCCGCTTCCCAGCCCATGATAGCACTTTTCGCGCAGAAGTGTTGGTTGCCACAGCAAGCTCAGGGCAAACAACATGGGGGAGCCTTCTAGCAGGCTTCCTGCCACCGTGGCTCTCCTCTGTGCTCCGGGGGGGGGGGGCGGAGGGGATGGGGGGGCGGGGCGCAACAAATTCCCCTTGCGCAGCCATTTCTGCTGCGCGGGGACTTCTCTGAGATACTCCCTAATCCAACATGCTCCTAGGCCTCTTCAAAGTAGTATCGGAACACCTCACAGCCTTTAACATTTATCCTCATAATCATGTGTGCTGAATGGGGGGGGGATATGCCCCCCCTCTAAGTTTCAGGATGGAGTTCAGTCCCTTCCCTCACAAGTTGGTGACTGCCACAATAGGAGCTAAAATTAAAGGTGGAGTTGGGCAACCTGCCTTTTGTGCCACTCTTGTACTGCTGGCATTTGGATGTGCTGGAAGCTGGATGAATGGCGGAGAGGCTGCCATTTTGAAGAGCTGGGGCTTGGAGGGGCTGAGTGGGAGGAGCTATGTTCTCCCTCCCTCCCAATTGTGTCGACTAGTGTTATTACTCTGCTCATAATATTTCCATGGAGCGAGGAAGTGCTATTTCCATTTTACAGATGAGAAACTGAGGCACAAAGCAACCAAGTGACTTGCCCGCAGTCACATAAAAAGTCCATGGAGGAGCAATGACTTGAACCCAAACATTCATGTAACTTTGGGCTAATGTCGGGGGAGTGGAGGGGCTGTTGGTTCTTTGCAAGATTATTTGCCAGTGCCTAAAGGATGTTTTTTTCCCCTTTATCATTCATCTTCCCTGAATGAATAGTACAAAAAGGGACACCTTTTAAGGCTCAATGTCCTGTTGCTAAGAAGTCAGCTTTTCGTTTTGTCTCTTTCAGCAGGGAGACACACCTTAAACAGGTTTGGCCTGAGGGCATTTCCCCCTCCTTTCCTGAAGGACAGCCTCTCTTTGCCCCCAAACCTTTTGTCCTGCAAGTTTAATCAATCAATCCATGTAGTGTTGGCTCAAATCAATTATCTCATTAACCCTTTTACCCTACGCCCTCTCCTTTCCCCCAAATTCTACCTCCTGGAAGCTCTCCCCCCCAGGTTGTGGGGAATGATGCATTCATGTCCCCCCTACCTATAGAGCTGGAGTGGATGCACCCCTTGTTCTCCCTTGTCTTCTTCTCTGGGATCTCCTCTCTGGACAAGCCTGCTTAAGGTATTGCTTGACCCACCCAACAACGCCTTGTCATTTCAACCTGCTCAGGCACTGTGTCTGTGGCCTCACCTCTCTCTGGACTCTCCAAAACTGATTTCTTACTCTCTGTTTTGGGGCTGTGCTGTTTCTCCCTTTGTGGACATGCCCCAAAGGGTCCCATCTCATGGCAACATCAACACTGATTCATTTCAGCCCCAGTTTGATCTATGCACACACAAGTCTCCCATCTCCTCTGGAATCCCAGAGTCCAACACCCTCTCTTAATCTTTAGTAAGGGGCACCACCTCCACATATGTTTCCAGTGGCCACATGACAAATTTTCAGGGAAACCCTTATGTGGGGTCTCCTTTACCCAAACTCCCACTACAGTGCTCCTGTGGGGTTCTTTGTTGTCTTGTTGCTTGAGTACGCTATTCTGGCATTCCTCAGTTTCGATGCTTCAGTTCTGGCTTCACCCAAGTCCACAAGCTGCATGGTTGTCTCATTCATTGGTGCACTCCTCCAGCCACCATGTTGTTGTGGAGTCCTGTTGGCATCCCGCTACCAGGGTCCAGACAGGACCCCACCCCCAGCTATGCTCAAACTCTTGGTCCTAGGTTTCTCCCAGATCAACGTTGTCTTTGTCTCATTTCCTCAGTCACTCTCTGAAATCTCACTTCCTTTCGCCTGTCTCCTGGCCCACTGACTTCTCACAATCAAGCCCCCTGCTGCGGATCAAGCCCCCTTTACACTGCTGGCATGCTGGCCAATGTTGGGACTGCCCGCATTCTCCACCAAATGTAGCAGAGTCACCACGGCACTTACCCACCATAAGCCGTGTAGGATCAGGGTTGAATACACATAGTCTCTTCAGGAATTAGCTCTCTAATATTATTTTATTTATATACATCTCCACCAGTAGTCTTGGTAGCGAAACCATATCCCACCCCCAGTATCTCAGTTAGCAGTCAGGGTTCTCTGGGTTATCCCCTTGCTATACCCCAGAAGACCCTATAGCCCAAGCAGTCCCATTCTGCTTGTTGTCAGCTCTCAGTAAGCTTCCAGCCATACCAAGTATAGGCAAACCTTGTTTGCCTGGTTACTTCTCTCAGCAGTCCTGATTCCCCATTAGTCCTTCTTTCTCTCAAGCCCCTTGCTCTTACCTTCTCCAGGAAGAGCTCTCTCACATGTTCTGCTCTCTTTCTGTTTCCTCCATCACTGAGTTAACTCCCAGGCTTGTTTCCCTAGGGATGGCCCTCACACAGCTGCCTTGTACTTAGGCACAGCCCTCCCTTGGAATTAGGCTCAGTCCTTTTATTTCAGAATCTTCAACTTTGTGCTGGCACTAGCTTCCTTAAAGGTCCAGAAGCCCAATAGGACTCTGTTCCACCACACTATGGCTAGGCTCTCCAGGTACATTCCTCTCCCAAATAAATATTTATGTTCCACATTGGTTCTCAAGCTTTTAAAACCAGGCCTCCTTTCCTCTTGTCTGTGGTAGCTGAGGGACCTCCCCTTAGGGCATATATCGGAATTCCAGTTGTTCTGATTTTTGATCAGAATGGGCCAGTTTGCTTGTTCTGATCAAAAACCAGATCACTATTTTGTATATTGCCTTATTGATACTTATTAGAACTGGATGAAATATTAAATTAAAAATTATTTTCAAAAACTTTGCATGTGCACATGGTTGCTGCCCTTATTCAAAATGGCAATGTCAGTGTCACAACCATTTTGAATAAGGGCAACTGATGTGTGCATGCTATTCCACATACAAAAAATAATCAGCTATTCTGTTTTTGTGGAATTTTCCCTCCTTTTGCTTCCCTTCTCTCTCTCTCTCTTGTTCTCTGACTCTTTCTTCCCCTTGCAGCCCGATCATTTTGTAAATCCCCCCCTGGTTTAGTCAGAGTGGAGTTATGTGATTGAAACTGTCCTCCTTCTTGTGTCCCCCCATCCCAGACCCTGAATACCCAGAATAAAAGGAAGTATTTTTTAAACTTTGTTATAGAGCCTGCAGGAGTAGGCTCTATTAGTTAAGGTGAAATGGAATATCCATTGTTAGGCACCTATCTTTAACATTGGATTTTTCAACCTGTTTGGCTGGGGAGGCGACAGGTTTTTTTTTTTTTTTTGGTGATATAGTTTTTGTGGTATGGGGTTTTGCTCTTATTTTGTGGTAGAAAATTCAAGCAGCTTGTCAGCTAATCACTGCTACTTTTTTGTAAAGAATAGGTTTGGGGAAGTGTCCTAAAACATTGTTTTAAGTGCCGTTTTAGTTAATGGGGGGTTGCGTTATTTCTGCCGCTTGCAAATCCTCCATTATGATGGCCATCTAACATAGTTGCCTACCTAGCTGCCTGCCTGGTTGTCTGCTTGTGCTGTCCCCCTTGGCAGCATGGCCCCTGTCATCTGCCCATCTAGTTGCTAGCAGCTTGGGACAGGGAGTGGGTGTGTGGGTGTGGGGAGAAGCTAACACTGCCCCCACCCCAGACTGCTTAGCCATGTGCTTTGCTGACTACTTGTGGTGACCCCCACCCCAAATCACTGCCATTGTCTGACTGCTGTAAGCCCCCATCGCCAGTAGCTGGGGGGGGGGAGTGGGAAGCAGTCAAGGCTGCCACCCAATGCTGCCACCTTGTCACTGCTCCTACCTCTGGTGCTCCTCCTGCCTCCACCACTTCTGCTCAACTCTTTTCCACTCCATGCCACCACCAGGGTAGTTTTCAAAGTGCCCGTGGTGCCGGGACCCACACAAGCGCTTTGTGGGCCTGCTGCCATGTTCCCTAGTAGTGTGTCCTGCAAAGGATTACACTTCCCAGCATGTCACACTACTACAGAACATGGCAGAGATCCCACAAAATGCTTGCGTGAGGCCTGCCATCTCAGGCACTTTGAAAACTACACAGGTGGCATGGAGTAGAGCAGAGCAGCGGTGGTGGTGGAAGGAACTATGCTGCCCTCCCCGGTGAACTGCCTAGCTACCTGCCTGGACATCTCCTTGTTCTGGCCTCCAAGGTATGTGGGGATGGGGGGTGATTGCTTTGGGGTAGGGGGGCAGGCAAGCGGGAGTGGGAGTTATTGCTTTGGGGGAGGAGGGTAGGTAAGTGGGAGAGTACGCAGTGTCTGTATGAAGTGTGCAGTGTGTGTGTATGTGTGTGTAAGGAGTGTGTGTGAGAGAGTTTGTTTGTAAGTGTGTGTGTGAGTTCAGTTTGAATGTGCGTGTGTGAGATTTTATTTATTTAATTAATTTATTTATTTTAAAATTTATATTCCTCCCCCTCCTGCCCCAGGCATCTCGGGGTGGCTCACAGCATTTAAAAACATATTAAAACACACAATTATAAAACTACAATTAAAACAATATAAAACCCAGCCCACCCACCCCATCTCCCTCGGGAAAGGCCTGGCGGAACAGCCAGGTCTTACACTGCCTACAGAAAGAGGTGAGGTCAGTAATCAAGAAAACCTCCAACAGGAGGAATTTCCACAGATGTGGCACAGCCACAGAGAATGCCCTCCTTATAGTGGACAGCCAGGAAACTTGGGGGACCCCAAGGAGGACGCCTGCAGCTGACTGCAGGGGCTGATCCAGGACCCAGAGGGTGAGGCGGTCCTGTAGGTAGGTGGGGCCCCAGCCGTTTAGGGCTTTAAAGGTCAGCACCAACACCTTGAATTGGGCCCGGAAAACTATCAGCAGTCAGCGCAGAGTACGGAGCACTGGTGTAATGTGCTCACATTGGCCCATCCCAGTCAAGAGATGGGCTGCTGCATTCTGTAGTAGCTGCAGTTTCTGAACCACCACCAAGGGTAGTCCCATGTAGAGTGCGTTGCAGTAATCCAGTCTCGAGGTAATGAAAGCATGGATGACTGTGGCCAGATCCGAGTCTGAGAGGTACTTCCTAAGCCGACGCACCAGATGTAATTGGTGAAATGCCCCCTTTGCCACAGCCATCACCTGGGCATCCAGGCGGAGCTGCGGGTCTAGGAACACTCCCAGACTCCGGGCCTGAGAAACCAAGGGAGGACGAACCCCATCAATGATGGGGGCCATCACTCCCTCAGCCCCCCCCACAATCATCACCTCTGTCTTGTCAGGATTTAATTTCAGGCAGTTCGCCCTCATCCAGTCCCCCACAGCTGATAAACAGCTGGTAATCACCGAGACTGCCGGGCCTGAGTCGGAAGAAAATGAGAGATATAGCTGGGTGTCATCAGCATATTGACGATATCTCACCGCATACTCCCTGATTACCTCCCCCCAAAGGCTGCATGTACACATTGAACAAGAGAGGGGATAAAATGGATCCCTGCGGAACCCCACATGTGAGGCCCCGGGAGGAAGATGAAAACTCCCCCAGCACCACATGCTGGGATCTCCCAGTCAGGAAAGAGCAGAACCATTCAAGAATAGTCCCACTAATTCCTGCCCAGTCCCGCAGCCGAGTCACCAACAACTCATGATCATTGGTATCAAATGCAGCTGAGAGAGCTAACAGGATCAACAGGGTTGAATGGCCCCAGTCCAATTCATGAGAGAGGTCATCAACCAAGGCCACAAGCGCAGTCTCCATGCCATAACCCGGATGAAAACCCAACTGCAAGGGATCAAGAAAGTTGACCCGGTCCAAATGGTCCCGAAGCTGCTGAGCCACCACCCATTCAATAACCTTCCCTAAAAGGGAAGTCTAGAGACTGGCCAATAGTTGACCAGGGCGTCAACGTCCAAAGATGGCTTCTTGAGCAGGGGCCGCACCACTGCCTCCTTGAGACAGTCCAGCACCCTGCCCTCCCTAAGGGAGGCGTTGACTATTTAACTTATTAATTCTCATTTTTTATCCTGATCTTCCCTTAAAGGCTTAGGTTGGGTTATACGACACAAAAATATATTCAAAATATACAGATAAAACCAAGTAGATGCATATAAATTCCCCTAACCCACAAGTCCCCAAACTCTATCCCTGCCTGCCAAATGTCCGGCCAGTAAAACCAGAAGGGTTTTACTATTCTGTTTCTATTTACTATTCTGTTTCTATTATATTTATTTCTTTACTGAAAGAAACAATTATTTTAAACAGTTCCACTCCCCAAACTCTATCCCTGCCTGCCAAATGCCCGGCCAGTAAAACCAGAAGGGTTTTACTATTTTGTTTCTATTTACTATTCAGTTTCTATTATATTTACTTTATTGAAAGAAACAATTATTTTAAATAGTTCCAGTGTGCTGAAAGCTCTTTGAATGGTGTGGTCTCTCTCTAGCAATAGTCTAGTCATGCTTATTCTGGGAAGTGCTGTGCAGCAGAGCCATTCTGCCTCTTCCTTCAGCTTTCTTGACATTTCAAACTCTGTTAGTGGAAGCACTGCAAGCTGTCAAAATTACATCAGAATAGAGAGAGTGGTAGGGAGTCATACCCCTCTCTTCTGGCTGACTCAGAGGAGTGAAGTAAATATCTGTTTCTCCCCACTGGTGTAATTAATTCATTAAAACATAGTGCTACTTGCAGCAACTTCAGAAGGCACCAGTTAATGACTAGCCAGACAAATTTCTTTGACCTCTGCTTCAACTATTGTGGGTGCAATCATGAATCTATTGTAAAAAATTGCTAAACTCTTGCTGACTTTGATGGCAGCATTGTGTCATGTGTGTTTAGTTAATCCACAAGGTTACTTACAGGTTAAGAAAAACTGATTTACTACACTGTCCTTTGTTTTCTCTTTTTTCAACAAATGTGTGTTTATTATGTTTGATGAGGCAATGCCACTCAACCCAGAGAATGAAGCTAGCACTGATCAATCAAGCTGTCGCTTCCACAATATCTCTCACACACACACACACACATTCGGGCCTCCATGATTTTTTTTGCTGTGCTCATGGGTGAGTGTTCATGGGTGACTTTTCTGATTAAACCAGATGGGCAGGTGAGCTAGCAGTTTTTGTTCCTTTTTTAGTCTTATTTTTGTCATGCATTAGCCAGGCTGCAAGGATGCAGTGTGGCTTCTGAGCCTGAATTATAATGTTTGGCCAGATGGCTGGTTTCAAGGAAACGGAGCTTCCCATGCAGCTTGGCTAATGCATGACAAAAATAAGACTAAAAAAGGGACAAAAACCGCTAGCTCACCTGCCCATCTGGTTTAATCAGGAAAGTCACCCATGAGCATTCACCCATGAGCACAGCAAAAAAATTCACTGGGGAGACAAAAGGGTCAGAGTTGGGCTAAAGCATTCCCAGGGTTGGGCTAACCTGATCCTTAATTGGCATGGGAGTTAAGGTGCCATTACAAAGCAGAAGCAGAACAAAAAAACAAACACATTGTACGGTACTTGTAAAAAACCAGGGTAAATTTACCAGCCAGAAACCTCTGATTTAAGAAAATAATTGAGGGTCGAATAATGTTTTCTAACAAAACCATTTGAGCGGGGGGGAAACAAAATTTCAAAGCAAAGCCGTTTACAGAAACAAGTAAACAACCATAACCCCAAAAGCATGGAAATTTAAGTTTAAGGCTCAAAACACAATTCCTTTCCCTACCCTACCCCTTTCCCCTTTAGACCGAGTCACTAACTCACAAAGCACTGTTACCTTGCCTTAACTAGTGCACCTAGTGCAAAAGAAAAAGTTTGACATTTTTTAATTGAAAGAAAGTAAGAAAGGCTTTGTCTTTTCTTACTTGTTTTTTTGTTGTTGTTAGAAAAGTCCTGTAAGATAAAGCTGGACTTAATCTTAATCCTGATAGATAAAACAAGTCTAACCACTACAATTTCTCCAGCAAACAGTATTTAAACATAGAGAATAGGTTGTATTACATTTCCAAAAAAAAAACTTTAATCAAAGAACATCTTAGTAAAACAACTTACAACCCCAAATAGAGTGACTCTTCAGCACAACTGACATCAAAGTGATAAAACAACCTTTAGAATGAGCAGTCATGCACTTAATGCATCTTCTAGTATTACAAAATGCATCCACACAAATAATTAAAAACACTATTTAATGGAGCAATAAATGCATCATATAGTATTGTGAACAAGACGTAACACCAAACAAGGTGCACTAGTTAAGGCGAGGTCACAGTGCTTTGTGAATTAGTTGCTTGGGCTAAAAAGGAAAGGGCTAGGGTAGGGAAAGGGGGTTGTAGTTTTTTTAGCCTTAAAATTCAATTTCCATGCTTTTTGGGTATGGTTGTTTCTGTAAAAGGCTGTGTTTGGAAATGTTGTTGGGAAAGGGTTAAGGGGATGTGTTTTGAGCCTTAAACTTCAGTTTCCATGCTTTTGGGGTTATGGTTGTTTCTGTAAAGACTTTGCTTTCAAATTTTGTTTCCCATCCGTTCAAAAGGTTTTGTTGGAAAACATTAGTTGAGTCTTAACTATTTTCTTAGGCTGGAGGTTTCTGGATGGTAAATATACAATTAACCGGTGGAACCCATTGCCAGGAAATGTTGTGAAGGTAATAGAATAACTGAGTTCAAGGAAAGATAAGTTCTTAGCGGTTAGGCCAATAAATGTCTGTTAGTCAAGTTGTTCAGGAGATGAAACCTCTGATGCTGGGAGCTGGAAGTGAATAGCAAAAATGGATCCACTCCATTATGACGTGTTGTGCACTTCCTTGAAGTAACTGAAGGTGCCACTGTTGGAGACAGGATGCTGGGCTACATGGCTCATTGGTATGACCCAGTATGTTGCTTATGCCTTACCTTTTGCACCCCAGCAGGGGAGAGAGGAGGCACCCTTCTATTTGAGAATCAGTAATCTAGGATACAAACTTCACTTCACTTGCTTTACTACTAGCTCCATTTGAATAGGGGATAGAGGGAAGAGAGAATTACTAACATTTGCTTTCATTTTCCATGTGCATTGTTCAAACACTATTTTCAGTTGACATTTTTGTGGTCCTTCATTTCATGTCAGGGATTTTTCAATTGCAGTGAGCTGCCCTTGAAGGAGTGTGCTAGCTGAGTGGTTTTTACAGCCCTGTCTAGCAGCCATCTGCTGTAGCTTTAATCGGATTTGCCGGAAGCAGCATTGAATCCCCGTCTTGGTGCCTGCTGCAGTATCTTGAGTCTATGTTTGGGTCTGCTTTAAAAAATAATTAAAAAAAAATAATCAACATCATCCCTGGGATGATGTTCTGTTAGATGTTGGAAGAACTCATTTGGGAGAATTGCCAACGAACTTGAATATTTTGAGTTCAAAACTCAGCCACAGAATGGAAATATTTAAAATTTCTGGCTGTGATTTAATAGACAGAGTTTAGCAAGGGAGCAGGGGTGGACTTGGAAGAAGGGAGAATCAGTGTCATTCCTTAGGACAAAGTCTCCAATTTTGTTTTGCAGGAAATAATTGAAAGTCACAGGAAGGTCACTGAGACAGTGTGCTGTCACAGTGAGTTGTTGCAGGACTGGCTGCTCCTTCCTGTAATCTGCAGCCTGTTGTTGAAATGGGGGCTGATGAGCCTAACTGGCCTCATGGGCAGTTGTATGCTATAAGCAGGGCCCTGTGTATTCTGCAAAGTCCCCCCACCTTTACATTCTACAGTCACAAACCCCCAAATATTGTGTTCAGGAAATCCAGATTTCAAAAGCAGACTAAACGATGCAGATTAACCAAATCTTGCAAATTTTGAATGTAAATACATTCCCCAATATGCCATTGCATCATTTCCCAGCATGCCATGGCCATTTCACTCTTTAAAACTCTATACTGAACTCAGAGTGGGTTTTTGGTAACTGACCCCATGTGTCAGGCCAGCTGATTAGCTCCAGCAGATGAAGTGACTTTCCCCAACAATGTCACTTAGAGGAACAGAACAGCAACTTAGAGAGAACAAGGGAGCTAGTTTTAAAGCAAAGACTACTCAGAATGGGCACATGGATCATGGGGGTCAGTGCAAAAATGATGAAAACTGGATTCAGCTAGTTTTCATCTTCAGTTTTGTCAGCATTCTGAACCAATTATCACTAATGCAAAAAGTTTCTCTGCCTCCGTATAATAGGAACATTTAGGGAAGCCTTTCCCCCAGCACAAACACTATTGATTGCTCTTATCTCTGAGGCTTTTGCTGAAAACAAACCACCAATGGGTGATTTCAGACGTGATGGGCCCAGAGGCCTGCCATGCTGAACCCCAGACTGGGATCTCTCTCAGATCCCGGTCCGTGATGAAGCCGGCTGTCCTTCAGATGTGCTGGCTCCATCACTGTGGGGAATCAGGGAGGGGGTGGGGCTGTGGTGCGTGATGTGCAGCCGCACGGCACCACCCCCTCGTGTTCCCTCGACCGAGATGGGCGGGCATAGTGGCCAATGAGGTCACTGTGCCCGATCCTGTACCGTGGTTTGGGGCGCGATTCCGGACCGGGGCAAGGTAACTGATGTTAATTTTGCCCCTTTCCTGATCGTGGCCAAGCTAACCACGATTTTGGAGGTGAGGCCAACCTCACTTCCAGAATCATGGGGTATTTTCAGACGTTACGAAACCACGCTCAACCACAGTCAATTGGCAGTGGGGATGAATGGTCCCGTAACGTCTGTTTGAATCCTGCCAGATGTTCACCATAGTGAACCACTGGCGGGAATCAAAATAACCATGCTTTCGAGGATGGTCTGGGGACCATCTCCGAAAGTGTGGTCAAAGTGATTCCCGCTGGGGGTGAACACCTGGCGGGAATCACTCCCCCCCCCAACAGACGTGACGTTAACATGCTCAACCACAGTGGAATTCACCATGGCTGAGCATGTCAATATCCCATCTGTTCCCTGACCACGGCCCGGAATCGGCGGCCGTGCTCGCTGCCGATTCCGGGCTGTGGTCAATCTCCTGGGGGGGGGGTGGGTGCTGCGGCCACATTGGCCGCGGCACCTGCCCATCTCCGGGTGGGTGGGCTGCTGGGGGAGCGTGTGCGGCCTCACGTAGCGCCACGCAGCCACACCCCCTCTCCAGATTCCCTGCCGGGATAAGCCGGCTCGTCTATTGACGTGCCGGTATTGATCCTGACGGGGAATCAATAGGGTGATTCCATGATGGGGTGAATGCCACCCAGTCACGTCAGAAATCACCCATGGTTAGGTTTGACCCCCGCCAGAGATTCACTGTGGTGAACATCTGGCGGGGGTCAAACAGACGTTCACAGGAATGCTGCCACCACAGGGGATCCACTGTGGTCCACTGTGGTGAAAGGCATTTTTGTAATGTCTGAAATTACCCAGTGTAACGTTCCAGCCCTGTTACACAGCATTACACAGCATTTGAGATGCCTACCTTGCTACAGTACAATGCAGTTCTCTTTTAATATGCGTCTTCTGTACAACCGTCTAGGAATGTATCACTCTTAGAATGGCAGGAGTGTTATGGGAAAAGGGCATGAAGGCAAATGGATGGTGGGAGGAGATGGAAGCTAAGGGCTAATAACAGGATACTGTGCCCCAGAATGGGGAGATAGTCATTAAGGGTTGGAGCCTAAATCCACTGAAGTCAGTTAATAGTAGAGATGTACTTTAGTATTTAATTCTGTTCGTTTTGGTTTTGTTTACTTCTCTGTTTGTTCTGTTTCATTTCTGTTTCAGTTTGCATTGAAGTCAATGGGAGCCTGTTTCCATAGAAGTCAATGGAAAAAGATCCATGTATTTTCTAAAACTAGGAAACTGTCTACTAAAAGCAAACGATGTGTACATGTCTGGCACTGATTTTGGAGGTGGTGTGGGTGGCACTGGGCTGGGGGGTGGAAATGCCAGAGTGGGAGGTTGCTTTGGAGGTGGCTGTGGGCTCAGGGGGTGCCTTGTGGCTCTGGGCTGGGGTGCTGTGGGGCCAAAGGGGTCTGGTTGTGCCTAGGTGAGGGATAAGGGTTAAGGGGGGTCTGGCACTGGGGTTTGGGGGGGAAATGCCAGGGGCTGGGGGATTTTAGTGGGTACTGACTGCTTTGCTTCTGCATGGCACTTGGCTTTCTTACCCCTTCTGCCTGCCTCTCCCCGTCTTATGCCACAGCTGCCTTGTCTCACCTGCGCTGAATCCTGAGATCAACTTTGCTCTCTGCTTGTCCCCAGCTACCCTCTTCACCCGCATCCGGGGACAAGCAGAAAGCAAAGTTGAAGTTGGGACACAAGTGGGGTGGCATTAACTCCGGCTGGAGAGCAGCGCTGGGAGACAGAGCAGAACAGTAGCGCTGCCAGAGCCAGGGTGAAATTAACTGAGTGACAATTAACAAGTGGGGAAGGACGCAGAGCAGCGGAGAGCAAGCTGAACAAAGCCCAACAGAGGGCAAATGGCAAAGGCGCCTTTTTCAAAATTAACTACTAAACAGAATTTTATCTGCTGCTCGCTTTAGTATTATTAGTATTAAATTAATACTAAAGTGTCTACTTTAGTACACGTTAGTATTAATTCTAAATTAGTATTCCCATCCCTATTCATAGACTTTAAATCAGACTCTAGATTAGAGTTTTTTCCCCATCTTCATTCTACATCTAAGTGAATAAACATTTAGCAGATTTCAGCCCTAACCTCCCATGCCCCATGCATGTGTGCCACTGCATGGTTTGTGCGCACGCCAAGGGTGTGTATGCACCACAAGTGTGCTCCATGCACAGTCTGCATGGCATGGAATCGGTCCCAGTAAGTGCTTGCCATTTAACATGGGGTTATTAAATATTCACCTTTTTATCCCTATTCAGGGCTTAATTTTTTGTTCCATCTTCTCTTTTCATGCCAGAGCTCAACCTTGGCACTGCCATCCAGATCCTGTCACTGCTGCTACGCTGTAAAGCCTCATAGACAGATGGATAAAGTTTAATGGGGGCAGGACTGGGATAGGTGTGGCAACCCTCCCTCACACTCCCAGTGGCAAACAGCTGATGGGTAGCAACTGGAGCTGAAATCTGTACCCACAAACCATGTATACCTGTCAAATCCATGGTACCAGAACAGCAACCTTTGGGTAGCACAAATTACCTTATGGTCCTTGACGAGTACAGGTTTTAGCAGCAAAAAAATTAAATTTGTTCCTGGGGTTTCTGGACCAGGCCATGGTGGCAGCATAGGTGGCTCATCTGTGTCACGTTGGGGGCCTAGGTGCCATGGTGCCTGTGCAGGCTTCAGTGCAGGTGTAGGGACTTACACCAATCCAGCCTGCAGAGTATGCTGGGTGGAAGTGAAGCAAAGGGCTGGGACTGTAGTTCCCCAGATGCCTCTTGCTCTATTTCTGCCCAGTATACTCTGCAGTCTGGGCGAGAGACTGCAGAATCACTTCTTGGTCTCAGTTTCCCATCTGTAAAATAGGAATATTAATGACAAATCTGTTGTGAGGATGACCTAGGCCTTTTTAAAACCAGCTGCTACTGTGGGGCGATCCATGGTCACGCCGATGCTGGGGCGGTGTGGGGGTGTGCATGTTTCACGGAAGCACGCTCGCCACCGCTTTCACATGAGATGCACCCACCCATGTCCACTGGGTGGACATGAGTGCGTACATTTCGTTTAAAAAGGGCCCTAGATAAAAATTGTAAAGCACTCTGAACAATGAAAGTTCTTTAGAAATGATAAGTAATCATCATAATAAAGGCCACGTGGCAAGCAACCATGCAACGTGTAAGCAAAGCTGGTTCCTTCAAAGCCTTGGCTTGTTTCTCATGTGGCTTTGTAACATGCCACTAGATGCAGCCCTTGTTCCTTTCCAGGGAAGCAGATAACTTGATAATTGGAATAATTCTTCTTGTTCTTTTCAAAGGGAGGGGTAAAAATCTCCTTCCCTCTTATTTCTAGCTACAGTTTGCGTTAATGGTCTCTCTTTCACCTATATGGAATCTGGCCTATTCATCTAGATCTTGGAAAAAGTAATTGACAAAATTAGAATAACAAACCTGATCCTTTTGATAGCATTCTGTCAAAAATTCCTCAGCAAAGAACTTCTTATTTCCAATTGATTCACTGGGGGAGAAAATGTATGCTGCTGCATTAGAGCTTTCCATTCACACACCATTGACTTGACAGGATTTTCTTAGTATCATGGTATAAGTTATCCTTGCTGCTATTCAACCACTTGGCAATAAAAGCTGAGAATCCAGAAAGTTCACTGTCATTACTGAGGCTGGACCAATAATTACAGCCCTTGTGAAGAAAAAAGGAGACTATGGATATAATATACTTAAATGTCTGTATCTACATATCTAGCATCATAGCGTTGGAAGGGGATCTAAAGGGTTAGGTGGTCTTCTTACCTTTTGCTTTGATACAGGGCATCTACAGCTATGGCAGCCCTGCCAGATGGATGCCCATTCTCTTTTTGAAAACCTCCAGCAACATAGGCAACTTTCCTAGGCAAATTGTTCCATTGCCAAAAAACTCTTACCTTTACAAAGCTTTTCCTGATATTTAGCCAACATCTACATTCTGGTAAACTGAGATAATAATAATAATAATAATAATAATAATAATAATACAATTTATTTTTATAGGGGCCCACCTATCAAAAGGCACTTGGAGCACTTCACAATATATAAAAGTACAATAATACACCTTAAAATCCACTTAAAATAGGTTTGTTTGTACTTCTGCCCTCTATGGCAATGGAGAATGGTTCCTTGTCATCCTCTTTGAGTGCGGACAGGTGTGATAAAGCCTAAGTTATGTACCTCGCTTTTGAGATTCTGAGTTTTTTCCAAGGCAAAAATGCTAATTGTATGCCTAGTCCTCATTGAGAGTCAATGGGTATCTTTAGACAGACGTGGGCCTGCCCGCCCCTGGAGCAGGTTCGGGGATGTCTGACTGCATCTAACCTTGCCTGGGTTGGGTTTACACAGACCTGGTGGTTGCCGTGGTTGTTGTCTGTTCCGTGGTACCCCTCCCCAACAACATAGAGTTGCGGCGGGGGGATTGCACAATGTGCTAGGCTGCTGCCTGCAAAGCTGTGGTGTTGTCCAGGGCAACCACTGGCTGAGAGCAGAGCTGCAGTGACTGTCTGCTGAGCGGATGGACTGCAGCCCTGCCTCAGGGCATTGCCCTGGGTTTGGGTGGCCTGCTCCACTGGTGGTGCTCCAGGATGAAGAAGCCTTTTCCACCTCTGCTCCACCTGCACATCTGGCAGCCCAGTGTTAGATGGATGGTCCACCAGAGGGGGAGGGAAAGGGGGAACAGAGCTGGGCCTGCGGTCCATCTGCTTACACCCAATGGGAATTAGAGGCCCAACTACCATTTGTGCCTTAGAAAATTGCCTCCTCAGTGGTTAAATTTAAGGAGATCTCCAAGGGTGTTTTCAGACGTTACGGGGTCGCTTGGCCCTGTACCGAAAACAACCCATTCATTCCACGCCGGGGTCACCCCGTCACGCCATATCAGACGTGCCGTGGGGATCCCGGTGGGGAATCTGGGAGGGGGCGGGGCCGCACGGCGCAACGTGCGGCCGCATGGCCCCACCCCCTCCACGAACCCTGCCGCCCACCCTCCGGGGAGACGGGCGGGCGGTGGGGCCAATGCGGCCACCGCGTCGGGCTGG
>QEPC01007501.1:1690654-1708408 GCA_003113815.1 Sphenodon punctatus | reverse complement strand
TGCGGATTGACCGTGGCAAACATCTGGCGGCCACCAAACAGACGTGCGAGACACATTGACCACAGGTGCGTATTCACCGTGGTTCACTGTGATCTTGTAACGTCTGAAAATACCCCAAGACGACACAATGGCATGACATTGGCAATTAAAACAAATTTAATTTCCCAGGGGGTGATGTCCTAGGGGGCGAGCTCCTCAAGGGGTTTCCAGTCCTGAAGCCTCCAGCACCTGGCAACTAAACAGGCTGGCAGGTGGGGCCAGCAACAGCAAATTATTACTAATTTATTATTATTATTATTATTATTATTATTATTATTATTAGCAAGCATTTATATAGCATAAGCAATGTACCTGGTGAATGATTGCAAGGCGTCCGCTCCCTGTCGGTGGCTCCTCAAGCTCCTGTAGTTTATGGAGGACCTGAGGTTGTTGAAGCATGAGGGGCGGCGGTTGGAGCTGAAGCTGACATGCTGAAGCCGACAGGTTGTGACATAGAGCTAGTTTACGTGTGTATGCCATTGTTGTAAGGTCAGCAAAATAGGCTGCCCATATAGCCGTTGTTAAATGTCGTCCAGCAGAGCTTTTCCAGGTGGTGAGGGGGTTGGTTGGTCCTCCCTCTCTCCTCCTGGAGCTGGAGTCATATAGTGCCTGCTGTGACATGTTTGTTGATTATTTTGCAGAGAAAATCACCCAGATTCACCATGACTTCGACACCACACTTATTGCAATGGGCGAACCAGAGGTTGTGGAAGCCCCGCCAGGTCCGGTTTTGTGCGATCAATTCCAGTAGCGGAGGACATTCTTGGGACTGTTAGGGCCACTTTTTGTGAACTTGACCCACGCCCATCCTCGCTGGTTAAGGCCAGCTGGGAGACAGTGGGGCTGCTGCTGGCGGGGGTGATCAATGCCTCCCTTCAGGAGGGCAGAGTGCTGAGCTGCCTCAAAGACTCAGAGGTGGTGGTGTGGCCTTTGCTCAAAAAACCATCACTTGACATTGATTCCCTTGCCAGCTACAAGCCAGTCTTGAACCTCCATAAAAAGGGAAGGTTATTGAATAGGTAGTGGCTCAGCAGTTGCAGGGGCATCTGGACCGCACTGGTTATCTGAACCCTGCACAGTCCGGCTTTTGTCCGGGCTATGGCACGGAGCCTGTGCTTGTGGCCTTGGCTGATGACCTTCACCATAAACTGGATCAGGGGCATTTGACCCTGCTAATTCTGTTAGATCTGTTGGCGGCTTTTGATACCATTGACCATGACATGTTGGTGACTCGTCTGTGGGACCAAGTCAGTGTGTGCAGGATCATTCTTGAATGTTTCTGCTCCTTCCTGGCTGGAAGAACTCAGTGTGTGGTGCTTGGGAATTGTTTCTCGTCCCTTCAAGATCTCACATGTGGAGTTCCGCAAAGTTCCATTCTGTCCCCTCTCCTGTTCAATGTGTATATGAAGCCACTTGGTGAGGTCGTATGGGGTACGTTGTCATCAATATGCTGAGGACACCCAGCTCTACCTCTCTTCTTTTTCATATGACCCAGGTCTGGCAGTCTTGATGCTTACTCAATGTTTGGCAGCTGTGGGGGACTGGATGAGGGTGAGCTGACTGAACTAAACTGCCTAACTGAGTCAGACCAGTGGTCCATCTTAGCGCAGTCACAACCTGACACAGCAGTAGGGGTTTCAAATTTGGGTCCAAATCTGGCTCTTCCAGGGTCTCCAGCAGAGGCCATCCTGGCATGCTACTGAGACCCCTCCAAGCACCCAGCAGAGGCATCCCCCAGGCATGCTATCAGAGGTCCTGAAGTGGAGATGCCAGGGATTGAAACAGGGACCTTATATATGCAAAGCACGCACTCTTACCACTTGAGCTGGGCTCTGCACTGGCTGCCAATAATCTTCCAGGCCCAATTCAAGGTGTTGGTTTTGACCTATAAAGCCCTATATGGCCTTGGCCCGACTTACCTGCAGGATTGCCTCACTCCCCGTGCCCTGGAGCGACCTCTGCGGTCCACCAGGAGTGCCCATCTCAAGGTTCCCCATGTGGCCCAGAGGCTCGGTTGGCCCGAGATCTCCCTTCCTTCCACTGTATGTGTAAGACCTGGCTGTTCCGCCTGGCTTTTGGTGAGGAAGTTGGGGTGGGGGTTTGGTTCTGTTTTCCTTATCTTATTGCGTTATGAATTTTATGTGTATTTTATGATGTGAGCTGCTCTGAGCTGCCTGGAACAGGAGGGGTGGGATAGAAAATTGTTTAAATAAATAAATAAATAAATACAATATGATGGCTAGTAGAGACACACTGCCCAAGATTTGTCCAACTCAATCAATCACTACAGGGGCTTGCTCAGAAACAGGCAGTTTTTAACCTAATGTACATATCAGATTCTAAAATACCACAATAGCAATTATGTAACAAGGGCCTCTCCAAGGACACAAAACTCTTTACAAGAATTAGCAAGGTACAGCAATACTCTTTTGAGATAGGTATGAGGGCAGGGGACTTGACTACGCAGACTTGGCAGCTCTGGGACAGAGGAAAACTCTGCAACACCAGCGTAGGGCTCTGGCCTGGACCTTGATGCCCCCTCCGCCCCGGCCCCTTGTTGGTTGCTGAGGACATGCCCCCACTGGAATTGTCCCTTTCCCCTTTATAATGCCACCCAGCTGCCAAAGGGGGCTGGGCAGAGCAATGTAAGTAATTTCCCTATGGACTGCCATGTTGTTAGCCCTCTGCTCTGGACCTGCTTTGCTCTGTGGGTAAAACAAATGTGACAGTAAACCCACTCTGGCCAGCTTTGTCCCGATGTGGCCTGTGGGTCACTGTCATGTTAGTGCTTAGACCCCCAAATGTTTTCCCGGACTGTCCCTGGGTGTGCTAGCCCAGGCTCTCACCTTGGCAAAGTGCCAGTGTCACAGACTGGGCTACTGCTGCCACCACCGGGGTCAGTCTGGAACAAAGCAGGCCACAGCAGGTTAGAACATATGTTCTATGGCCCATGGCAATCCATGATTGGCCACCATGGCTGCCTGTCATGGTGGTGGGGGTGGATGAGGCACTGGGTGCAGCACAGGGGCAGGGCTGGGACTGCTCCCTGTCTGGAGTCACATGTGGTTGGTTCTCTGCTCTGATTCTGGCTGTGTCAGTGGTGTGGTGGTGAACCAACCTGGCCAGGGTTGCTGTTGCTTCACTGTCAGTTCTGGTTTTACCTAGTGTCTTGCCCTTTGCTTGGAACTGCAACTGAATCCTGTGCCTAATCTGGGCCTGATATGGAAGGATCCTGGCAGTAGGCAAGTGAAAGACCTTTGTACAGATGTGTAAGTTGAGGAATACATAAGTGAGGTTTTGGGGAAAGGATTGTGATGACCCTGCCTTTTCTCTTTTTCTTACCCTTTGGAAAAAAAGAGAATGTTTTAAATCCTTTTGACTGCAGACGTTATACCAGCTGAATGTGAACAAATAAAGTGATATCTGCTGGAAACCTGCTGAAGCTTCGGTTGTGAGATGTGTGAGCAGTCCTGGTCATCTTAATCAAGGCTTGGATTTCTATAGCTGTGGAATCATCTGGAATTTCTCCATGATGCTACAACATGGGTTCTCAACCTGTGACTGCCAGAACAGTGTTACAAACAGTTATCAGGAGGAGGACCTAATGTGATAAGTACTCACAGGTTCAGGACCATTCTACCTCCTTGAAGCAGACTTTGGGACACCATATTCCTTCCTTGTGCAACTTATTATGGAATGTGTCAACTGACTACTGGATCTATTATAGGTTCTCTGTTGAACCCTCCCTGTGCAGTAAGACCCCTTCTAAGCTCCTAGCATTTCAAGTTCCCGTGGGTGAGCTCTTCCCTAAGCTCCCACCTTCTCCACCATAAAATGTGCCCCATCTCTGTGTGACCAATCAGCTCCCTCATTGCTGGAGCTTTCTCCTGTTATCTCCTGTTGGAGCTTTACGCTCTAATTTATAGGGGTCCTGTTCAGCTGGGCCAATTATGTTTGGAGTCCAATGTGGTTATGGTGTTGTCCTACTAAGGACTTATTCCTGCAGGGAGTTATGACAGCACCCTGCCATGGAGGGTGGGGAGGCAGGAGCTCACAACTAGCAAATAGCTGAAAAAGTCTGGGGGCTTTTAGGAGAAAGTGGGACCATGGAGTGCCCCTAATATGAAACAGCTGTCTCAGGTAGGGCAGCCTGGGCAGCCAGATCAAACTTTCAGAAATAGAGGTCACTGTGAAGTTGCAGGGCTTTGAAATATGAGATTTCCAGCTCTGGGATCTGAAATAAAGAACACCCATTATGTTCTATGGAACTGCAGAGCTCTGCAGTAAGGTGTCTATTATACTGCACTATTGTAAGCCGTCCTGAACTGCTGTGTCAGGAGGGGCGTTGTATCAAGATTTTATAAATAAATAAATACTCTATGGAACTATGGGGCTCTGAAATAAAGGAAGTTCATGATGTTTTATGGAATTGTGGGGCTCTGCAGTAAGGTGTTAAAAAACTCTACGAGACTGTGAGGCTCTAAAATAAGGGGCATTAATTATGTTCTGTGGAGCGGTAGGATCTGAAATTAATGCTGACCATTTTGTTCTGTGGGACCTGGAATAAAAGATATCCACCATACTCTGAAATAAGGGACAATGATTATGTTCTGTGTAAGGTATGCCCATTATGTTGTATCAAGCTGTGAGGTCTGCAATAAGGGATGTTGACTATATTTTGTGGAGCAGTAAAGTTCTGCAAGTAGGAATGTTCCCTTTAAATGAAGGACACCTAGACACCTTGTTCCTGGGATGGAAAAAGGTGGAGGGACCCTGACTTTGTCATAAGTCAATGAGAGTTTTGCCCAGCTAAGACTTCAGTACTGGACACACAAAGGGCCAATGCGAAACTGGGGAACAGGACTGAGGAATCTGAAATCTCAAGGAATCTGAACCCAGGAATCTGAAATCCCCCACTAGCTTCTAGATCACTCTGTAGCACTATGGAATTAATTTGGACTTAAATGAAATATTTAGTAATTGATCACAGATACTAATTAAATCATTAACTGAGTAATGTGTTTACTTTGCCATTGTTCTCCTTAATGAACATATTTTTATTAACTGAAATCTGCTAGGAGGTTTGTGAACATATCTATCCATTTTAATTAATTCCCAGTAAATAATGAGCACAAATAAATAGCACGTAATTTCATTACAGAACTTCAGAGCCGCAATTAAAACTCTTCAGTCATTTTTCTCTGAGCATTTTTGTCCTCAAACCCTTATAAAAACCTAACAAGCAAGATTTACTTCTCACACTCATGGATGCTTCTTTAAGGCACAGTAACTGATAGGTGGAATCCTTGAATGGTGAATCTGTTTTGCAACCATTTCACAATCTGCAGCCTGAATCAGTTCTTGCTTAATTTCTTCTTCTAGGTGGACTTTGCCTGTCTGTATGTTAAAGGAAGAATCACCCTGATTGTGTATCAAATCCCACAGTTTTTAAAATGCCCTGGGCGTACGTATCTAGAAGTTTGTCTTTTCCCAATGTACGACTGTGATCCCTAAGGTCAGCTGGGGACACCCTCTTACAAGTTTCATCCTTGCACCAAGTCTGTATGTCAAGGGTGCAGAGAGAAGTGTTCTCGGTGGCTGTCCCACAGCTGTGGAATTCCCTTTGCACTGCAGATTTGCCAAAGCCCAAACCTGAGGATATTTCCAGTTATTATGGCTTATTTGATAAATGTCAGCAATAGGTGCAGTGCTGCAAAATCCCTGCCTTGAAGAGCTTACAGTCTTACCTAGTTGTATTTCAGCTCACAGATGACCCCTTTCAATAGCGGGCAAAGTGGCCTTTGTGTGTATAAGTGACATAGAAAGGGCTTTGGGTTCTCAAGGCAAGAGATGGGTTCACTTGTCTGAGCTGCTCTGACCTTTGTTAGGAGATCATAATATCACTGTTATGAATGCTAGGGACTGATCTGGCAATGAAGCAATATAGAATTCCAGCACATCTGTTTATCTACAGATTAACAGAACTGCTGCTTATCTTTATAAAGATAAACAGTTTGGGGTCATACTGGGCATGCAGAGGTATGGTGGGTGGGTGGGTGAATATTATCATGGGTACAGGGGTAGGCACTTGGGGTGATTTCAGATGTTACACGCTCCCGGGTCACCACAGTGTATTCCCAACCATGGCGAGCCGGCTAACCCCCTCCTGTGGTCCAGTAAAGCCCTGAACAGACGTGACGGGAGTGGGACCACAGCAAGGAAACGACCGGCCGGACCATGGCCCGGGAAAGCGCAACAGACGTTACGCTGATCCCAGACCATGGTCAGAACACCCAGAAGACACCGGGGCGGGGTGGGAGGCAGACATGGCTGACTGAGGGCAAATGAAACCAAAAGCGCCAAAAGGCAACTCCCACACAAGGGAAACAGGAAGGGTGGGGGAGGAGGGAGAAGAGCTGTAGAGGCGGCACATGCAACAGGCACAGGGAAGCCAAGGACACAGCAGAACACAGACCACACAAACACGCCCGGGTGCAAACACACCTGAACGGGAAAGGAAGGAAGGGGGGAGCACACTGGGAAGGTCAACACACACAGCACCACGGACATGATGGGGGGGAGCCCCGGGCCAAGAAAGTGGAGGGGACTGGGCTGGGAACAAGCCAGGACACGGTAAAAGGCACCCAGAACCCCACTGACAGCACAGGGAGCATGGTCCACCCAACAGCAACACAGACAGTCCAAGTCACAGGGGTTCCCACAGGGACAGAGAAGGGTCACAGGGGGAGGGCAAACAAGCCAGGGAAGGCACCGGAGTGGTCTGAGGCAGGTCCAGACGGCAAGGATCCCCCTCGCTGATGCAGAAGTACGGCTGGGGATGGATGCGAGCAGGAGCCTGCGGGAAGCACATGCACCCCTCCCGGAGGAAGCCGGGAGGCGCTGTCCAGTGACCCCAAGTCCTGCACAGTCACGGAGGCACCCAGAGGGTGGGGTCAGAGCACGGACACAGGTGAGCAGTTAGCCGTGCAAGGGAGGAATACACCACGGCAAGAGTCAGTAGCGGTGTCAGGCAGCAGGAACCAGCCAAAGGGGGTGAGGGGGGCGGGCATGGAGAGGAACACCACAGGCAGCAAAGGACAGGGGGTTCCCATGAAGGGGGCACAGCAACACAGGTGAGCGGAATGGAGGCAAGCAAATCAGCCAGAACAGCCGTGAGGCTGGAACAGCACGGAGCGAACGGCCAGTGCCCCAAGTCGGCAGGGAGGTGCAGGGAGCACATGGTAGGGCCTCACAGCCAGCTGCAGGGGGTCACGAAGGGGCTGGGACCGGTTGGCCCACCAGATGCACGTACTGGGGCCATGGAAGAATGCCCTGGCAGTAGCCCAACCCCGCCATGTGGTGGGCAATGAGGTAGTAGGCCTCAAACAGATCTGGCCCAGCAAGCCCCACCTGAACATCAGCACGGGACCACACAGCACTCAGCACCACCAGCTCCAGTCCGGTGGGCTCCGACAAGGTATAGTCAGCAGCAGAGAGCCTTGGCAGATGCCCAAGCTCCAACAGGTGGTAATACGTCACCCATGCAACCTCTGGTAGCCACGGGCCCTGTGGATGCAGCAGCAGAAGGAAATGGCCAGGGAAGCCCCCCCCCTCCTCCAGACAGGTCGTGAACCTGGCCAAGTCACAGACCAAGAGGGTGGACACAGTCTCCGCTGCAGACCACGCCACATTTGAGCACCTCATCTCTGGAATGCGCCCATCAGGAAAGGGACGGAGGCCAAGCGCCTCCGCATGGAGCCAGCACGCGCTACCGCTCACCTCATAGCTGAAGTAGCAAAGGCCAGAGCTCAGAATCGCATAGGCACCTGAGAGGGTATCTGGGCAACAGGAGCAGTTGCACGGCTGGGGAATGCCACAGGCCACATAGGGCCATGGTCTCCAAGGTGGTCCAGCTATGGGGGGTCACCAGGTGATCTGGGGCACGGGAGTCCTGGGACAGCACTGCCAGCCATGGTCCAGTGGGCAGAGGATCTGAGCAGCAAGGAAAGAGGGGGCCCACGATCCCATGTGGGCTGAGGAGGGAAGCAGGGGAGCTCAAAGGACATGCAATAAGGCCGCAGGCTGCAACAAGGCATAGCTAGTGAGCGATGCATGGGGAGCGGACCCAACACAGCTGCAGGAACCGAGTGCACAGGATGTCCAGCAAGCACTGATAGCAGGAATGTGATGACAACAGGCAACCAGCTGTGGACCGCACCACGGGCACTCTCCACCATGGATGCGGGCCAGAGGGCCGCATGTTGCATGTTCCTGGACCTAATAGCAGTGTGGCACTGGCAGCACACAAGCCTCCAGCGGCTCGCCACCGAGCTGCTCCACCTGGCCATCCACATCAGGGAGTGTCTTGCCAGGACCGCTGAGGCCGCCCGGCATGCCCAACATGGGTGCAGGTGCTACCAGGCCAGGCTCAGGGCCCTGCAGGCATCTGGGGCATACAAACGGGCCCTGTGCCTCGTCCGTGGCCACTCCGCTGTCCTCCGAGAGGCAGCTGCCCGACACAACTGGCACTGGGCGGCCATGGGAACAGCAGTACAGCTCGCCATGCCCACGCAAAGGCAGCTCTGGGTAACACACTGGGCATAGGAATGGTGGGCCAAGGCCCTGGCATGGTGGGACACAATGCAGAGTGGAGGGCACACTTCCACATGGACAGGCGGTTCCTATTGTGACTCTCAGAGCTGGTTGTTCCCTGGCTGGAGCGGCTGTGCACCCCCATGCACGCCCCAATACCCATGGTCCAGCATGTGGCAATAGCAGTCTGGGCACTGGCAACACTGGATTCCTGCCGGTCTGTGGCGCAGCACTTCGGTGTGGGAGTGAGCACCGTCATGGGCATCCTCCAGGACTTCTGTGAGGCCATGGAGGCCATGCTACTGGACCAAGTGATACAGCTGGTGGACCAGGAGGCTGCAGTGGCCGACTTTGAGGTTGGTGGGTTCCCCAACTGTCTGGCCACTGTGGATGTCCTGCTACCCACTATGTCCACATCGAGATCCTTCAGCCCCCCAACAGGGATGCTGGAGAATACATCAACAGGCACGGGTACCATTCCTTGCAGCTCAAGGCAGTTGTGAACCCCCGGGGCTGGTTCACTGACATCTTCACCGGCCACTCCAGTTGCAGCCACAATGCCCAGATCCTCACCATCCCAGCCCTCTATGCCCGGATGTACCGGGGGACTTTGTAGACATGGAGATGACCAGGATCGAGGGGGTGTTGATGCCCCAATGCATCCTGAGGGACCTGACCTATTCGCTCCTCCACTGACTCATGAAGGCATACCCAGTCCCCAGGACCCCTGTGGAGGTGCTGTTCAACTCCCATCTATGTGCCTCGAGGACCGTGGTCGAGAGGGCCTTCGGTGCCCTCAAGCAGTGCTGGAGGTGCCTTGCCGGTCACCTGGACTTTGCTGTGGAGACCTCAGCCCTTGTTATCAGTGCCTGCTGTGTCCTACACAACATCTGTGAGACTGATGGGGCTGCCTTGGTGTTCCCCATGCCCCAGCGGCCACCAGGAACCATGTCGCTCTATGTGAACGTGGAGAACCCTCAGGAATACTGCTATGCCAATCAGATCTGTGCTGCCCTGGTGAGGCATATAGCCAGTGAGTCCAGGGCCTGAGCATGCTGGGCTGGCCCCAGGACCCCCGTGGGCTGCCACGGGCCACCTCTGGTCCCCGGGTCCCCACTTCATCCACACAGGAGGGTCACATCACCAGCGGTCCCGGCACCTGTGCCCATCCACAGCCATGTGGGGGCCTCCCCATGGCAAGTCCCACCTGTCTCTAGCCCACAGACGATCTGATCCCCTGCCCCCTTCCTGTTACCATGAAGCAGACAGTAAAGCTGTTGTTGTAGCTACACCTCATGTTTAATGTCCATACAGTGCCCCCTGTGCCCTACCCCCTCCCCCTTCCCCCCTTCCTGCTCCCTGGACCACCCTACCTCCCCCTCCCCTGTCCCCTGCCCCCCAACCCTGCTGCTTCCTGGACTGCCCCCTCTGCCACCCAGAGGTGCCTGTCCCCCCTGTTGTGTTCCCGGGCAGGCGCCCGCACCCCAGCCCCCTTCCCACAGTCCCTGGTTCCTGGGGGCTGCTGGGATGGGCCCCCACACCCTGGGTGTGCCCCCTATGGCCCGTGTGCCCTCTCACCTGCTTGCCTACCCTCTATGTCCGTCTTGGAGTCCTCCAAGTCCAGCCCCTCTGTGGGGCTGGGCTCCCCCTGGGTTCACGGGCTCAGGGTAACCAGTGTTCTGGCCTCAGACCCACCCGAGTTGGACTGCAGGTGTGGGCTCCCGGTGCTGGTTTTCAAGGGGGGCTGCTGCTCCCTGAGGTCCTGGGGTGCTCCTTGGGAGGGGCTTGGTCCCCAGGGTTGGTGCTCCCCATGAACCGTGGGGTGACAATGGAGCCCTTCATATATAGGACCTGGTCCAGGGCATCATAGTAAGGGGCAGTCCATGCTCCATGTCCGGACTGCTGGTTGTTGTCTTTGATGGCCTTGTACCCCCTCTGAGGCATTGGGCCACGGTCCTGTGGTTCCCCGCCACCTCCATATCCTGCACGTTCTCCATGAACACGTGCTTATTCCTCTGGTTCACTGCAAGATCCACCTGGTGCTCCAGGTACCCCCAGATCCTTATGAAGTCCTGGGTCTCCTTGTGCCCCCATTGCCCCCCTCACTGGTACTGGCATCTCCTGCATGTGCCCTCCTCCTGTGGTTCCTCCTCAGCTTCCTCTCTGCCGGTCTCCCCTGGAGGCTCCAGCTCCCGGGCCCATTTCTGGGTCTGTGGGTCATAGAGGGGGGTTTAGTGTCATCGGTCCTTCCTACCCGCAGTCCACTCCCCTGCCACCCTCCTGCCAGGCACCCCCCCTTCATGCCCCTCTGCCACTGTGTGGGCCCCCCTCACTCTCCTTACCTGTTTCTGGGGTGCCTCCATCCCCTGGCTGGTTGTACACTCTGGGGAGGCTGGCTCCGGCTGCTGCTGCTGCTGCTCCTCGTATCTCCCCTGCATGGCCCTCTGGAAAACTTGGGGAACCTCAAGCGGGGCACCCCCAGATGACCACAGGGGTCGATCCAACACCCAGGGAGTGAGGTGGTCCTGCAGGTAGGTAGGGTCTAGGCCATTTAGGGCTTTATAGGCCAAGACCTTGAATCAGGCCCGGAAAACCACCAGCAGCCAGTGCAGAGAGTGGAGCACTGGTGTAATATGCTCTCGGTGGCCCAGTCCTACCAGAAGATGGGTTGCCACATACTGCACCAGCTGCAGTTTCCAAGCTGTCACCATGGGTAGCCTCACGTAGAGCGCGTTACAATAGTCCAATCTAGAGGTGATGAAAGCATGGATGATGGTGGCCAGGTCAGAGTCTGAAACAAACAGATGTATTGGCGAAAGGCACTCCTCGCCACAGCCTCCATAAGAACATCCAGGCAGAGTTGCGCATCGAGGAACACCCCCGGACTCTGTACCTGGGATACCAATGGAGGGCAGACCCCGCCAATAGCGGGGGCCACTATCTCCATCACCTTACCCACCAACATCACCTCCATCTTTTCAGGATTCAGCCTCAGTTGGTTAGTCCTCATCCAGTCCCCCACAGCCGTCAGACACCGGGTAAGCACTAAGACTGCAGGGCCTAGGTCTGTTGAAAAAGAGAGATACAGCTGGGTGTCATCAGCATATTGATGACATCGCACGCCAAACCTCCTCCTGATCACATCACTGAGTGGCTCCATGTATATGTTGAACAAGAGAGGGGACAGAACTGAACCCTGCGGAACACCACACGACAGGTCTCGGTATGATGAAAAAAACTCCCCAAGAACCACTCGCTCTGTTCTACCAGTCAGGAAAGAGTGGAACAATTCAAGAACAGTCCCGCCCACCCGCGTACAGTCTCGCAGTTGCATCACCAACATCTCATGATCAACTGTATCAAATGCAGTTGAAAGATCTAATAGAACCAGCAGGGTTGAACTACCCTGGTCCATTTCCTGGAGCAGATCATCCACCAAAGCTACAAGTGCAGTCTCAGTGCCATACCCTGGATGAAATCCGGACTGAGAGGGATCCAACGCAGTCAAGATGTCCCTGCAGCTGCTGAGCCACTAACCATTCTATAACCTTCCCTAAAAAGAGAAGGTTAGAGACAGACCAATAGCTGGCAAGGGAGTCAATGTCAAGCAATGGTTTCTTCTTCTTCTTCTTCTTCTTATTAAAAAACAGTTATGTATATAAATGGAGCAGTGTATCTGGCACTTTACAAAGTAATAAAATAGACATGGTCCCTGCCCCTAGGGCTTACAGTCTGAGAGACGGGAGCTGGGGGAGAGACTTAGGAAGGGGAACAGAGGGAGAGACAAGGGGTCTAACATTCATGAAGATGCGAGGTCTCAAGTGCACGTACTTGGCTTGGTTACGATGAGAATGACAGCAGGCAGGTCCATGTTGCAAGGATAAGGGTAAACCGATCGTAGGTATAGGAATAGTGGCTCAGCAGGATAAAGAGTCAGACAGAGCAGAGCGAAAGAGGTGAGTTTTAAGGAGAGATTTGAAGGTATGAAGGGAGGGGGCAAGGCGGATGTGGACAGGGAGGGAGTTCCAGGCATGGGGGGCAGCAAGTGAGAAGGGACGAAGGCGCTTAGGGGAGCAGGGAAGGCGTGGAAGGGTGAGAGAAGGGACAGAGGAGGAGCGAAGTGCACGGGCTGGAGTATGGAGGGCGATAAGTGCAGAGAGGTAGGGGGGAGCAAGGTTGTGAAGAGCTTTATAGGTGAAGACTAGGAGCTTGTGCAGGATTCGTTCAGGAAGGGGAAGCCAGTGAAGCGAAGAGAGGAGGGGCTGCACATGGTCGAAGCGACTGGCGAGGTAGATGACCCTGGCAGCAGAGTTTTGGACAGAGATGAGGGGAGAAAGGTGAGACCGGGGAAGGCCAGTGAGAAGGAGGTTACAGTAATCGAGGCGAGAGATGACCAGAGCATGAACAAGAGTTTTGGCAGACGAGACAGAGAGAAAAGGGCAAATCTTGGCAATGTTATGGAGGGATGTTCTTGAGCAGATGCCAAACCACTGCCTCTTTGAGATGGCCCGGCACTCTGCCCTCCCGAAGGGAGGCGTTGACCACCCTAGTCAGCAATGGCCCCATTGTCTCTCAGCAAGATTTAATCATCCAGAATGGGCAACGATCTAATTCACAAGATGTGGCCCTAACAGGCCCAAGAACACCAACTGTATTGGCGGGTGTCACCGACTGAAATTGGTTCCACAAAACCGGACAAGACGAGGCTTCCATAACCTCCAGTTCCTCATATGTATTAATTGCGACATCGAAGTCATGGTGGATCCGAGTGATTTTATCCACAAAATAATCCACAAACATGTTACAGTAAGCAGTAGATGACTCAACTCCAAGGCGGAGGTCGTCGGACTGACCAGCCCCCCGCACCACCCGGAACAGCTTCGCTGGACGGGATTTAGCGAATGTTATGAGGGTAGCAACTCCCCCCCTTTTTTCTGCCTGCATAGCTACAGCATAGGCCCATAAACTGGATCTATGATGCAATCTGTCGGTTTCAGCATGCAAATGACACCACCATCGCTCCAACTGCCGTCCTTCTCGCTTCAGCATCCGAATTTCCTCGGAGAACCAAGGAGTCCTGCAGAGCGTTGCCTGGGCAGCGGACGCCTAGGAACTGTTCATTCAATGGCCTCAGTCAGCAAGATATTCCATAACATGACGAGGTCATCGGTGGATCAGTCGTCAAGGTCAGAGGGTAACTTAACCAGAGCATTACGGAATCGATCTGGTTCCATCAGCCTCCGGGGGCGAACCATCCGAATTGGTTCTGCACCTTTCCGGGGGCGGACATGCACCAGGAGCGAGGTCTATAGGAGGTAATGGTCTGTCCATGACAAGGGTACAGCTGATAACTCCCCCACTGGCCTGACACATGAGACTAGGCACACGTTGGATCTTATGTTCTGTATCAGTCTGGAAACAAGGGTTCCGATTATTGGGTGTTGTTACAACACCGTTGTCATGGTCAGACCATTGGCTTTGGAAAGCCCAGGTTCCTGTCCTCCTTTGCTCCTGTTGGGGTGATGTGGACCAGTTAGGATGGTCCACCCCTGAAGACTAATGGAACTAATTGGATTGCAGAACTCTCTGTGGGATTTACCCGCTGACCTTGACAGTCTCCCTGTCGATGGCTTGGTTGGTCTGTGGTATGCTATGCTGACCCAGGCCATTGACACAGTGGCACCCAGGCATCTGCTTCCTCTGTGGTGCCAGCTCAGGTCTCCCTGGTATACGGAGGACCTGAGGCTGCTTAAGTGAGAGGTTAGATGATCAGAGCTCAGGTGGTGTTTGACTCATGCCAAACCCAATAGACTGCAGCATAGACTGTTTTTGACTAACAATGCCATGACTATGGCAGCAGCAAAGCAAGGTTTTTTGCTGCCACCATAGCATCTGCAAAGTGCTGTCTAGCGGAGCACTTCCAGGTTATTAAACCCTAGCTGTTCCCACCTGGCGTTAGAATCATTAGCTGCCCACTGTGACAAGTTTGCCATCTACTTTGCAGATAAAGTTGCTCATATTTGACTTGACTTGGGCATTGCTAGTTTGGTGTGCAGAATCAGAGTTTGGGGTTGGGGATGCTTGGTCTTGTCTGGTTTGCTTGGATCAGTTTAAATTAGTCTCACCCACTGATGCAGAGGCTGTGCCTGGTGTGGTGTGGGTGACCATTTGTGATCCATGCCTGTCCTGGCTGGTGAAAGCTAGTTGGGAGACATTGGGGCTGACTGAGGCCAGTGCCTCCCTTCGTGAGGGCATGGTGCCTGGCAGTTTCAAAATGGACGTTGTTCATCCGCTGCTCAAGAAACCATCTCTTGATGTTCACTTCCCTGCCACCTATCACCCTGTCTCTAACCTACCCCTTTTAGGGAAGGTTGAGTGAGTGCTTGCCTTGCAGCTCCAGGCCAAACTCCGTGCTACTGGATTCCTGGACCCATGTCAGTCAGGATTTCGCCCTGGGCATGGCACTGAGGCTACACTTTTGGCCTTGACTGATGATCTCCACTTGGAAATTGACAGGGGGAATTGTACCCTGTTGATATTGTTAGATTGTTCAGTGAATTTTGATACAGATGGTCATGGGGTGTTGTTGACATGGCTGTAGGACCTGGTGGTGGTGCATGGGACTCCTCTTAAGTGGTTCCACTCATTCCCGGTTGGGAGTACCCAGAGGGTGGTGATGGGTGGTGGCTCATTGTCTCCTCAGGAGCTCCCTTGTGGGGTCCCACATGGTTCCATTCAATGTGTATCTGAGGCCCCTGGGAAAGATCATTCAGAGGTTTGAAGCAAAGTGCCATCAGTATGTTCAGATGACACCCAACTCTATGTCTCTTTTTCATCTGACCGAGGTCTTGCAGTCATGGTGCTTATCTGGTGCCTGGCTGCTGTTGGGGACCGAATGTGGGCAAGCCTATTGAAGCTTAATCCAGACAAGACCAAGGTGTTGATGGTTGCTATCCTTGTGACTTGGAATACATAGGAACCCCTGTTATTGATGGGGTTCAATAACTCCCTTGGTAACTTAAGTTCACAACCTTGAAATGCTCTTGGATCCACTGCTGTGCCTGGATTGCCAGGTTGCAGCGGTGGCTAGGAATGTCACTTCATCTGGTGAGAAGGCTGCAACCTTTTTTATCAGATATGGTCCAGGCCACTGTCATCCATGCCTTCATAACCTTGAGGCTAGTCTGAGGTTTTTACAAGGGCACGTAGAGAGGCATTCTCGGTGGCTGGACCTCCCCTAGGGGTGGGATCCATCTAAGGTTGAGTCTGCACATCTTCTGGAAGAGACGTAAGACATTTTTGTTTGACATGCAGGGATAGGGTTGGGTGGGATTAAGTGGAGGGATTAGGGAGAGGGTTGGTAAGTGTGGGTGGGTGGTTAGTTTACTTTATTATTTTTATGTGTTTTGCAAGGTGCCCTGAGCCTTATTGGGAAAGGTAGGGCAAAACTGAATGAATGAATGAATGAATGAATGATGAGATCTGAGCCATAGTTTTAATGGATGGAGGACTGCACCCTTCTTGCCTGTAAGAGCTAATGGTAGAAATTAACAAGATAGCAGAGATAAAATGGATTATCTGGGTGGATTCCATCTACTACATTTTGTCAGTGAACCAGAACAGCTCATCCCAGCTCACCATGTGCAAGATGCTGAACTATATTTTTGCACATAGCCAAAATACATGCACATGTAGAAGATGCCAAACTTTAGTGGAGGTAAGTTGAAAAAGGGGACGTGGAGAGATCTGGCAGTTTTGAAAATGCAGCAGATCTCTGAGCAGTGTACAGTCTCCATGGATTATCTCCACAGATGTGAAGATGCTGATCTGGTCCACTCTTCAAAATAGGCATGAATCCTCTTCTGGCAGTTTCCCTAAATCCATTCATTCATAGTCCAGCTGAAGCCATTGCGTAGGGGCATGTGCTTGCAAAACCCAGCGGACAACTGGAATTGTAGTGAAGATGTCCCTCCTATTGGAATTTTCCCTTTTCCTTTTCCTCTATGCTCCTATTGGAATTTTTCCTTTTCCTTTTCCTCTATGCTGACAACACTCAACTCTATCCCCCCCACCCCCCCAATCTCTGTCCAAGCTTGCCTCATCAACTGTCTCTGGTATCTCTGTCTGGATGTCCCAACGTCAGCTCAAGGTCAACATGGCTAAGATTGAGCTCCTTATCTTTCCTCCCTACCCTTCCTCTCCCTCTTCCCTGTCCATCCTTATTGACGGGGTCACCATCTGCCCCGTTCCCCAATCCTGTAGCTTGGGCTTCGTCTTCGATACTCACCTTTCCTTTAAACCTTACATCGGCTCTGTTGCCAAGTCCTGTCGCTTCGCCCTCCACAACATTGCTCGGATTTGCCCCTTTCTCTTTGTCGCCTCAGCCAAAACCCTTGTTCACGTCATGGTCATCTCTCACCTTGACTACTGCCACCTCCTCCTTACTGGCCTCCCCTGATCTCACCTGTCCCCCCTGATCTCCATCCAAAACTCTGCTGCTAGGGTCATCCACTCAGCCCGTTGCTTTGACGACGTGCAGCCTCTCCTCTCTTCATTGGCTCTCCCTTGCCAAACGCATCCTTCACAAACTCCTGGTATTCACTTATAAATGCCTTCACAACCTGGCTCCCCCTTACCTCTCAGCCCTAGTCTCCTTACACACTCCTGCACACACTCTCTGCTCCTCGTCTGTCCCCTCCCTCGCTCTCCCTTGTCTCCCCTGCTCCCCTAACTGCCTTCGCCCCTTCTCCCTTGCTGCCCCCCATGCCTGGAACTCCCTCCCTGCCCACATCTGCCTTGCCCCTTCCCTCCGCACCTTCAAATCCCTCCTCAAAACCCACCTCTTCCTCACCGCCTTTCCCAATACCTGTTAGAACTTTACTTTCAATTTTTACTGTCTGCCTTCCCCGCAGACTCCTGCCTAACTGCAACCAAACCAACTGCAACCATCCACTTGAATGTTATTTATTAGTGGTGGGACCCCGGGCCCATTACCGGCTACCGGATTTACCGGTTACCGGTTCTACGAAAACCGGATTCCCGGATTAAATCCGGTATGCCGGTACCGGATTTATTTCATTGGTTTCAATGGGGCGCTGTGTCCCCATTGAAACCAATGAAATA
>QEPC01007501.1:1657440-1690266 GCA_003113815.1 Sphenodon punctatus | reverse complement strand
GCGGCCGCTGGTGCTGGGGGGTGGGCTCGCCTCGCCTCGCCTCTGGGTCTTACTCTTTTCTTTTTTAAAACAAAAATCCAGGCTGGGCAGGGTGGGTGGGGGGTGTCCCCCCTTCCACCCGCGCAGCCTGGACTCGGGGAGGTTTTTTTTAAAAAAACTTTTTTGCTGGGGCTTTAAGTTTTTTTACATTGCAGCCATTTTTAAATGGCTGCAATGTAAAAAAATCCGGTACCCCGAAATCCGGTACTTGGTCCGGATTACCGGGTCGAATCCAATAATGCCGGTACGCCCGATACCGGCATTATCGGATACCGGATTCTACCGGTTTCCCACCCCTATTATTTATCCCTTGTCTCTCCCTATGTCCCCTCTCCTTGTCTCCCCACTCCGTGTCTATTAGATTGTAAGCCATAGGCAGGGACTGCATCATTCTTACTGTTCTGTAAAGTGCCAGGTACACAGCTGGTGCTACACAAATGCTAATGCTAATGCTAATAATAATAATAATAACAACAACAACAACAACAACAACAACAATAAAAGGGGCATTGCAAATGGGCTAGTTAATTAGTCACCAAGACTGAATTGAGGATTTTAGTATGATTTAGTATCCTTTGGTGTCCAACAGGGTCTTTGGGCATTGTCAGTTTTTAAAAACTATTTTTTCTATTACTGATAATTTTTGTTCACATTAGGGTCAGGCAGAGGTTATATTCAGATAGGCATAGCATTATCATTGATTTATTGCTGACATAAATTCATTACATTTTCTTTGTTAAAACAGGTAGGGAAAAAACGAGCGCAGAAACAAATATCCACAGTGAATCCTGAATTTGACAAATTTGGTATATTCAAGTCTGTTTTTACAAAATGGATATGAAGTGGTATTTGCTTCCATATTGGTCTGACATTTTCAGATCTTTGTTTAGTATTTTCTAGTAACTGAAAGAAATATTTTCATTGAACTGGACCTATGCGTTTACTAAATGCATAGTAAATCCCCTCTGTTTTGTTTTTTTAAAGCCATTTTGGTAGTTTGTTTCAGTTTCTTGGTCATAGTAGTGTCTAAACAAAGCAACCAAAATACTTAAATGACCAAAATAATGGAAATAAAATATTCAGTTATATATGGATAATTGTTTGGGTGTGGGTATTGGGACTGGTACTAACTCCCGTATGCTGCACACAACCCCCCACAAACCCTGCATACACCCCCGCTGTTAGGACAGAGGTACTCGTGCCACATAATGTGTACGTGCGTAAGTGAACATGTGCGCTCATGTGTAAGCTGTGTGCGTAGGGGTGTATGATCAGTCTCTATATTTGGATATTCAGAAGACCATCCAAAATAATATCCACTATTTATCTCAGCCCTGGTATTATTGTATCCTGTATTTCAGTACTCAGTGCTTGGTTTATTTTAGCAGTACTGTTTGGCAGTTTTTTTGAATGTTTGAATGTGATTGTAGCATTATTGATCAATCACATTTTTAAAAGCCCCAAACAGTGCTGCTAGTGTAGTGAATGAAGTACCAAATACTGAAGTGAGCCAAATATTGGATGCAAAATACCTAAGGGTGAATTCACACGTGCAGCAATTATCTGGATTTTTAAAAATTGGTTCTCAATAGTTCGCTGTTAACAAGTCCTGTTGCATTCACATGCATGCCATACCGTTTTTAAGTACAGCGAAATAATGCATTCAGACCTTCTTGTAGTGCGCGCTTACCCGGCTGCTCAGTGCGGTTCAATTACAGGAAGTGGCCTGTGGGGAGCCAGAAGGTTGCTACTTTGTAAACAACATTCTTTGAGATGGCTCTAAACATTCTCACAACACACAACCTTCCAGCCAACATGGATTTTTTTTCCTTGTATGTTTAGAAAGGGTTGGAAGGAATGGTCATTCTGAAGGGTAGAGTGCTTTTTATACTAGAGAAGCTGAGACCATCATGTGGTCTATTATTTGAATAGGGTGAACATGCACAACCCAGTTATGAGAATGTTCGGAGCCAACTCAAAGAACGTTGCTTGCAAGGTAGCAACCTTCTGCTTTATCTCGCAGTCCGATCGGAGGGGGTGCCCCCTGCTTTCCTGCACGGGACTTCTAGACTGGGGGGCGGGGGGGGGATCAGGGAGTAAAGAGGGAGAGCCTGAGGCTGCTGGAAAGAAGCCCCTCGCATAGTGAGGCGCGCTGCTTCTCTCCCTGGTTTCTTTCCGGTATCCCGCTGCTGCTACAGCTGCAGCGCTACTAGGAGGCAGAGGCAGAGGCAGATGATGGAAAGGGACGGGAAGCATGGAGGGGAAGAACTTTTTTTGGGAGAAGCTGGCTGCAGCCTGCACCCAGCGAGGCAAGTACAGGGCCCCAGCTGGTCTCACTGCTTCCGGTAGGGGCAGGAGTAAAACAGCGCACTTGGAAGCACGGTTGCATTCACATGCAGAAAATATTTCACACTAGTTAAAACCACTATGATGTTGTTTTCACACTGCTGCTAAGTGCGGATTTATTGAAAACGGACAGCAAAAAGGTAGGTTTGAGTAGCTTTGATAGTCGGATTTGTTTAGTGCGATATTGACCGCATTTAATCGAATTTATGTGTTCAGACATGCATGAAACATTTGTTTTTAAAAAGAAATCACACAAATCAGAACGTCTGAATCCCCTCTAGGTGACTGAAATATCTTCACAACAGCGACAAAGTCAAATCTGGCTATTTATTCATGGGGATGAATATGAGAATGATCTTGACAAATACAAAATGTCACATTTGTTTCAACACTACAAAAATCCAATGATTTTGAATTATTATTATCATTATTATAGTAAGCTAAGATCAACAGCAGCATAAGGCTAACAATTGTTTTAGTACTGGAAAAATGAATGGGAGACAGTGGGGCCAATCTGAGATCTGTGCACCCACCAAGAGCAAGTTGTGTGTGCATACCATGTGCTTGGTGTGCACACATTCTGTGCTTGGTGCACGCATGGTGTATGCACATACCTTGGATTGGCCCTGGTGTGTCTAAATTCCCTTTGCAGCTCTGACAATCTATCTGATCGGGAAATGCATGGTATCATGGAAAACAGAAAGGCTGTTTAGAAAATCTCAGTTTGTTATTTTGGTGCTGTTTCCCAGTGATGTGACCCCCACTGATTTCAGTTCTAGGTCTTTTCTGCTGTGACAGTGTTTCTGAAATGTTAAAGATCAACAGGCCACTGAAAACCCTCAATATTTATCACTGTCCATGTGGCCTGGCACGTGCTGTCTTCCAGCTGATGGCAGCTGCCCAAGTTAGGAACCACTGGTCCCTGCGAGCACTTCAGTCATCTTCACGGGGAAAACAATGGGTATTTTCAGATGTTACGAGATCACGGTGAACCACGGTGAATACCCACCTGTGGTCACCGTGTCTCGAACGTCTGTTTGGCGGCAGCCAGATGTTCGCCACGGTGAATACCCACATGGGGTCAATTTGAACCATGCTTCCCGGGCTAGCCGGGGGAATGTCCCGGGAAGCGTGGTCAAAAAGATCCCCAGCAGGGACCAAGAAAAAGTCACGTCTGGCCGGTTGCCACGGCCCGGGATCCCCGGTGGGATCCCGGGCCATGGCGCTTCTGGCCCAATGCGGTGGTCGCAGTGGCCCCGCCGCCCGCCCGTCTCCCTGGAGGGCGGGGTGCATGGAGGGGGTGGGGCCGTGCGGCCGCACGTTGCGCTGCACGCCGTGTCTGATATGGCGTGACGGGGTGACCCCGGTGGGGAATGAAAGGGTTGTTTTCAGTACGGGGCCAAGCGGCCCCATAATGTCTGAAAATACCCAATGACTGGGGAGGAACTGGATGCACATGCTGAACAGTTGTACTAGTGGCCAATTCCATGGGTCCCTTTTCATAGCATGTACCATGGTTTGGAAACTGCTGATCTATGTCCTGATTCTTATTTGTAATCTTTAAAAAGACAGAATACCACCCTTCTTTTTTGCTCAAGCAATGCCCATTGAAAACAATGGGGGTTGTGTGGTTATTACTAAGGGCAAATTTTAGCTCTTTGGGGCATAGACTGTCTTTTATCATGTGTTCACACACAACTTAGCATAGTCGGGCATTGATGTAACATGTAGGGGAAAAGTGATTCCAAATCCTAAAGTGAAAAAAGATAATCAGCGGAAAGAGCCTAGTACATTGACCTGTACTTTTCTCCATAAGTAAATGCAATTCCTGCCCACTGCAAAATAGTTCTTGCAATTACCACCTACCAACTGTATCAATACCTTCAAGAAGAAATTTTGGACAGTCAGGGGATGCAAGGGGGTGAGGTTGTGTTGCAATTTTGTAGCACAACAAAAAAATCAAACATTAAGCAATGCACTTTCTTGTTTAAAAACCAAAAACAGTAGGAACACCCTTATCTGGGCCCCTCTAATCTTTTGGAGCCTTCCTTAATCTATATATGTTTTATGTCATCAACAACTCTTGAATTTTGTGTATTCCTGCAACAAAAGCTTCCTTATCCAGACAGCTCTAATCCAGACAAAAAGTATGTCCCTCTCTAGGGAATTCCTACTGTATTGCAAAGTCTTCAGGCAGTTCAAATCCAAACTCTTCACCACCTAGATTAACAGGAATAGAAGAGAATGCAGATTTAAGGTGACTGGGCTTACCAGTGATGATAGTGAAATGAGATGGTGAAGTCATGGTCACAAATGGAGGAGTGATGTATTCTGCCTTCACCCCCTCTCTCACCAGGAGGTCCATGTTTGGCGTGTTGACATCCTGGTCATAATTCCAGCGGAATCCATCAAAAGAAATCATCAGCAGTTTGTTGAAGCTCTTTTCACTCTCATTCTGGGCAACAGGATGGCAGGTGATTGGATTCAGGAGAATGAGCAGGAGCCAGCAGTGACTACACCTCTTCATGATGAGCTTCCTGGTAGAGAAGAGAGAGAAAGCGTGCGCTCTGGAGTCTGGTCTTTGGTTTCTTTCTTTTTATTCTATGATAGATGAGAGCAAAGCTCAACCCAGATAAGGAAATTCACTGCAGCACAACTCTGTCTTTGACAACATATGGAGTTATGAATATATAGACAACATGTGAATGATGAAATTAGTAGATAACATTAAGGGAGTCCACCAAAAGTCTGGGGAGGGGACTGCCCTCTTAGAATTGCTAGTGTTTATGAAATTAAAACAAGCTAGGGTGAAACCAAATGGGTTTGGGTGTAACCATGAGAAGGAGAAAAGAAGAAAGAGAAGAACACAGAAGTGGCACTTGATGCATGTCGACATGTAATCCAGGAGAGTCATTTAAATTAGAGTACAGACTATTATTATTATTATTAGCATTTATATAGCACCAGCGATGTACCTGGCACTTTACAAAGAATAAGATAGACACGGTCCCTGCCCGAGAGCTTACAATCTAAAGACAGGGGGAGGGGAGACAGGGAATGGGGAACAGAGGGAGAGACAAGGGATGCAACTTTCATGAGAATGCAAGAGCTCAGGTACACGTTTTTGGCTTGGTTACAGTAAGTTGGAAGTTTGCAGATAACAGGTGGGTGATAATCCTGGGTGGGGGTGGTTAGCAAGAGTTAGGAAGGGTGGAGCGGAAGAGGTGGGTTTTGACGAGGGACTTGAAGTTGTGGAAGTTGTGGGCCAGGCAGACGAGGGCAGGGAGGGAGTTCCAGGCATGCGGGACAGCGAGGGAGAAAGGACGAAAGCGGTTGGGGGAGCAGGGGTGGCGTGGGAGGATGAGGGAGGGGATAGAAGAGGAGTGGAGTGCTTGAGCAGGGGTTCAGAGGGAGATCAGGGCAGAGAGGTAGGGGGGAGTGAGGTTGTGAAGGGCTTTGTAGGTGAAGACAAGGCGTTTGTGCAGAATACGCTCGGGAAGAGGGAGTCAGTGGAGAGAGGAGAGGAGAGGCTGCACATGGTCAAAGCGATGGGCAAGGTGGATGATCCTGGCAGCAGAGTTTTGAACAGAGATGAGGGAAGAAAGGTGGGAGCGGGGAAGGCCAGCGAGGAGGAGGTTACAATAGTCGAGGCGTGAGATGACTAGGACATGGATGAGAGTTTTGGCAGAGGAGAAAGACAGAAAAGGGTGGATGGATCTTGGCAATGTTGTGGAGGGAGAAGTGGCAGGATTTGGCAATGGAGTCAATGTAGGGTTTGAAGGTGAGGTACGAGTTGAAGATGAAGCCCAAGCTGCGAGCTTGGGGGACAGGGAGGATGGAGACCCCTCAATGGTAATTGACAGGGAAGAGGGAGAGGAAGGATTGGGAGAGAAGATAAGGCGTTCATTTTTTTGCCATGTTCAGTTTGAGTTGGCATTGAAACATCCAGGCGGAGATATCGGAGAGACAGTTGGTGAGATGAGCTTGAACAGAGGGGGAGAGGGAATGAGCGGAGAGATTGTGGTGAGTGTCATAAGCATATAGGTCGTATTGGAAACCGTGGGAGGCAATGAGTTTGCCTAGGGATTGGGTGTAAATAGAGAAGAGGAGAGGGCTAAGGACAGAGCCTTGGGGAATCCCGACCGAGAGGTAGGGAGGAGGAGGGGGAGGAGTTAGGAAGAGATACACTGAAGGAGTGGTCAGAAAGGTAGGAGGAGAACCAGTTGAGGACAGAGTCCTGGANGGATTTAGCTACAAGAAGATCATTGGTGATCTTAGCCAGAGCGGTTTCAGTGGAGCGAAGGGGGTGGAAGCCAGATTGGAGGGGGTCAAGGGAGGAGTTGGCGGAGAGGAGGTTGAGGCAACGGGAGTAGACAACCTGTTCAAGGAGCTTGGAAGCAAAAGGGAGGAGTGAGACAGGACGGTAATTAGAGGGTTCAGAGGGATCCAGAGTGGACTTTTTGAGGATGGGGGAGACAGTGGCATGTTTAAAGGCAGAGAGGAAGGAGCCGGTAGAGAGGGAGAGGTTGATGATGTGCAGGAGGGGAGGGGCGATGGTGGAGGCAATGGAGGTCAGGAGGCGGGATGGGATGGGGTCCAGGGGGCAAGTGGAGGGGTTGGAGGAGGAGAGCAGGGAGGATATTTCCTCAAGGCAGGCAGGAGGGAAGGAGGACAGGAGGGAGGTGGTGGGGAGGAGGGAGAGGGGAGGGAGTATCAGGGGGAGATGATTTGGAAGTGATGTTCAGGTGGATCAGTGAAAAAGAGAGCAAGATCCTGAGCAGAGAGGGAGGAGGAGGAGGACAGGGGGGATTGAAAAGGGAGTCAAAGGTGGAAAAGAGGTGGTGAGTGTCCCGGGAGCAGGACTCATTGTGGGAGGCATATTACTGCTGTCTAACGAGGGCGATAGCAGAGTTGAGGGATGAGAGGCAGAATTTGAAGTGGAGGAAGTTGGCGTGGTAGTGGGATTTGCACCAGAGGCGTTCAGCAGCTCAAGTGGAGGAGCAGAGATGGCGAATGGTGGGGGTGAGCCAAGGGCGAGGGTTATGGGAGTGAGCCGGGTGGGAGGAGAGGGGGGCAAGGGAGTCAAGGGTGGAGGTGAGAGATGAGTTGAAGGCAAAGATGGCAGAATCAGAGGGTGGGGGGGAGGAGTTGAGGACTGAGGGGAGAAGAGGAGAGAGGGAGGAGGCAAAGTCCTGGGGCACAATGGCCTGCAGGTCGCGGAAGGGATAGGGAGGTGGGGAAGAGGAGGAGGAGCAGTGGGAGAGGTTGAAAGAGGCGATGAAATGGTAAGAAATGGGATGGGGTTCGAAGGAGAGATCAGAGACAAAACAGTTCCTAGAGAACACGAGATCAAGAGAGTGACCATCAGTGTGGGTGGGGGAGGTAGTCCGGAGGTGGAGATTAAAGGAGGAGGCTAGGGAGAGGAAGCGGGTGATGCCAGGCTGAGAGGGTGTGTCAACATGAAGGTTGAAGTTGCCAAGGATGAGTGTGGGGATGTCGTCAGAGATGAATAGGGTGAGCCAGGATTCGAACTCGGAGAGAAAGGAGGAGAGGGAGCTGGGGGGGGGGCACGTAGATGACAGCAAAATGGACATGGAGAGGGGAGAAGAGGTGGACGGAGTGAGCCTCAAAGGAGGGGAAGGAGAAAGAGCGGGGAGGGGGTGAAACTGGCAGGAAGAGGCAAGGAGGAGGCCTACGCCACCACTCTGGCCTTTGGCACGGGGCTGGTGGGAGAAGGAGAGACCTCTGTAGGAGAGGGTTGCAGGGGTGACAGAGTCAGTAGGGGAGATTCAGGTTGCAGTGAGGGCGAGAAGGTGAAGGGAGTGAGAAAAGAAAAGATCATGGATATAGGGGGCTTAGCAGAGGAGCGATAGTTCCAGAGGGAGCAGGAGAACAGGAGTTGTTCAGGGGGGAGACAGGGAATGGGGATAATATTAGGGGAAGGGGTGATGGAATCGGGAGATGGGTCATGGGGCAGAGGGCAAGACGTGGTGGGGAGGAGGAGGAGGTGTGGGGATGGTGGAGTGAGATGATAGGCTTATTGGGAGGCAGGAGGAGAGTGAAAAGAAGTAGGGGGAGAAGCAGGTGAGAGGGAGTGAGGAGAGAGGGGAAAAGGGGGAGGGGGGTGAGAGAGAAGGACAGGCATCATGGTGGGTGAGTGACAGGGGGGGGGAGAGATGGGTCTTGCGGTTGTCCTGTTTGCGGACAGAGGCGATGGAGGAGGTAAAAGGCCCGCCAATGGCTCTTCGCCGTTTGGCAGCGCCCTTCGGCCGGCACCCTGTGACCAGCCCCTTCCTTTAGGCTTGGGGTACGGCTGATCAGCAGATGGTGCAGCCCACACCCCCAGCCCTGCTCCTTCTGGCAATCCTCTGGCCAGCCCCTTACTTTA
The DNA here is from genome assembly GCA_003113815.1 of Sphenodon punctatus. NCBI lineage: Eukaryota > Metazoa > Chordata > Lepidosauria > Sphenodontia > Sphenodontidae > Sphenodon > Sphenodon punctatus. Next base: position 1,681,493 of record QEPC01007501.1, on the reverse strand, counting down.
TGCCCTGTACCTGCGATGGGGGATGGGAGGGAGAGTCAGTCATTCAGGTGGGGCTGATCAGCCAATGGTGCACCTCCCCCCCCCCAAGCCCTGCTGCTTCTGGCAATCCTCTGGCCAGCCCCTTCCTTTAGGCCCTGTACCTGTGATGGGCGGGGGAGGGAGAGTCAGTCATCCAAATGGGGCTGATCAGCCAATGGTGCAGCCCACACCCCCAGCCCTGCTCCAATATATATATATATATATATATATATATATATATATATATATATATATATATATATATATACTTGCTAAAATATGAACACATTTTTGAAAAGGCTCCTAAATATGCTTCAAATCTCACAATTGCTGCTTGCAAACTCCAGTAGCAATGCCTGAGGGAAGGTAGCTGACTTACTGGAGTAGGGTAGGGGGTGGGGTGGGGTGACATTAATCAGTACACAAGATCCCACACTGGCATACAAGGTGTTCCAGTAGAATGAAGCAACGTGCAGCGGTAGACCTGTAGGAGAGAGATCATTATTGTGAACACTGAAAGGATTGTGTCACATGCCGTGATCTCAGATTTTACGTGCTCCCAGTTTCACACAAAACTAGGTTCATCCTGAAATCTGTCCCTTTCTGTACTGGCACTTGTCAGAGTACACAAAATAGGAGGAACTGCATATGAGCTGAAATACAGAAAACTGTTTTTGATGAAAATGGCCATTTCACTGGTGGGAACATGATGTTTAACTCTTGTTCGGGCATACATTTTTATTGTTGTTAATTACGTTGTGTTTTTATTTTTATCCTTTTTTGGGGGGTCGTTTTGGGATTTTGGATTTTTTGCTATTTTTGGATTTGGTCAGTTTTGGACAATGAAATTAATGGAAATTTGCTTGCAGATCCTGAAAGCAGCGAATGGGTGAAACTCATTCCAAATGTGAAAATTCTTATAAATATTTGGCAAGGTTTCCATAATGACAGGAATTCCCATCGATTTAGGAATGGTTAATTTATTTCAGCACGCTGTACTTTCTGACTTTCGATGGCCCCCAAACCATTTCTGACATTTAGTGTCTATAAGCAAACACAACATCCAACACTGTGGATGCATCTTTTTTGGGGAGGTGGGTGGGTGGGTTTGAAAACCTGACCCCCAAGCTTTTACTTTTAATCTGGGATGCCATGACTAACCATACCTGTTGACTAGCTGCAGTGATAATATGCTGAGCGAGTCTTCAGAGAAGCCCAGACAGAGAAGAAAACCATAGTGTTCAGAACATGAGAAAGGCAGTAATTAAATCTGTTGCTGTTCTAGGAATGGAGAGCTAAGAAAATTAAACTGCCAGCAATGAATAATGAGAAATCTTTGATGGAATTAGTGATGCAGAACAGATACTGAAGGCTTCCTTATTTCCTCCAGAATCCTAAAGTTTTAGCTGAGACTGAGTCAGTGAAGAATGACTGTGTTGAGAATCTAAGTCCTCCACGAAAAGTCCCAAGCAGAGATTAAAAGAGAGCTCCAGAGAAGACAATAAAGATCAAACAATTGAACAGATTGATGCTTTCTGGCTATATGACTAAACTATACCCAGGGCAATTCCACTGGCTTCGCTGGAAGAATTCTGGAGCTGAATATTCAAAATATTCTTCTTTTTTACCATCAGAAAAAAAATCTACACAACTGTCCTGGCTAGGGGCCTATTATAATCCAAGTAAATTAATTGCCATTTACTTTCATGCACTCCTGGGTGGGTATCCAGACTGGATTCCTAATTTCAAAAGTGCCTTTATAAAGTGGAGAAGATAAATATTTTGGAAGATAGGGAAACCTGGGAGTGCATTGTAGCAGGGCCTTGCCCTTGGGGGTCTGAGCTCTAGCCCATATGGCAAGCTGGGTTATGCAAATGTCCCGGGAACCCAAGGGATCAGACATCTTTAGTCACTTACACTCTTATCACTTTTGTACCACCGAGCCACCCACGGCTCCCCCATTTGACTCGCAGGCTTCAGGAATACCCATCTTGCCTGTCCTCGGGCTCACAGACCCACAGGCTAGCAATGTTCTGCCTGCCAAACCACCAAGCTGGCTGAGACTCACAGCAAAGTCCTGAGCCAGCTTGCAAGTTCTAGCCAAGGCCTTGCTCACCCGCGGGCCTCAGCATCAAACACTCCTGGCCCTTGCCCAAGTGTCCTTGCCCTCAAATGGGCTTTAATGACTGGGCCTCCTAGCCCGTAACCTTCAAGTAGCCTTGCCCTTCTTCAGGACTCAGGAGAGGCCACTCCTGGCCCCTGACACTCCCTCAGGGCAAACAGCTTCTCCTGCAAATGTCCTTGCCTTTCTATGGGTTTCAAACCTGAACCACTCTGATCCCTGTGAAGGCCTCCACCCCGAGCCTTCACCAGCTAGCCAGGGTTCAGCCCCTTGGGATTACTCACAGTTCCACTGTCAAGGTCTGCCTTATTCCAGGGTTTTCCAAGCTGTTCCACAAGACTCCCATCACCGGTCTTTTCTCTAAAGCTCCCAGCAGCTGGCTGGCTCTCAGTCTCTGCTGCTGCTGCTTCCATGGCCACTTCCAGAATGCTGGCTTTTTTCTGGTCCCTGCACAGCTCCTTCAGCCGACAGCCTGTTGGCAGCCTTTTAAACAAGCTGCCCTCACCGGCCTCTCTGTCAGCTGACTACTAAGGCAGCCACTCCATGCTTGCGGCTCTGCCCCCTTACAACTGTTCTCAGTGGCCTCAGCCACTTCCATCAGGCACCTGCTTCCTCCTTTGCTCTGCTGCCATGTTAGGCCGCTTTTATACGAGGCACTGAAAAGCACCTCCTGAGTCCTGCATTGAGAAAAAAGCTACATGGGGTGTGTCATGGGGACATGGGAGAACACACCCATTTGGGGGAGACAACGCACCCATTTGGGGGAGATGACTCACATTTTGGGGATATGTGTGGTATGAGGTGAAGGGTTAAACAGATTGTAAGCTCAGTTCGGGCAGAATGCTGAAACCAGTTGCCAAAGTGGGGGATGAGATTCCCTTTGTCATGGCAAGTGGGTAGTTTGTTGCCAAGCAACGGCCAGGTAACCTTCCCAACTTGATAACAATAACAATGGCCAGGAGAAAGAGGAAGTGACCTAAGGCCTCCAGTGAGGAAGAAGAAGGAACTTCTTCAAGAATTAACTCTCTTCCATCTTGACTTTCAACGAGTTAACAGCTCAGGAGAGGAGCTGCCACATGTTTGCAGACTATGGACTAAAGGCTTGACTATGAACTAAGATTTGAACCCGGTCTCCAACATCAAGGCCGAGACAACAACTGATGGACCTGCATTGCGCCTTTAGGGTAAGGGGACAGTCAGGGAATATCAGTGGATTTAGAATGCGTGTACTTTATGTTTGATTTATTGACTTGCACTATCTGATCAACAGCCTTGTACTTGTATGTAATCAATATATGTTTTATAATCAAGCCTAGCGTGCTTGTGTCTTTATTTGGCCTTGGGGAATTCACTTGGGGGTACTCCTATCTAGGTGAGAGCCTAGACGAACCTTTTTCATATAAGACAACCCCACTGCAAAGTCTTCCAAGCCACAGGTGGCCAGAGAACGTTCTCTGCGTTACGGCTGGGCGGGGAGATCAAGGGGAGGCTTGGCTAGGGGTGCGGACCTCTGAAAGCTCCCTGATTGCAGTGAAGGTTTTCTGATCACTTGGGGACTCACGCTGGCACAGGCAACTGGGTTGCCCTGGTGGGCAAATGGGGGGCAGCCTCTAGACAAGAGAGGGCCCCAAACACCCTAACCCCGGTGACAGGGTGTGTTTACATGCTCCCCAGCACCGCCACTGCCGACAACGGGGAGCATGTCACTTCTGGAAGTGCGGGGAGCATGTAAACACTCCCCGCATGGCTTTTCTTTCAATGCGGGACTCAGGAGGTGCTTTTCAGCGCCTCGTTTAAAAGTGGCCTTAGCTTCAAAGCTGTGGCTTTTCCTGCCACCACTTGGCTGTTTACAGCCATTTCCCCAGAGAGACGAGGAGCTTCTCTGGGAGCGGAAGGCAACACCACTGTCAGCTGGAGCAAGGGAACACCCCACCCTGCTAAATGCATATTTACCAGCTTCCTTTTAATGAATTCAGTCTCACAGACTTTGAAGAGGAAAGGAGGAGAAGAAAGTGAAGGAACAAGAGTGTTAGAAGAGGAGAAATCTTCTGGGTTGGTAAAGAAGAAAGAATTAAACATGGCCTGGATTAGTAACATGAACCAAATTACTGTGTAAAATCTCTGGAAACTCAGATACACATTTAGCTAAAAAACCTTCTCATTGTAAAGTCTTCTCCTTCTCCTCTTTTTATTTCTAAAGGCATGAAATCCGAAGGATCCTTGTTTCACAAAACTTCATCTGTTCATGAAGCTCATAAGTTAACAGAGATGGCTAATCAGTCAGTCAAAGGGCGTTTTTAAATGAGCAAGTTGATGGGGGAGGAGGTCCGTGGTTGCTGAGTGGCACTGCCACAGAGCACCCACTCAGCTGGAGTGTGTGGAAAGTGGTTCAAGTGGGCAGCTCCCAGCTTGGCTATCCTGGGCATGGAGGCAAGCTGCTCCGTACTCTCCTGCCATGGAGCATGGGGGTGGGGGAGTGAGCTGGGCTGGCCTTTGCAATCAACTTGTTCCTGATGTGAGCGCTGGGGAACTCGGGCTCCCCGCGCTCTTGGCCAATTTATGTGACTTGCAAAAGCCATGTCCCCTGCCCACAGTGCCTCTGAGCGATGGACCTGTCTGCTGGTGTGGCTGGTCTCCCAAGTTCATATGGGCAGGGGCTCCCTGACTGCCCAGTGCCATGCACCTATTTGGTTTGACTTGCACAGAGCACTCTCCAGTGCTCCATTAGTTGGTGCTCCATGGCACACGGGAAAGCACATTCCTCTGCTCCACCTACAGACAGGTGGTTGGATACATGGCTCCTGGGTGGGTATGCTGGGCAACATCTCGTTTAAACACCCAAAGAAGGCTGTTTGGACCTAGCTGACAGCAGGGCAGGAAGCTGCTAGTCAGCTGAATGCACTGAACCACTATAAAAGGCTGAGACAGTATTCATGAGGCCAGGATCAACAGGGAGGGCACCGGGTTTGGAGCCAGAGAGTTTGCCAGAAGGGAGGGTTTCAAGTGTATCTCAGGAGTACCCCACAGGGAAGAGAGGCTACAGCCAGGGTACTCGCACAGTGTCTTCCTGAGTAGGGGGAGATAAGAAACATAGAGTTGAACCAAGTACCCCCGCAAAAGAGGTAAATCTGTCAGATATACCCTAGTCAAACCAGAAATGGTGGTTTGGATAATAACTGATATCCATTCATGCCACACTGGTTATCCATTTTGGTTATTTTGGTTATTTATTATTGATTTGGTTATTTTGATTTAACAGTCATTTTGGTATTTCAGTTAAATCATTTTGGTAATATTAGCTCTATTGTGTATGTGCAATTGCCAGAAATGTATTGTAACCAAAATGCTGCAATGACCAAACACCAAAAATAACCAAACTGAAAAACCAAACTTCCAAAAAACAGTTACGCAAGTACCTGATTTGGTCATGGATATTACCTGAGTACTCAAGGGCTTCCTGAAAATGTGAACAATACCTTCAAATAATAAACCCACTACCCATTTCATCTCTAAACATAGTCAAATAGCCCAGATCCATAGTTATTGTGGAACAGGTTTATACTTTGAAAAAATATGAGTAGGGAAAGCTGCTGAAGGGGAATTTAAATTGAGAGGTATTAGAAAAGAATCTCGTATCTGCAGCCTAATAGTTTTAAATTTCCTGTGTACGCATGGCAGCAGTTCTGAGAGTTCCGTAGGCACCGTATCCAAATGAGGCTCAGTCCTGCATTTTGCAATTGCTTTCAAATGTCTCTCAACATTAGCCTTCCGCCACAGCTGAAATCGGGCTGTTTATCCATCACTGTCAGGCAGAATTGAGAACACACTGCTCTTTGTCAAACAGAAGTGGCACGAAAGAGTAAGATGAAGCGTTGCCACAGATTATGAATGAGTCTCACGATTTATGGATGGGTTCTGTAGAAAAACCAGAGATGCGTTTGGAACAATATTGCTCAGAGTGGCAACAGACCGTTTTAATTAAAGGATCTCCCTGCCTTGTTAGGTGGTTTGTTTGAAGGGTGTGTGATTGCTGTATTTGTCCCAAGTATGAGAAGGGCAAGAGACAACGTAGTTCAGATGATAGTTTTCTAAAGATGTTGGCCCAGGAAAAGGTATCATCATAACTATTGCTAGTGTGGCCACTTCTCGTGGCTTCATCCTGAGAATCCCATTTTGGCTTATTGGAGTGTCTGGGTGAAACCGTGAGAAGTGGCAACCCTAATAATTACAGTTGGATCAACCAATCACTTTCTGCAACGTAGTTTTGAAGTCATTACTTTGAGGTAAGTGGTGTGTGGATCGCAGCCTATGGGTGTCTTCAGACATGATGGTGTTGCAGCATTGCTACAAACCTACCCCCTCTGGGGTAGGACCTCCACTGCTGTCAGGATCCGGTCAGGCCCGCAAACTGATGTAATGGGGGCCTGGCTGCCTGGGAGTACAGGGACTGGGCGGATGTGCAGCCACCTGTCCCTGCCCCCCGCGCTACATGTAGCAGCCTGCCTCCTCCTGGCAGGCAGCCATGGCAACCAATCACAGCTGTCATGGTACCTGGCACTGGGGTGAGAGGGGGAGGAACCACGACTGGGTTAGATAAAGCGGGCTTTCAAACATGAAAGTCCCCTTTACTCCCAGTTGGGCGGCCAGATTCTGGCCGTGGTGGTGACTAGCATGGGCCGAGACTCAGGGACTTCCCCAACTCACAGCCCCTGCTAGTCCCCACCATGGTTTGCATCAACGCTGGGCAAACATCTGGTGCCCAGAATGCAGCCTCTTTCTAATGTGATGGTGGCCCCCATGCCAAAGTGGGGGAAACTGTGGCAATGTGGGCCACCGTCATGTTTGAAAGCACCCTCTGTCTCTTAATAAATTGTTTCTAATAATTTCTGCAAGGGTATGCAGAGAGAGAGAGAGAGATAGATGGTGTTCTGGGGCCGCACTGTGAATTCAAGGATCTGATCTCTCAAAAGGAGTTGCTGGAGTGGTGAGCAAAGTTTCCTGAAGCTGGGATATGGAGTCAATGAATCAGAGAGGTCAAGAAAAGAAGAAAATAAAACTGGGATATAGGAGCAGGGCTGGTCTTAGAATTTGCAGGGCCCAGGGTAAAGATAAAATGTGGGGCCTCTGGTGGCTCACACCCCCTTGGGTGCACTCTATGTGGAGCCCTAAAGTTGGTCATGTTTTGGCCCCTACACCCCACCCTGGTGAAAATGGGGCTCATTTTGGGCCCCCAGAAAAAGTGGGAACTGGGACAGTCACCCCGGGTTGCCCTGGGGTAAGGCTGGCCCCTTGTAGGAGAGAGTATCAGCTGGAGTAGCAGACTCCACTGAAATTCCCTGACTTCACTGCACTTTGGAGCCAGCCCTAATTTATATAGAATGCTGAAGTGCTCTTAGGTCACCTCACAATCCCCACACGACTTATTTCTGAGTAATCCCATTGTGATCAATGGGACTACTCAGGAGCAGGTGATTTGAAGATTATTATCATTAACTATTTCTATAGGGCCTGCAATATGCCTGGCACTGAACAGCTGTGATGAGAGACAGAGGGTGGGGGTGGGGGGGGCTACAATCTAAGTTGGACAAGGGAGGAAAGACGATGGGGAAGAAATATAGGGAGAGACAGGGATATGTTCAAGAGGCAGGGAAGGTGCAGGTGCAGATGCTTAGCTTAGTTACAAGGTGAGGAGGGGAATTCTGAAGGATAATAATAATTTTTATTTTCTTGCAGCAGTAGCTGCAAGAAAGTTAGGCCCTTTTCAAATGGGCCAGCGGTTCCGGGGGGATAGGTAGGTGCCACTTTGAGTGGGCGGTGCGTGGGGGTGCGTTCCCATGGACCCACACCAACCTCCACCTACCTCCACCCATCTCCACGCATGAAGAATCGGGCATTGGTGCCTGTTGCTCTGTGTACGGGTGATGGGTGGAGGTGGGTGGAGTGTGGGGGTGTGCACACACCAACCACTTGTGATGTTCCCATGGGTGCCCACCCATCCCCTTGCACCCGCTGTGGCATTTGCATGGTTGCCCCCAACCTGCACACATGTGCGGGGGGGGGGGAACGCATGTGAAAATAGTCTTAAAGGCAGAACCACTCTCCATTATAAATAGGCGACTGCTGAAGCCCCGATATTGAGGAAACCGCTTGAGCTACAGTTCTAAATGTTTGTGGGGACCATCATATGTGCAACATTTGAAGAAGATCCAGCAAGAAAAACAATAGTTATAACTGTTTAAAAAATAATTGGTTGTGGTCAAAATGCACAATGTCCCAACTATTTTGAATCATCAATATCTCCTCCCGCCCCCGATGATTTAAGCCCCCAGATTTCACAGCCTTGGAGCTTCAGATCTAGATCAAGTGCTGGTGTAGTTTAATAATGATTGGTGCAGCCAAACCCAAGTTATTAAACATTAAAAAAATCAGTTCTGCTGGCGCATGCACAGTCAAACAGCCACTGACTGCCAATAAGGAAAGTTACGTGACTCTGCTTTTTAAAATCACATAACTTTATCAGGAGCCAGCTCTGTCACAAAGACTTTAAGCTCTAGTAAGTTTAATGTCAATTACCTACTTGCTTCAGAAAGGCAGCAAGAGGAAGCCCCAATCAGTTTCATGTCAATTACCCTCTGGCCTCACACCTTACTTTTGACTCCATATGAAAAGTCTGCAACTTTTCACTCTGTACTTTTCACTCAGTATGAAACGTTACAAAATAAAAAACTTTCCTTTCAAAACCATTTCACAAAATACATTTTCCCATAACTTAAACTCTAAAAACATGAAAATTAATTACAATTCTAATTAAAAAACATTTAACTTACATTACAACAAAAATAAAACACGAAAATACATGGAAATTATTTACAGATTTTCTATCTATATTCCATCATTTACCATCAACAGTAACGTAATATATATATACTTAATTCCTTAACATACATATTTAGTCCTATTATTTATCACTAACTAAACTCTCACATTATTTCTTTATTGATTATTTCTTTATCATAATTCGAAGATGAACAATTTTTTCAAACTGCCTTAACTCTGTCCTTTTGCGCAGAATTGCATTGTGTACAACCTATTTATAAAGTTGTCTACATTGACATTGTCAACAGTTCCTTGTATAAAGTATATACAAGTTAAGGTAGTTTGAAAAAATTGTTCATTGTCGAATTATGATAATGGCTGTTTACACTGACACCACACACCCATCTCGACCCATCGGATGGGTGGGAGAGTATCAGTGTGAATGGGGCTGGGTGGGTGTGCCCGCTCCTGCGCCTCACCCATCTACACATGGAGCAGCTGGGAAGGAGCCGACATGCTCCGTGGGTGGAGATGGGTGGAGGTGTGTGAAGTTGGGTGTTGAATAACCAGCCGTCCGTGTGAAGCACGCCCATGCACGGGAAGGGTCTGCGGAAACCAGCGAGAGGTGGTTAGAGAGGCACCACAGGAGATCACAAGCAGACACACCCACCGGGAGAGACGGTAAATGCTAGGAATGTGTGAATGTGGTTCGGACGTTTGGAGTTTGGCCCGAACTCAACCAGTTTGGACGGCCGAACCAGACAGCTGAACCGAACCCCAAAACCCCAAACAGTTCGGCCGTGTTTGGATGAATTCGGGCGCGATTGGGTGGGAAAAACCTGGCTGGCAGGCTGGGGGGTGGGAGGGGCAGCTGAGAAGCAGACTTCCTGGTGCCAGGCATGGACAGGCTTGGACTAGCAGCCAGCCTGCCCAATCACCATCCCTCTTTTCCTCAGACCACTGGCTTCGCAGTCTGCGACTGGCATGGGGCTAAACTTTACAGAGTCAATGGGGCTTGTGGTAAGGTGCGTGCAACAAGTAACAAAAGTCATTGCCCTCGCCCCTTCCAATTCTTTCTGAGCTAGCCACTGATCCTGTCAGCAGGCATTTTCAGAAGTCTCCCTCTCCCAGCAGTTTGTGTTCTAATCCATTGTCATCCTCCTATTTCACCCATTTCCACACATTTACCTCCATAGTTTCATTTATTTAGATTAGATTAGATAGATTTAGGTGTTATTTTTATTTTTTACCCCTCCCTTTCTCCCTACCCTCCATCGAATCCTTCCCTCCTCCCTGTATATATTCTAGGGGTGGGACCAAAGTGAAAAAACTGGGTATTGGTTTTACCGGTTACCGGTTTCAAAAAAATTGTTTTATTGGTAAAACCGGTTTACCGGTACCAGTTTTTCCCCATTGATTTCAAATTGGAAGTGTCCCCATTGAAATCAATTAAAAAAAAACCCCAAACCTCCCCTCTCCCCCTCCCAGGCTGCACGGGTGGAAGGGGGGACACCCCCCACCCACCCTGCCAGCCCAGCCTGTTTTTTTTTTTTTAAAACTGGCACCAGATCTCTGAACTGCCACCGCACTGTTGGCTGCCCGGCGGCAGCCAGGGCTATTGCTGAAGGAGGCAGCTCTCCTCCGGGAGCCCTCCCGATGATTATCAGGCACTGTGGCACTCTTTTACCTGCGCTGTGGGTGGCAGGGGCAGCAGCGCGGCGTGAGTCCGGCTTCAGTGCTGGCTTGTGGCTTCAGCGCTTCACTAGGCCTTCCGGGGAACTTCCGGGGACAGCGAGGCAGACACTAGTCCTGCGGAGGAGATGTCTGGTGCTGAGGCGATGGCTGTCCCTCCAAGAGCTGTGTCACCACCATGTTTTGCCCCTCTCAGCAGTGCTGTCAGCGGTGCATCACCCAGTGTGGTCCAGAAGGCAGGACGGGGCAAAAAATCCTCTGTAAGGGCGTATTTTAAGTTGGTGCGGGAGGATGATCCCAGGGAGGTGCAGTGCACTTTGTGCCAGAAGGTGGTGAAGCATGGGCAGGTGCTCACCAACCTTGACACAACTGCCATGGTGAGGCACCTGAAGGGATGCTACAGCGCTGTGCTGCTAAGCAGGCAGGCAGGGTCAGTGGGCGCCAGTGGGTTCCCGACTGCAGCAGCCAGTCATCCGCCTCCATCAGCGGTATCGTTGCTAGGGGGGAGCAGCAGCAGCGTCTGTGCACCATGGAGGAGCTGGGGTGGGGGCAGCTGCCAACTCCATCGGCAGCTGCAGAACATGGAGGGCGACGTGGCTTTCAACTGAAAGCCATGAGCATGTTGGGGGAAATGATAGCGCTGGATGGGCAGCCCTTCTCAGTGTGTCAGGGACATGGGGTTTAGGCACCTGATTGGCTTCCTGGCCCCCTAGTTTAAGTTGCCCTCGTGCACCACCATGAGTTGGCAGGTAGTGCCAGTCCTGTACCAGGCTTAAAGGAGCAGGTGAGGGAGCAGCTGGCAAGGGCTGGGGGTGCCAGACAGTGCTGGCACCCCCAGCCAGACAGCAGTCTATGGGCACTGGAAGGGTTACCTGGTGGAGAGGGTCCAGTAGGCAGAGCGGGCTCTTGAGAGTGCACGGCAGCAGGAGCAGGCCATCCCTGGGGATGGTGGGAGTGGGAGCAGCCATCCCTTTCAGCTGGCGGGGTCTATCCCTGCACCCAGCCCTTGCAGTAGCAGCACCAGCAGCAGGCTGAGCAGCAGTAGCACCCTATTGCCAGCAACAGCTCGTATGTGCAGGGTAATCTGGTGAGCATGGACTCGTGCACAGCAGGGCAGGCAGTGTGACTGAGGGCAGTGGTGGAGGTGGTGCCCAGGCAGACTTACATGAGGGAGTACAACAACGCCTCAGCAGCAGTGGAGAGCTACGTAGAGGAGAAGCCGTGCATTGAACCCAGCAGTGATCCCTTGGCCTACTGGGCCGGCAAGACCAACGTGGGGCTGACCCTGTCCAAAGTCACCAAGGGTCTCTTGTCCTGCCCACCAACAAGTGTCACCAGCGAGCGGGTGTTCTTGATGGTGGGGGACATTTGCTCGCCGCACTGCCTGAGACTGTGGGCCAAGTTGGTGGAGCAGTTGCTTTTAATAAAGGTGAACCATCTGCTACTGGGATTCCCCGAGCTGGCCCTGGACGTGAATTGATGGTGCAGTGGCACACGCCATCCCATGCCAGGGGCAATCTTGGGATGGGGCTCCTCCTCAATCTGGGCTGCTGCTGCTGAGGTGATGTCCCTCTCTCCCAATGCCCGGCGCCCGCCCTGCCTCTCTCTCTCTCTGACTAGACGGCCTCGGCTGGCCTATCTGACTGACCTCATGAAGCAGGGTGGCATTGGGAAGCTTTAAGCCTGCCAGCCGGCCACTACCTAGACAATCTTGGCCCGCCTATCTGACTGGATCTCTCTCTCTCTCTCGCACGTGCTGAACAGTCTTTGCCAGCCTATATGAGTGCCCTGCCTGCCTTCCCTACTGCCTCTCATGCCAAGCTCCCTATCTGCCTGCCCACCAAGGTGGCGAAGATCAAACCCGGCCTCAGTCTGCCTTCCCATGCTCATGCCACACTGCCTGTCTGCCCGTCTGCCCACCTGCCCAGGTGGCCAAGATCAAAGCCTGCCTCAGTCTGCCTTCCCATGTTCATGCAAAAGTGCTTGTCTGCCTGCCCTGTGGGCAAAGCTGAAGTCCTGCCCCAGCCTGCCTGCCTCTCATGCCAAGGTGCCTGTCTGCCTGCCTTGGCAACCCTGGGTGATGTGCCCCACTGGCCTGGTAATCCTGGGAGCTCTTCCCTGGCAAATCCTACCATCTTGGCTCCATGGGTGCTGAACGCACAGGCAAATCCTGCTGCTGCCGTCTCTGCGGTTCCATGGGTTCTGTGCCCGGTCAATCCAATGTAGGCTTCTGAGGCGCCGTTGTACCCCCTCTGGTAGTTCTGTCTGGGCACCACCTCCACCACTGCCCTCAGCCATGCTGCTTGCCCTATTGTGCAGGACCCCACGCTCCCCAGAGTGGCCTGCACATAGGACGAGCTGCTGCTGCTGCTGCTGCTGCTGGCAATAGGGGTGCTATTGCTGTTCATCCTGCTGCTCGTGCTCCTACCACTAGGGCTGGGGGCAGGGATAGACCCCGCTGGCTGAAAGAGGTGGCTGCTCCCACCATCCCCAGTGCTATCCTGCTGCATAGCCCACTCTGCCTGCCTGACCCTCTCCACCAGTGACCCTACCAGTGCCCATAGAGTGCTGTCTGGTGTGCCATGCTGCCCTTATTTTTTTTTTTAATTTATTTTACAAATTTATATCCCGCCCCCTCCTGCAATGCAGCTCTGGGCGGCTAATAACAGTAATAAAAACAATTAAAATTACTTAAAATATAAATATAAAATACATCAATAAAACAGGGCTAGAAAACAATAATAAATAGATAAATGGGTGGGGGATTAAAATCACCCCCCCCCCCCTCCCTCCCAAAGGCCTGGGCAAACAGCCAGGTCTTACAGTTCCGCCGGAATGTCAAAAGGCTTGGGGCCAGGCGAGCTTCCTCCGGAAGGGAGTTCCACAGCCGCGGCCCTACCACCGAGAATGCCCGCTCCATCGTGGCCCCCCGCTTAACACGGGGGACCTCCAGGAGGGCACCCCCGGCAGACCGCAGGAGTCGTTCCGGGGCGCGAAGGGCGAGGCGGTCCCTAAGGTAAGAGGGGCCAAGGCCGTATAGGGCTTTATAGATCATTACTAGGACCTTGAACCTGGCCCGGCACACTATCGGCAGCCAGTGCAGCGCTCGGAGCACCGGTGTAATGTGCTCCCGGCGACCCGTCCCCGTAAGAAGACGGGCCGCCGCATTCTGCACCAGCTGCAGCCTCCGGGCCAGGAACAAGGGAAGCCCCACGTAGAGCGCGTTACAGTAGTCGAGTCGCGAGGTGACGAAGGCATGGATGAGGGAGGCCAGGTCCGGGCCAGAGACATACGGACGCAGCCTACGTACCAGATAAAGCTGGCGGAAGGCAGCCTTCGCGGCTGCCTCCACCTGCTGCTCCAGCCGCAGGCCTGCGTCCAAAATGACCCCCAGACTCCGGACCTGCTGAGCTACAGGGGGGCAAACCCCCCCAATCAGGGGGGCCACCACCCCCTTCGCCCTCCCCACCACCATTACCTCCGTCTTATCTGGGTTGAGTTTCAGTCTGCTCTGTCGCATCCAATCCGCCACGGCCTCCAAACATTGGGATAGCACCGAGACAGCAGGGTCTGGGTCGGTAGAAAACGAGAGGTACAGCTGAGTATCATCAGCATACTGGTGACATCGCACCCCGAACCCTCTCACGACCTCCCCCAAGGGCTGCATATAGATGTTAAATAATAATGGAGACAAGATCGATCCCTGCGGAACGCCACACGGTAAGGCGCGGGGGCTCGATGTTTCTTCCCCCAACACCACCCGTTGGCTCCTCCCCGAGAGGAATGAACGGAACCATTCAAGAACAGTTCCGTCCAGACCCCCCCGGTCACGCAGTCGTCTCAACAGCAGCCCATGGTCCACGGTGTCAAAAGCGGCCGAGAGATCGAGCAGGATGAGAAATGTCGAACATCCCGCATCCATCTCCCGGCGGAGGTCGTCCACCAAGGCCACCAACGCCGTCTCGGTGCCATAGCCGGGGCGGAACCCAGATTGAAACGGGTCAAGGAGCCCGATATTATCTAGATGACCCTGGAGCTGGAGCGCCACTGCCCGCTCAATAACCTTCCCTAAAAAGGGAAGGTTAGAGACAGGTCGGTAGCTGGCGAGCGCGTCTACGTCCAACGATGGTTTTTTCAGCAGGGGGCGCACCACAGCCTCTTTTAAGCAAGGCGACAACCTCCCCTGCCGAAGGGACGCATTCACCACCCTCGCCAGCACCGTCCCCAATGTCTCCCCGGAAGCTTTTACCAACCAGGACGGGCATGGATCTAGTTGACAACACGTGGCCCTCACAGACCCCAGGACATCCACCACATCGGCTGACGTCACTTCCTGAAACTCGCCCCATAAAGATGGAACAGACGGACCCTCCGTCCCCCCGCTCTCTTCCCCTACTGCTGTTAACCCAGCGTCGAAATCGGCCTGAATCCGAGCGATCTTGTCTGCGAAGTAGTTGACAAACTCCTCACAGCGGGCCCGGGACAAGTCCCCATCCAGGCGGAGGGAGGCCGGACTCACCAGCCCCCGCACCACCCGAAAGAGCTCCGCTGGACGTGACTTCGCAGACGCTATGAGGACGGCGAGGAATTCCTTCCTCGCCGTCCTCACAGCCTCCACATAGGACCGCAAATGGGCCCTGTGGAGAAGACGATCGGAGACAGACCGAGTCCGACGCCAGCGTCGCTCTAGCCTCC
Organism: Sphenodon punctatus; assembly: GCA_003113815.1. Classification (NCBI taxonomy): domain Eukaryota; kingdom Metazoa; phylum Chordata; class Lepidosauria; order Sphenodontia; family Sphenodontidae; genus Sphenodon; species Sphenodon punctatus. The sequence goes on along the minus strand of QEPC01007501.1, from coordinate 1,666,150 downwards.
TGCCCATACGCTTCATACACCGCAGGCCCTCAGTAAACCAAGGAGTCCTGCGGTGACGAGACCCAGGCAGAAGGCGCCTCGGAGCCACCCTGTCAATGGCCTCCTCCAGCAAGATGTTCCAATGCCGGACCAGCTCATCCACAGAGTGACCGTCCACATCCAGGGTAAGCTCCCTCAGGACCTCCTGGAACCGCTGGGGCTCCATCAGCCTCCGAGGGCGGACCATCCTAACTGGTCCCTTCACCTTCTGGAGGGGGCACGCTAAAAGACAGGCCTGAAGGAGGTAATGGTCCATCCACAACAAGGGCACCGCTGTCACCTCCCCCACAACCGGACCCCCCGGACCCCCTGATCAAGGCCAGAGCCGAAGATCAGGTCGAGGGTATGTCCCCCCACGTGGGTTGGGCAGATCACCTCCTGGGACAAGTTCATAGTTGCCATGACGGCCATGAACTCCCGCTCCGCCCCAACAAGGCCGGCATCGGCGTGGACGTTGAAGTCCCCCAGAACCAAGGTCCTGGGGGAGCTCAACACCACCTCCGAGGCCAGCTCTGCTAGAGCGGTAAGGGATGCCGCCGGGCATGAAGGGGCCAGCATTGTTGCCAAGACATATTCCTCCCATCGCAGGAGCTCGTCAAAACGTGCCTTCAGCTCTGCCTTCAGCTGCTGCACCAGGTCAACCGCCTCATTGGCCAGCTTCCTGCCCTCAGGGCCACAATCCTGCCCCTGGAGAATCTCCTCCAGTCTCCTCAGGAGACTCTGGACCAGAGAGGTCACCTGGCTGAGGGTTGCCATGGAGTTGCTCACGGTCTCTGTCATGGCCAGGAATGGTCTGAGTATGAAGATCGTGTGAGCCAGGATCTCCCATTCCACCCCATCATACCCTGGAGGTGCCCCACTGTCAATCACCAGTTGAACCTGATGCAAGGCGACTTTCTGCTTGAGAAGCCGCTTGAGCATCAGGAATGTCAAATTCCACAGGGTGGACTGGACACATCCTGCACCAGCTGGTGCACTGGGGAGTCTCGCTCTTCCTGCTTTGCCCAGAGGAGGTCGCTGCCCTTCACACTCCGGTTAAAGAACCTGGCTAGCTTCCTCCCCTGCTCGATCAGGGAGCTAAGGGTGCCTGCCCCAATCCCCTTCTCCCCCATCTGCCAACATAGGGTGGTGGGCGAGGGCAGCTTAAACTGGGGGACGTGGAGTGTGGTGCCTGACAGCGCTGCTGAGAGGGGCAGAACATGGTGGCGACACAGCTCTCAGAGGGACAGCCATCGCCTCAGCACCAGACATCTCCTCCGCAGGACTAGCATTTGCCTCGCTGTTCCCAATCAGAGCGATGTCCCATGAAGGGGAGTACTGGGATCCTGAGGTTGATCGACTGCCTACCATGCTGATGCCACTCTCCCTGTGCCCCCTATAGCTGCTGCTACTGCTGCTCCTCCCCCTGATGCCATTGCCTCAGGATCGGGCCCTGCCTCTAGCAGCCAGGGTGGGATCCACCAGCTCTGGACTTCTGGGGATCACCTCAATAATGGGGGTCGGGGACATGGGTGGCCCTGGAGGAACATCCAACCCCAAAGCACCTGTACCTGCTCCTGCAGCCGCAGCAGAGACAGCCTCAGCCTCCTGGAGTGCAGGCCTTCCAGTATCCTGCGTGGCAGTGGGAGGATGCTGGCAGGAGGCGCCGCTGAACCACACCCCTAGTGCCACTGCTGGGAGCCTCTGAAGCCTGACTGTCAAAATCAGGCCTGTGCAGTTTGGGGCGTGATGATGGGCTCGGGCTGCTGCTGATGCCTGCTGCCACTCAGCTGGCACAGCCCATGCTACCTCTGCCACATGCCCTATTGCCCACCTTACAGGGAGCAGACTGGCCTCTCCTGCTTCCCTTCTCCATTTCTCCCACCCAAACAATGCAGAGGAAGAGTTTATATATTTTTTAATTTAATTATTCAAATTGGTAATCTAATATTATATATATCTACACTAACTCTTACTGCTATTAACTATTCTAAAACCTATGGAACTGAACGGAATATTATCTAATATATACAAAGACGTAGTCCTACAAACACAGTATAAAATATTAAAACTGAATTACTACACCCTATCTCTATTTATCTCTATAACTAAGCTAACTCCATCCATCCATCGGGGTTGAGGGGTGGGAGGAGCACAGACAGCTCACAACAAACAACACAGGAAGGGGTACAAAACTGAAATGAAACCTAAATCAGTCTAATCCTACTCTAAATAAATCCAAAAACAGGGAAAGGGAATTAGGGTTGGAATATATACAGGGAGGAGGGAAGGATTCAACGGAGGGTAGGGAGAAAGAACACAGGGAGGGCTAAAAAATAAAAATAACACCTAAATCTATCTAATCTAATCTAATCTAATCTAATCTAAATAAATAAAACTATAGAGGTAAATGTGTGGAAATGGGTGAAATAGGAGGAGGAGGAGGATGGCAATGGATTGGGAGGAACACAAACTGCTGGGAGAGGGAGACTTCTGAAAACGCCTGCTGACAGGATCAGTGGCTAGCTCAGAAGGAATTGGAAGGGGGTAGGGCAATGACTTTTTTACTTGCTGCGCCTGCCTTACCACAAGCCCCATTGGCTCCATGCAGCCTAGCTCGTGGCCAATTGCAGACTGCGAAGCCAGTGGTCTGAGGAAAAGAGGGATGGTGATTGGGCAGACTGGCTGCTAGTCCAAGCCTCTCCATGCCTGGCTCCAGGAAGTCTGCTTCTCAGCTGCCCCACCCTCCCTGAGCCTGCCAGCCTTGTTTTCCCCACCCGAACCTACCCGAACTCATCCGAATGTGGCCAAACTGTTCGGGGCTTCGGGTGTTCGGTTTGGCCGTCCAAACTGGCTAAGTTCAGGCCAAACACTGAACGTCTGAACCGTGTTCGTACATTCCTAGGTCAAAGCCCCTCCACCAAATTGGTTTGCAACGCTCCAGCAGGAGTCAGGGTTGGCCAGGCACCACACCGCTATCGCCACCTGCATCCCAGGAGGTATAGGGTTGCGCATGTTGGTTGTCTGTCTCCTGAGGTGTGTGTGTGTGTGTGTGTGTGTGTGGAGGGGGGGGGGGAGGATTTCTGTAGCCTGGTTCAGCAGGAAGCGGGTCATCTGGAAGTGGTCTGTCCATTTCTTGTTTGTCCAGGTTACCAGTATAGTCTCCCACCAGTCATTGCTCTGTGACCACATCCAACCCAGCCTTCGCGTAGGTCAGGTCACCCTATGACCATAGATGTTCAGGGTCAACCTGGATAGGATGAGGCGGACATGCTGTGATGCTGCACCCTCCTCGCCCATCACACTGTTGCCACTTGGTGCAAGTCAGCTGCCCAGTTGTGGCGGGGCCCCTGGGTATACCAGCGGCGGGCTGAGAGCTGCAGGGTGGCTCGCCGATCATTTGCCTGCTCCAGGAAGTTGAAGCATGCTGCCAGGATAGCGAGTAGGGCAGCACACACCTGTGCGATGCCTACAACGAACATCATGCTCCCACCACCGTGTCCACTCCCCATTCACTGACCACCGCACCTTGTGAGCGCTAATCAGACCCCAACCAGCCAACAACCCCTGACCCATGGTCACCAACCCAGCTGGTGATCGCACCCCTTGCACACACCCTCTCAACCGTAGGCAGTACACCACATTATCAACACCTCTCCCCCCCACACCCCACAGTGTTACACCCTCACATGCCTCGATCACCCTGTGTACACACTCCACACCTCTCACGACAATCACTCGCCAACGCACCTCACTACAACTACACACCTGCAACACTTGCACCCCAACTGCACCCCCAACCTCTCTCCCACAGCTCTCTCCCACTCAAGATGCCTCCAAATCACTCTCTCCGCTTCCTCTATCACTTTCCGAACTCTCTCCACTCCACAAACACCACCAACTCACCACGCCCTTGCAGGTGAACCGGTTCCCATATGTAGATAGGTGAACTGTCACAGGGCCGCTGCAGTTGGTTCAGCAATATGGGTGGGGTCTGCACACCTGTCTGGGGTCTCAGTGATGCTAGCCCGTTGCACAGTACGGCACCGGGAATCCTCACCAACTCAGCTGCTGTCTGTAGCCCCCATGTAAGGTGACACAGGACCAGCTAGGTCAAACACTCAAACTCTTTCCCCCCCCACTGTGGTTTCTGGACCCCTTATCGATAGGGTGGGAGTAGGGTATGCAGCTGGGGCCCCTCTGTCAGCAGGTCAGCTTTACGAATGCCTGTGGCCGTCCTGCTTGGACGTGCCCTGATATGGCAGCCCCGTGAAGGTTCCCCATTTTTTCCTCCCCTGGCCCCAGGCCAGTCTCCCTCCCTCTGATTGGGCAGGAATGTGTCCGCCCGGTGTGTGTGAGATTCCCAGACCCGCCATGCCAGGCCACTATCAGCTGGCCAAGGTCACCCTTCTGCATGATGACAACGCTGGCTCCCTTCCAGTGCATTCCCTGCCATTCTCCATCCATTTCTGGTGTGCTCCTGCTCGCTTTCTCTGTAATGGCCATGTCTAGCTGAGGATCTGGTCATGATTTTGACCATTGGGTCAGTGAGGAGTGGCTGGTGTGTACCACCATGCTACTGGGTATCCCATGGCAGAGCAGCAATGTCTAGCTGAGGCAGATGTTGGTGAGCGACTCCCTTTCTGTTGATGATGGCTTCAATCTCCTGTCCTGTTACATGTGGCTGATGGGCCACCCCTTTGGGGGTCTTGAGTGACAGACGCGGACCAGGGAGCTCAGCTTTGCACCCCAATGCCACCATGATCGTGGGCCCCTAACCAATGTTTTGTTGCCATGGGAACCCTGGGAGATAGCTGCTGCTCGTGAGGTGGCTGGTCATCATGACTTTGGATTGGCCCTCCAAGCTGGTGGTCCATATGTTGCTAACTGCTACATCAGTGCCCCCCTGCGTGCCCATGGCTTCTCTTGCCCTTGAGTGGATTGCCAGACCTGGATTGAGGAGCTGCAGCCGTGCACCTAGCCGGTCATGTGCTGGGGCTGTGTGCTTGTGCATGTCTGCGGGTGGCCACTGTCATCGCCCCCTTGCCTCCAGTCATGGGTCTCCATCCCTGCTTGTCTCCTGCCCCCCCTCCTTTGGGCGGGTTTACATTTGCCCTGGGGCACGGTCCTTGCATCTCTCTGTGTGCTACTGTTCCTTTATATTGCCCTGGCCTCGCTCTGGTTCTGACCTTGTGGTGCGTTGTGGCTGACGCCACCTATCAGTCCCCCATAGGGCTGATGCAGCAGCAGCTGTTACCACACCGCAATTCTATTCCTAAACCGCGGCATCCCACATTGCGCCTCGCAGAATTCCGCCCGGTACCCTACGATTCTGCGATTCTTCCGCTACAAGAATCCACAGATGCGGCATGTATGTGTTTCACCGATTTGCTGATCGTTACCGTTGTCGCATAAAATCAGCGGTCTTTCCCCGCGTTCCACCAATTTAATATATGAGAGACAGTCATGAGCGTTTATCGTGGTTCCGCGAAGGGACTATGACTATGCAGCCACTGCTGCGCTGTGCTGTCACGCTGACTGCTGGTGCACTGCTGTCTGTGTGTCTCTCTGTGCCACAATAACTGCCCATTCTTCTCAATACCTACATGCATGGACGACATNGTGTGTGTGTGTGTGTGTGTGTGTGGAGGGGGGGGGGGAGGATTTCTGTAGCCTGGTTCAGCAGGAAGCGGGTCATCTGGAAGTGGTCTGTCCATTTCTTGTTTGTCCAGGTTACCAGTATAGTCTCCCACCAGTCATTGCTCTGTGACCACATCCAACCCAGCCTTCGCGTAGGTCAGGTCACCCTATGACCATAGATGTTCAGGGTCAACCTGGATAGGATGAGGCGGACATGCTGTGATGCTGCACCCTCCTCGCCCATCACACTGTTGCCACTTGGTGCAAGTCAGCTGCCCAGTTGTGGCGGGGCCCCTGGGTATACCAGCGGCGGGCTGAGAGCTGCAGGGTGGCTCGCCGATCATTTGCCTGCTCCAGGAAGTTGAAGCATGCTGCCAGGATAGCGAGTAGGGCAGCACACACCTGTGCGATGCCTACAACGAACATCATGCTCCCACCACCGTGTCCACTCCCCATTCACTGACCACCGCACCTTGTGAGCGCTAATCAGACCCCAACCAGCCAACAACCCCTGACCCATGGTCACCAACCCAGCTGGTGATCGCACCCCTTGCACACACCCTCTCAACCGTAGGCAGTACACCACATTATCAACACCTCTCCCCCCCACACCCCACAGTGTTACACCCTCACATGCCTCGATCACCCTGTGTACACACTCCACACCTCTCACGACAATCACTCGCCAACGCACCTCACTACAACTACACACCTGCAACACTTGCACCCCAACTGCACCCCCAACCTCTCTCCCACAGCTCTCTCCCACTCAAGATGCCTCCAAATCACTCTCTCCGCTTCCTCTATCACTTTCCGAACTCTCTCCACTCCACAAACACCACCAACTCACCACGCCCTTGCAGGTGAACCGGTTCCCATATGTAGATAGGTGAACTGTCACAGGGCCGCTGCAGTTGGTTCAGCAATATGGGTGGGGTCTGCACACCTGTCTGGGGTCTCAGTGATGCTAGCCCGTTGCACAGTACGGCACCGGGAATCCTCACCAACTCAGCTGCTGTCTGTAGCCCCCATGTAAGGTGACACAGGACCAGCTAGGTCAAACACTCAAACTCTTTCCCCCCCCACTGTGGTTTCTGGACCCCTTATCGATAGGGTGGGAGTAGGGTATGCAGCTGGGGCCCCTCTGTCAGCAGGTCAGCTTTACGAATGCCTGTGGCCGTCCTGCTTGGACGTGCCCTGATATGGCAGCCCCGTGAAGGTTCCCCATTTTTTCCTCCCCTGGCCCCAGGCCAGTCTCCCTCCCTCTGATTGGGCAGGAATGTGTCCGCCCGGTGTGTGTGAGATTCCCAGACCCGCCATGCCAGGCCACTATCAGCTGGCCAAGGTCACCCTTCTGCATGATGACAACGCTGGCTCCCTTCCAGTGCATTCCCTGCCATTCTCCATCCATTTCTGGTGTGCTCCTGCTCGCTTTCTCTGTAATGGCCATGTCTAGCTGAGGATCTGGTCATGATTTTGACCATTGGGTCAGTGAGGAGTGGCTGGTGTGTACCACCATGCTACTGGGTATCCCATGGCAGAGCAGCAATGTCTAGCTGAGGCAGATGTTGGTGAGCGACTCCCTTTCTGTTGATGATGGCTTCAATCTCCTGTCCTGTTACATGTGGCTGATGGGCCACCCCTTTGGGGGTCTTGAGTGACAGACGCGGACCAGGGAGCTCAGCTTTGCACCCCAATGCCACCATGATCGTGGGCCCCTAACCAATGTTTTGTTGCCATGGGAACCCTGGGAGATAGCTGCTGCTCGTGAGGTGGCTGGTCATCATGACTTTGGATTGGCCCTCCAAGCTGGTGGTCCATATGTTGCTAACTGCTACATCAGTGCCCCCCTGCGTGCCCATGGCTTCTCTTGCCCTTGAGTGGATTGCCAGACCTGGATTGAGGAGCTGCAGCCGTGCACCTAGCCGGTCATGTGCTGGGGCTGTGTGCTTGTGCATGTCTGCGGGTGGCCACTGTCATCGCCCCCTTGCCTCCAGTCATGGGTCTCCATCCCTGCTTGTCTCCTGCCCCCCCTCCTTTGGGCGGGTTTACATTTGCCCTGGGGCACGGTCCTTGCATCTCTCTGTGTGCTACTGTTCCTTTATATTGCCCTGGCCTCGCTCTGGTTCTGACCTTGTGGTGCGTTGTGGCTGACGCCACCTATCAGTCCCCCATAGGGCTGATGCAGCAGCAGCTGTTACCACACCGCAATTCTATTCCTAAACCGCGGCATCCCACATTGCGCCTCGCAGAATTCCGCCCGGTACCCTACGATTCTGCGATTCTTCCGCTACAAGAATCCACAGATGCGGCATGTATGTGTTTCACCGATTTGCTGATCGTTACCGTTGTCGCATAAAATCAGCGGTCTTTCCCCGCGTTCCACCAATTTAATATATGAGAGACAGTCATGAGCGTTTATCGTGGTTCCGCGAAGGGACTATGACTATGCAGCCACTGCTGCGCTGTGCTGTCACGCTGACTGCTGGTGCACTGCTGTCTGTGTGTCTCTCTGTGCCACAATAACTGCCCATTCTTCTCAATACCTACATGCATGGACGACATGTTCTGGTTGGGAGTTCAAGGAACGGTGCTTTTATTATATGGTAAATTGATCTTTTATGTAAACGTAAATTGATCTCCAAAGTAAAGTTTTTTGACCAAAACTCCTGGTGGGAGTTTAAAGTGACCTGTGTATTGGCTGACCGGGTCATTTTTTACATCAAAGGACCGGCTCAGAAAGTTGAAGGAATGAAGTGTGAAGTTCATGCAGAAGAGTATCTTATAATTCTCATTCCACAATTCCTCAGTCTAGAAGAAGTGAGCTGAGTAACAGAACTCTGTTGGCATAGTTGTTAATGTCCCTGCTTACTATACAATTTGTAACTGTGATTCAGCTGGTTCAAATCCCAACAGTTACATGTAACTTCATTTTTATTTTTTTTACTTTTACATTAGTGTTATTGTTTGTTTTGTTAATCATAAAATTATTGCTGTGTTTGGCATACTTTGTAATATAAATAATTTAAAAATGCTTATTTATTACATTAAC